>CM035110.1:85365546-85965546 GCA_020205505.1 Panax japonicus | reverse complement strand
GGTTGAGATGCTTAGTAGGCTGCACCACCGTAACCTCGTGAAGCTTGTCGGTTATTACAGCAATCACGACTCTTCACAAAACCTACTTTGTTACGAGCTTGTTCCTAATGGAAGTCTGGAGGCATGGCTCCATGGTAAATAATTTTCATGAATTACAGATTCTTTCTGGCATCTTTTATATATTTATTAATAAGTTGACTTTTCTGTCATCTTGATGCTGACACAAGTTAGTAACCAGAAATTCAAAATCTGCTCAAGAATTGTCACACTACACTTCACAGTATAAAAGAGGAGATACTGATAGAAAATAATTCATTATGATTATCTGCCAATGCTAATAATCGCCCCACCTTACTGTAGGTCCCTTGGGACTAAACTGTCCTCTCGACTGGGATACCAGAATGAAGATTGCCCTTGATGCTGCACGTGGCCTTGCTTACCTACACGAGGATTCACAACCATGTGTTATCCACAGAGATTTCAAGGCATCCAATATTTTGCTCGAGAACAATTTTCATGCTAAAGTTGCTGATTTTGGCCTTGCAAAACAGGCACCTGAAGGCAGAGTAAACTACCTGTCTACGCGTGTTATGGGTACATTTGGGTCAGTCCCCTCTTTTGACTTTGTTATCTGTTCAAGATTAAAAGTGGCACTAAGATGAAAACTTTAAAGGAAGTAATTTGGCTACTATTAACATAAATCTATCATTACTCGGATAAACTTGACACTCGTATGGAAAAAACTGTTTTACAGGTATGTAGCCCCTGAGTATGCTATGACTGGTCATCTACTGGTGAAAAGTGATGTCTACAGTTATGGTGTTGTCCTCCTTGAGTTGTTGACGGGACGAAGGCCAGTTGATATGTCACAACCATCAGGACAGGAGAATCTTGTTACATGGGTTAGTATTCAGGGATGGACACTTATTTGATTTGATTTTTTTCCCTCGTTCTTTTGAATCTTCTTTATTCATGGTTTTTTGCCCTTAAAACTTTTCAAGTTGCTCGTTTTATATATTCTCTTCCTTTAAAGTTCTCTTAAATGATAAAAGTCGTATTCATTTTTGTTTAGCCATCAATCTGAATACAGTGCTACATATATTCACTGAACTTTATATTGTTTCCAGGCTAGGCCAATACTTAGAGATAAGGATCGCCTGGATGAACTTGCTGACACTAGGCTTGGGGGAAAGTACCCCAAAGAAGATTTTTTAAGGGTTTGTACGATTGCAGCAGCTTGTGTTGCCCCAGAGGCAAACCAAAGACCCACTATGGGAGAAGTAGTTCAGTCACTTAAAATGGTGCAGCGTATTATGGAGTATCAAGACTCTGTATTGACCTCCAACAACCGTCCTACCCTTAGGCAGTCATCTACCACCTTCGAGTCAGATGGGACATCTTCGATTTTCTCTTCTGGTCCTTTCTCTGGGCTAATTACATTTGATAATGACACCATCTCTCGGACAGCTGTATTTTCTGAAGATCTTCAGGAAGGAAGATGATCAAATTTCTAGGTAGCTCATTGTCACAAAATCTTTGTCTGTCCATTCCACCAACATGATTAATTTTTACAATTCGAAGGTGTTGAATTCAGTCTGGTGGTGATGTAAATGACAAAAGGTTTGGGGCATTGTTTGGTGGTGGGGATGAGGACTAGTCTTTTCTTCTCTAATCCCCTTGTACAGAGCCATTGTACAGTTTTCCCTCGCACAGGAGGTCATTCTCTCTATGTTGGATTCAAGTATGTACATATGCTTGGAAACTTTGTTTCATTGGAAATCTAAAGGAAATTCAAATCCTCCTTTTTTTCTCCCCATTGGGTGATATTGTGGTGCTTTATTAGTTGTGCAATTGTAACTGAAGCTATGTTTGGCAATTCAATTCCAAGCCTTCAAATTGGAATTGAGTATGAGTTGTAGCTAATTTTCAATTTCACAATGTGTTTTCTATTTTAATTCCGAAACTGGGTGTTGAGTTGCCAGACATTATTAGTGTAGCGTGGCCTTTCTTTGGAGCATAGAGCAGTGAATTTCAACATTTAAAGCGCAGATAAGCAAATTGGTTCCATGTGCAGTGTGCTGGTTTACTTTTATAGGGCAATCCAAAAGGATAAAAATAGATGATCAGTTGCGTAAAACTGGACAGACTAGAAAACAACTTGTTCAAAACTCATGGATCCTAGTTTCATGCATGGCCACTACTCATTCCCTAACACCCTGGTATAAAACCCCATCACCCATCCCACAAAATCTTCATCCCCTCAGAGACTCTCAATACATCCCACTAATAAGAGGCTCCCTCCCTCCCTCCCATTGTGTCTCTCCTCTCATGTTAGCTTCCTCTCTCCTCCAAGAGAAGCGACAATGGCAATCAACATCAACCGTGTGCTGCTCTTTGCCTTCGCCTCTGCTCTTCTTCTCGCCTTGTCCGCAAAGGTGGACTCCACACCCACAATCTCACACATCTCATTGGCACCTGATGTGGCACCGGCCGAGGTCACTAAATTATCTCAAGGCTTTGCAGGAGCGGGCCAAGAAGCCTGCCACCCTGGCCAGTGGCGAAGCCAGGAAGATATACTAGTGGAGTCAAAATTATTAGTAAGTTATAAAAAATTTGGTGGGGGTTCGAGGGCAGCGCCCCCGAGCCAATTTTTTTTAATACTTTATACTTTCGGGTTAGACAAATGTATCCAAATATCCAATTTAATAATAATAACAAAAGGGAGAAATATAATTGATTTCTGAAAATAAAACCGAAGTTGGAGAAATTGAAGAAATAGTGTTTTCTGCAAGGCTACAAGAGTCACAGTAGAATAGAGTCGCACTCCAGTCTCCACACTCGCGGCTCGCTAGTCACCAGTACCCACTCCTACTACTCGCAAAAGGCTTTGATGGTTCACGGTTTGGCTTTTGCCTTTTACGATTTGGCTTTGCCCCTTCTCTCTCTATTTTGTGGCGTGTTGAACATATATTGATGTATGAGATTTAGAAATGAGGCTTGACGGCTTGGGTATCTCTAATTAAAAAAAAAATTGAGTGGGGTCAAAAATTGAATGGGGTAAAAAAAAAATTTAAGTGCTTTCAAAAATTGAGTGGTGTCAATTGACCCCACATTTTTTGCCTAGCTTCGCCCCTGACCCCGGCCCCGGCTTCAAGCCGAGTATGCCTCAAGCAGTGCCAGGAGGTCTAAATCTCTGTGGTGGACAACATGAAGAACATCACTGATGACCAGGGGCGGATCCAGCCCATTAGTTCAGTGGGGTCAATTTTTTAAAAATAAAAATTTATAAAAAATAAAATACAATAAAATAAAGGTAGAATAAGAGGAATATTGGAAATAATTGTGTGAGCTATCATATAAAATTGATATTGTTTTATGTAATTGAATACACTTCCTTGATCTTATGTTATATATAAAATAATATTTTATAATTTTTTAAAACACTGTTTAATTAAGAGACACTTTTCGTGTCCTCTAAAATAAATTATAAAACTAAATAATATTGTTAAAATATTATTTATAATAACATTTTTCGAAATTTCATTGTTTGAAACTATCATGATGATAGTCTCATTTCAATAGCTGTAAAAATATCATTAATGTAAGTTACTAAACAATATAAAATATTGGAGTGTTGGTATAATTTAATAGTCTTTTAGTCTGAATTTTTTATTTTCACTAAATACTTTATAAAATCAAAATCAAATTAAAAATTGACTGCCCAAACATAGATCCGCCCATGCTGATGACGTAAAATCAGGGGATTATTACATGGCGAGCGCGGATGTTAGTGCAGTATCCACAAATGTTGGATAATTGGGTCTTGGGGATCGCTGGTGATTCCCTTGCCAAACTTCAGAAATACATCAGTTAATAATTGGATGATGGCATGGATCCATTGATCTAAACAAATTAAGATGATTACTTGTTTATCTTGTTGAAATGCAGGCATGCAGTTGTGTAATTAATTATATTTATACATGGAATTAATCATGACATGGCCCGCTTGTGGAATCGCAACCACCCAGATTGCCAATTAATCTTTTACTCGAAACAAATAATCTTTGTATACAAAATATCAAGCAAACCCCTATGATGTATGGCTGAATTTCAAAATTTTGGAGAATTCCAACATTAATCCCTCCAAAGAATTAAAAGCACATTAAGCTGGAAAAATTACGGTTTCTCTAATTTAATACCATGTCTACGGATTAGAAGTTAACACAAATAGAGAGCCCTAAAAAAAAGAAAAAAAAGAGAGTAGAGAATATATATATATATATATATATATATATATAAGGATACCCTAACTGTTGCTCCTGAATCTTGACCTGATCATCACCATTAATCATTCATTATCACCAGCAGCAATTCTTTTGATCAACTTGTCTCTGATTTGTTCCAAATCGTTCTTAATCACAAGAAGATCATCCACTTGATCATATTCATCCACTTCCATAGTCTCCATCCATGACCTCCACAATTCAGTCTCTGCGGAATCATCATCATCAACACTAATAACATTATTAGTACTAGTACTAGCGCTATTAGTTTTGTTATTACTGTTATTTATCATCATGGACATGGAGAAGTAGTATTGATCAACGATGGCATCAAAGGAGGGGTGACCGTAAACATAAGGCTTATTGGCCGGCGAGAAAACGAGGAGGGCTACATTAGCACCGGAAAGTGAGTGGAGTTGATGGGCTTTCTTGAACAGACCCTTGCGCCTCTTTGAGAATGTTACCAGTCTATCTGATTTCTTCTCCTTTCTCTTTATCTCTATCTTCTTCTTCCCCGTACCCATCGGCATATTAATTAATTTCTTGGATTCTCAAGAACCTGCAGTAGTTGCCTTGAAATTATTAAGTGTACGTAGCTAGGCAGTGCATTATTAATTATGTCGGTCGTCTCTCCAAGTACACAAAGTCGAGGGAAGTTAGGAAATCAACAAATTATTAATTGCCAGATCGATCGATCGATTTGTTTAACGGTCTGATTTCTAATTAATTGCTTGAAACGCACGCAACCAAGTAGTAATATTTAATTAACCAACATTTATTTATAATTGTGATTTAACTTGATTACTACTACCCCAGATCAGGACATATATAATTCCCTCTATATATCTGTATAATACTCCATATATAAGTAACCTCATAGAAACTTGTAGCAACCCTAATGTAATGGATAACTAAACATGCATAACCTTGAATTATTTATTTCCAACCAACAATTAATTAACACCGTTATATATTATCAATAATATTCTCCATCATTTCTCCTCAAATTAATAGATTAACTAACTAATCCTAGCTAGCTACCTACCTACCTACCTCCTTCTAATTCCCCTCCCATAGCCTCCAAGAAATTAAACCATGAGGCTTTACAATCATATACATCTCTTTTTAGCCTTATTTTGTTTCATCATAGTTTCATTCTTTACCGAGGCAAATGACCTAATTATTCATCCTCACCCGATTCCTCGCCTTCCCCTTCACCATCATCTGATCCAAATAACCCTAGCAATGCCCTCGAATTGATGCAAATATAGCTATCGTGGTATCCAAGAAACTCTTGAGAGATCCTGCCTCAACATTCATGCCTAAGTCGGTGTGTAGAAAATTATAGCACAATGGTAGATGATTTAATGAAAGCCATTAATGATCTTCAAGTAAATGATTTTTACATGCTAAGTGAAGATCTTAGTGCAATAGAGGATGAAATAGCAGCTTGTCAAGAGTGCTTTACCGAGATGGTAGGAGCTGATAGTACTCCATTGAAGCCCTATGAGGATTCCATCACTGCTGCAGCAAGTGAATTCCTAGCCATTCTTGGAAATTATACTGGTTAATTAGCTTTATTATTATTTTTTGACATAATTTTTCTTAATTAGGAATTAATTAATATTATAGTATTTACGAAGATATCAACTTTTGTAGCATAAAATTGATGTATACATGCATGAACAGCAAGCACATATAAAGGTACTTTAATTGACGTTTGTGTGATTTTTGGTGCAATTTTAATTGATGCAGTTTGGTGCGGTTTCGATTCTACTTGCTCAGCCCTATCAACAACTACTCATCCCTTCTCTCTCTTTTACACTACAATATATGGAACCCAGATTGTGTTAAATTAGCAAACCAACACATGAAATCCTCTTCCAAACACCAAAAATTACAAACTAATTAAGATATCTGTAAATTGACCAACCCCTAATATTGATCTCTCCCCCTCCCTCCTGTACTGCTGTGCTGTGATTCCTATGTCGGCGACATACAATTGACTCATCGTAGTCATAAGCTTCTGTGAAATCACTGCCGCCATGGAAAAGAAAACTCGCTGAGGGCATGAAAAGTAAGTGAGATAGAAGCTCGTTTTTTATGCCGACAACACCGTTTTACAGGCCTGCCTGCCTGCCTGCCTGCGAATGTTAGGAGCATGGTAACGCAGCTCCAGTTTTTTCTTTTTTAAAAAATAAATAAATTTTAATATTTTTCATTATATTAATTAAAATAAAAATAATACTCCTTCCGTCCCAAATTAATTGCTCAATTTTGACTTTTTAAAGTCAAATTGACCATTTTTAAAACTAATCTTTTTACTATTTTTGCTAAAATATAGGTGAATAGATTATAACCAAAAGAAAGTATATACAATTTATTACTAATCCTAATTTTTATAATTTTAGAAATATATTTATATATGCTTAATTATTAATTCTAAAAATAGTCGATTTGACTTAAAAAAATCAAAACTGAGCAGTTAATTTGGGACGGAGGGAGTAATTTATATTTGGCTTAAATATGAATTAGTACCCTAAACTATAGGGCATATTCCACTTCGGTGATCCACCTTTCAATTTTGTCAATTACATTATTAAACTATCAATTTTTTCCAATTACACAAATTGAACACGCCACGTCAGCAATTACTGACGTGGCCTTTGAAATGGGGCCATCAGCATCTGATGTGTCTTAAAAATATAATTTTTTTACTATTTTATTAAATTAAAATATTAAAGTAGGGGTAAATTTGACAAATTATATTTTATTCTAAATTAAAACAAAACAAAACAAAAATAACCCAAATCTCCTTCTTTCCATCAGATCTACGTTGATGTTCATCAGATCTGTCTCACAATTTCTTCACAAATCTCCCTCATCTCCCTTCTTTCCATCAGATCTATCTCACAAATTCTTCACAAAAGCTATTTTCTCTCTCTTCAACCTTAACTCACACCCGGTACAAGTCTTCTCTCTCTCTCTCTCTATTTGGTGGCTTGTGGCATCGGAGGCGGTGGTTATGATGAGAAGGATGTGGAGGAGCACGATGGTAGCAGTGGTGGTAGTGATCGATTTTCCGATGGCGGATTTGAGATTTGAGAGTGATTTGGTTGTCGGCGGCGGCTTTGTGATTTTCCGATGGCGGCTTTGTGATTTGAGATATGATGGCGGCTTTGTGGTTTTTCGATGGCGGCTTTGTGATTTTCTTGTGTTATTGATTTGGTCTTGTGTTATTGATTTGGTTTTGCTGTTTGTTTGTGTTGCGAAATCTTGTGATTTGGTTTTGGCTTTGATTCAGTATATTTGCTTGATTTAGTTTTGATCGATGATGTTATTGTTTGTGAAGAAAATTTTGATTATCAGAAAATTTTTACTTTGATTGAGCTAGGGTTTCTGAGATGGATTCAGATAAGGGTAAACTTTTCATTGGATCGATGATGTTATTGTTATTGCTGTTGATCTTGCTAAAGACTTGTTGATGTTTTTGACAGTTTGTTGGGAGGAGTGAGATTGAAGATTTTGAAAAATGGCAGAAACACTTCGAGTAGCAGCCGGAAATGGAGGCACAGACGCCGGAGATGGAGGAAGAAATAAAAAAACAATATGATATTTAATAGTGCTTTGACTTTTTTACCCTTAGACATTTAATAAATGTAAAATTCATTTGAAATAATAATTTTTAATTACACGTGTACATTGATTAGCCTAGTCAGTGGAGCCACGTCAGTAATTGCTGATGTGACGTGTTCAATTTGTGTAATTGAAAAAAATTGATAGTTTAATAATCTAATTGACAAAATTGAAAGGTGGATAACCGAAGTGAAATATGCCCTATAGTTTAAGGTACTAATTCATATTTAAGCCTTTATATTTTAAAAATTAAAAATAATTAAATACTAATATAAAACAAATTGATTATAGTATACGTGTTGTCCAATTAGGCAATTACACATGTAGTGCAAAGTGTTTTATATAGCTCTACTTTTAATTTACACAAATTAAATAATGTGCCATATAATTCATTTGAAAAGTTATATTATACTCCCTCCATCCAAAATTAGATATATAATTTAACTTTTGAGGTCAAATAATAACATATTAAACTTTAAAATTGGTATAATTCATAAATGTTTAGAATAAAATAAAAATTGTGATTAATAGTTTTTATTCTATATCATATAATTATATCGATTAAAATTAAATAACATCAATTTGAAGTTTAATATGTTGTCTTTTGACTTCAAAAATCAAATTATATATCTAATTTTAAAACGCGAGGAATATTTATTATAAGGACACGAGGTTTGAATTTTAAGATTTAGAGATTAAATTAATCATCAAAATAAGTTTTAAGTCATAAATTAAGAAGAAAAAAATCAAACTTTCATCGTGGAGAAACAAATTAATAAGGAGCTTTCACAAAAAAATTCATAGAATCAAAAATAAATTTTTATTATGTGCAACAATTAGTACTTGCATCCAATTTTTGAAAAATTCTCAAATGTTAAGTTATAGTTTTATCTTAAACAACAGGTTTTAATATTATTTTACCAAAAAAAAGTTGAATAAAATTATTAAAAAAAATAAAATGTGAGAGAGCATAAAGGTGTAATAAAAACATGTAACAGTCCACGTCACCCCGGTCAAGGAAGAAATCAAAGAATGAAGAAGCTTCGTTCTAACATGAACAGGGGTGCGTAGGAAATTAACATGTGCGTATACTTGCAGCATAACCGTGGTAGAGACTATCACTAGAGAGAAGAGGAAGGAAATAAAAGGAATAGAGAAGAAAATCGAGGGCGAGTAAAGTGGGTTACTGAGTCTTACTGAGTCGGGACGACCGAGTCGACCAGGCCCCAATATCCAACGAAGCAAATTCACAGGGCGTGTGTAATGTGTTTGTGAAAATAAGGGGAAAAAATGGAGAAGATTACAACTAGTCTTGGCCTTTACCATTATACTCAAAATCCTACTACTATAACTCTACTCCAAAACTCTAACCCTAACCCAAATTATTGTACCCCTTACTCTGTCTATATATATTCAAACCGACCCGTATTGTCTCTTCTCCATAATAGCGTCTCTGCCATTCTCTCTCATCTTAATCGTTTTCTTACCCATCTTTTTCTTCGCAAAGCTCGCAACTTGTCTACCCCTGGTTTCTCAATTCCCTTCCTGCAATCTACAACAAGGTATCTTTTTTCTTCTCTTACTATATGTGTGTTTGTTTGAAGTTTCTATCTGGGGTGTCGAATAATTTGGGTTTCTGTCGGCTGGATTTTGGTTTTCAATGGGGCTGCATTGATTTAAGCTCTGTATGGGTTTCTGATTTTTTGTGGCGATTGGTGAATAGTCAGTCTATTAGTGATTGTGTGAATTATCTTATAAAGATTAGGTTTGTTTTGTTGGCCTTTTGGTTGTGTGTATGGGTTGTATCTGGGTTCAGTCACGCTTAGTCTTTTTTCGGGTTATTTTTTATGGGAAAATTTGATTTTAATGTGCATTTGTGGTTGTTAATTCGGTATATTTTTATTGGGTTATTTTTCGTTTGATTTTGTTTCTTGAACTGATGGTTCTGTGAGGTTGTGGGTTACTTTCTTGTATCTAATTGAAATTTTATGTTTTAGTTTTTAAGGACAATTTACTTTATATTGCTGATCTATTCTGGAATTGAAACTTTTCCTCATGGATATTTTGGTGCTTGGTAAAGGTATATTGGTATATTATTTTTTGATTGGATTCTCATATCAATTGAATAATGTGCATATATGGATGTCAATCTTGTTTTTATACATTTCCTTTTTTTTGCTGTACATATCAATTAAATTTTGGTAAGTTATCATTGAACCGGTAGATCATCAAGAATTTATTCAGCTTTGAATTCCCAATTTTTTTATGCAGCGTCTTCAAACTTGCTGCACTGCATGAAAGTTGTAGTTGCTTCCCTCATCATCTGATTAATACTGACAAGTGACGGCAGCTAGCAGAGGATTTTGCATCCTCTACGTGATGGATGAATTTGGCGGTGACCGGTTTGAAGATATTGCAAAGACGGTGAGGAGGAAGAGAAGTCAAACTTCTCGTCGACCTAAACCTGAATCACAGCCACCCTTATCTTCAACGCCTTCTGATGATACAGTCAAGTTCTCCAGTGATGAGAATACTGCTTATGATGATAATTCTGGGCAGAAAGTCTTCAACCTTAATCAGTGTGCTTCAAGGGGTTCCTCAGCTACTAGAATTGAAGGTGAACATTCTCATAAAATGATGGAGGTTGGAGGATCAAGTACGATATATAGCAATGGAAGTCCGGAAGAAGGTATTGAGCAGAGACGGAATGAAGGTGTCACTGCTCCTAGTAGGCACTCAATTGTGGTTGGAGATGGAGTTGTGAATGAGAACAAGTTTAAAAAAGTGAAGCTTAAGGTTGGTGGTGTCACGCGTACCATTCAAACGAAGGCTACTTCACATGCTACATCGGGAAGTGGATCTTCTATGACGAGTGTTCGACTCGCAGAGGCTCCTCGGCCACGGCAGAAACTGATTCTCCAGGTTTATTACAGTCTGAAATAGTAAATTTTGTGATTGAATCTGAATTTTTGATGCATTTAAATTTGGGAAAGGGAATTGATACTTTCATGAGGCTCCACGTTCATGTGAGTAGTGAAACCTTGTGGAAATATGCTTTTCCTTATGAAAATAACAATTCCCATTCTGGGAATTGTAGTATTCTTTTGGCAAGTGATCGTTTGGTGTTGATGATGAGAAATATATGTTTATGATGAGGAGCATGAACGACAAACTTTGGAAATTGTATCTAGTTATTATCCAACTTACTTTCTCTTGTTTTTGTGAGAAGAAAGTCTCTTTTAAAAAATTAATAAGCTAATTGCCGAGTTCAAGTCAAATGAACTTACTTCAAGTGACTTGAAGTTTATTAGGGTCACTCAGAGTCAGTTTTTAGATTCCCCTCCCCCCCCCCCCCCCTCGATTTGATCTATATAATGAAATAGAAAGTTGAACAATCACAAACAAATCTTCTACTCCTATGTATCATTTAGGGATTTAATGAGTCAATAAGGATTTGAATCTTTGTTCTCCAAATAAAAGATAATTTATACAAAATTTGAAGATGCAATCACTTTCTAGATATTTGTTCCCATGTCCTTAGTAATATACTTGATTATTGGGGTTACATTGTGGCATATATCTCTGATTGAAGCATTTGGAATTCATTTCTTGTACATAAACTTGGTTTCTTGGACACCTCTTATATGTCACAAGAATCTTTTGTATTAATAAGTTTGATTGGTCCTAACACTGTTGCTATATTGTAGTGTTTGTAATCTGATGAATCTTATTATTTAATTTCTTTGGGGTTAAATTTCAGGACGATTCCGATGAAGACAATTCTCCTCCTCCAGATAAAAAGTTTTGCTTGCAAGGAATCCCGTGGAAGGATTTCTCAAGAGGCGGGTTTAGTATTGGGAAGGAGGAATCTCTTATGTGTAAGATGCCTGAAAAAAGTGCCTCTAGAAAGCAAGGAGAGAAGTCAGATCGAGTTCACAAGAGCAAGAGGGTGCCAAAGAAGCGTGATTTAAATGGAGAATTTGATGATGATGATGAGATCCGATACTTGGAGAAGCTCAGAACTTCAAAGGTTGCCGCAGGATACAGAGATGTTGAGGAAGAATCTAGCATCAAACAGCGAAGTCTATCTAGGATTTCGATGGGTGGGAAATATGACAATTTGAAAGATTTTGGCCCTTCAAGGTCAGGTAAAGATGGTAAGAAGTCCAGATCAGATAGGTTTTCTGAGGACACAGATTATGAGGAGGAAGAACTAATGTCTGACAGTGAGCCTGAAGATAATAAGAAGAAGAAGCCAAGAAAGGATTCTCCTGATTCACCAACAGAAAGTAAGAGGGAAATTGCTCTCACAACGCGCCAACGAGCCCTTTTATCTGGAAAGGACGCCTCTTCTGTGTCTGCAGCAAATCCAATTGAGTTCCCAAATGGTTTACCACCACCACCACCTCGAAGTGAGTTGCTATATATTTTTATATTTCGAGCTTGTTTGGATTCACTTCATATTTGTTTATCTTATTTGGATTATTGAATGACATTAATTGTTTGGATTAACTTAAGTATAAAATTGCTGAAAGAATACACACAAGCAGAAAAGTAGCTTGAATTCATTTATTTCGACATTGTTGCCTTGAAAAGCAGAATCATATAATCCGGATCTAGAAATCTGAAAAAGCAGCTCCCCTTGCTTTTTCCATATTTTACTAAACTCTGATTATTTAGGCCTAATAAGGCAATCCAAAGATCTAATCCGCTTTTTGATTCTGAATAGCAATAATCAAATTCTAGAAAGCCAATTAAATCAGATTGTTCATACTCTATCAACCTGTTCAAAGGACAACATAAATAAAATTAATTGATTTTCATACGGTATAATTGATTTGTCCATTCAATTTTCCTCTGGTTGTTTGACCTGACCCATTCCAGAGCAAAAGGATAAACTCACTGAAGTGGAGCAGCAGTTGAAGAAAGCTGAAGCTGCTGAGAGACGGCGAATGCAAACTGAGAAGGCGGCTCGTGAGTCGGAGGTCTGCTTTGGTTTTGGTTTTAGCTCGTTTTATTTGACTGTTATATGCTCTACTATTTTCTGATTTTGCAATGATGTCATACATTTACCTTTTAGGCCGAGGCAATCAGAAAAATACTTGGTCAAGATTCCGGTAGGAAGAAGCGAGAAGATAAGTTGAAGAAGCGCCAGGAAGAGTTGGCTCAGGTAGTATCAAAATGTCTGTGTACTACTTTTTTTCAAGCTTTTTATTTAATTTTTTGGTTATCTTTTATCTATTTTTTTACAAGTTTGTTATTATTGTGCAGGAGAAGGCTGCCAATGCACAGACACTCCCTCCAAACACTGTTAGATGTGTCATGGGTGCTACTGGAACCACAGTTACATTCTCAGAGGATATGGGTTTGCCTCATATATTTGACCCTAAACCTTTCAGGTGAGGTTTCTTGTTTAAAATATAAATAATTTTTAAAGGGTTTTAACACGTTCATCATTTTTAACCAAGTGTAATGTTCTTTATCTTCTGGGTGCGTGTCTTCAGGGCTTTTCTGTTGTGTGTTTTGTTCTGTTTCTGAGACCATTCCATCTTGTTCCTTTTTAGTTGGTATTGAAAATTATTTTGTCATAGCTTGCTTATAGTTCGTGGACTTGCAGTTATCCTCCACGTGAAAAATGTGCTGGTCCATCTTGTAATAACCCATACAAGTATCGAGATTCCAAGTCAATGATTCCTCTTTGCAGTCTCCAGTGCTACAAGGCAGTTCATGAAAAGATGCAGGCCGGAACTGCTTGCTAATGTTAGTAGTAGGCATTGGGTGCAGGTATTCCTGCACATTTAGGTTAATATATTTGAATGTGTGATGAAATAACATTTGTAATTTGTTTAGTGTTAGTAGTGTATGCTCTTTAACGATTACATACATACATACGTGGAAATACTGGGAACTTGGAAGCCTATACAGATTTTATTTTGTCAACTAGTTCAGTGATTCCATTTCAAGGTGGGTGAAATTTATCTTTTAACTTGTTTGAACAAACTGGATTTTAGAATTGTTTTCATTTATCCTTGAACTGCATTGGCAATTCATGTCTCCAGAAAAATGGTATTGGTACGTAGTGGCTGAGGTAAGTACAGGAAAGTTGGAATTTTGTTTAAAGAAGGGTCAAAAGTGGGGTGTATTATTAAGATTTTCACGGTTTCTGCTTAATTTGGATTGTGTTTATAGAGAGAGAGAGGCGGCGAGAAGGTTGGTTGGTGGGAGGGAGTACTAAGCGACTTGGATTCACAGGGTTCCTTCTTCCAGTAAGGATTTTACGGTGGCAGCGGCGGTGGGGTGGCGTGGCGGTGTTGGAAAATCGAGGTGAAGGGAGTTTGGTCTTAGAAATAGAATTACATGACGTTTGAATTTAGTTATGTTTATGATAAATACGTAGCTTTCGGTTTTTGTTAACTTTGCGGGTCTCGAGAATCGAGATGGTATTGATAATACTACCGCCGTTACAAATTTATGAGATTAATTTATTAAAAACTAATTCTTGAAACATAAATAACTCGTATATTCATTCATACTCTTGGAAGCCTTTTTGCTAATTATTTTTTAAAATAAAAAATGAAAATTATTTCAATACTTTCTCAACACTAAAATGTAAAATTACTTAATTTTGTAGTTTACAAAAATAATTAATCTTGAATTTTAAAATAGATGAAGTATTATTGCCTCCATTATCTTATTTTTTTTTTTGTAAAATTATATTCTAGTTCAATTCTAGTTTTTTCTTCTTCTTCTCAAAATGCAATTACTTTCCACAACTCTCTTTTCTTATTTTTACTAATTAAAATTTCAATACATCACTTTCTTTTCTCTTCTAATAATTAAAAGCTTCAAAAACTACTTCTTTTTATTTTCCTTTCACTTGTTTATTCTCTCTAGGCTTAAATATATTTTACGTCATATTTTACTTTGGTGATATTTTATTAATTAAATGATTGAACTATTAATTATTTTAAAAAATTATCGACGTGACTATTTGTGTAAGACCCCAACTTTTATGAATAAAAATGAATTTTCTATAAATATCATTTTTGAATATTATAGAATAAATTTGATATAATAGTTGTGGGTAATATTTATAAATTTTGCAAAGTACGCAAGTTGTTATATAATATTAGATTGGTCAGGAAATATTCGTACGACGGCACAATTATTGGTGGACCCCACAATAGAATTGTTGTCGGATTGAGAAAACGACAAAAATATTTTTATGAAAATAACGGCGGAAGTTTTACCATTAATACTGTTGAACTACTCGGTAGTAAAAGTACAGTAATACGCGTGGTTGCATAGTAGCACTCGGTATTGATTATTAATACTTATGTGAGAAGTCACTCAGTTTGATTCAAGTATTGTCGATATTTTATATGTTATTAAATCAATAATTGAGATGACGAAGTTGTTAATATTATTATTTGCATTATTAACGATGTCTAGAAGTTCTGCCAAGGGGAGGTTTGGTCATCTAATTGCGCGCCAATAGGGAGAAATCCTTATTGGAAAACTCCCTCTTACCTGGGAACGATCTGGTCGATTAATAGTGTGAATAATTTAATGTCCCACCCAAATTGTGACGCCCTCAAAATAGGTACACATCACACATCTTGAGTCGCCAAATACATGGTACTAAATTCAAATACAACTTGATTATACAATAGTCGTGTAAAATACGACAAAATATTTTGGGGGCGTAAAAAATTAATTTTTTTATGCGTATCTATTTAGTTTTATTTTGGAAGGGGTGTAACTATTTTACCCTTTAATAATAAATTAATAATGTTTAATCACAAAATAAAAAATTAATTTTTTACACATCAAATAAGTGTATCGATTAGTTTTCATAGTTTGTGTTTCTCAGAACTAGGATTTTTGTCCATCGAGTTTGGGGATTTCATAGTTTTGAGGGTTTTGATGTTTTTTAATCGGTGAAAAATGTATTAATGAAATGGGGGTGACTATTTTATCCTTTAATTCCAAAATAAAAAATTATTTTTTTAACAAACATTAATTTTTTTTATGTCTCACCCAAATAATCACTTCAACAATTTTAGATGCTATAGTTTCAATTGAATGAAATTAAAAAAATTAATACCTAATTGATAAAATTAAAAAATAAATCATTAAAATAAAAATTACACTTAAACATATTTAAGCCTGCTCTCTAAATTAAAATTTTTATGCCATATGTACGGAACAACGTATAAATTGGTCAAGCCCATTATGGTTTGGTTTAGTTTCGTCGGGTTGGATCTTATAGATCGGGCAAGGCAGTGTACGTAGTCACACTTTACACACTACCCGTAAAAATCCAAAATTCCAAAAGCCAAAGACCAACATCCTACGTTACTGCTAAAAACGACTAGACGTTTTCTCTCTCTCACACATCCCGTCGCCGCCGGTAAGTGGATAGATAAGCTTGGAGGAAATTCACCGCTGAGTTCTCGAGTTAATACCAATAACACCAACAATGGCGCATTCCTGCATCTCATCCCTGAGATTTAACTCTCTCTTCTTTTCTTCACCAAACCCTAGCTCCACCTCCAGTTCCCACCCTAAATTTTTATCTATTCCCTTCGACCCTCGTCGTTCCAGGTACTTTTTCCAAATCTATCAGCTTTCTACATTTTGTAGGCAAAAATAGAACTGTACACTGCCAATTTTCATAAGTTTTATATAATCTGAACACTTTGTCAAAATTAGATGAGAACTAATTTAGTTGTACACTGTTGGACTTGAAATTTTGAAGTTTTGACTGTCTGGAATAAATTGATTTTTCTTTTCAGTTTTATCCTTTTCATTTCCGATGTTTGGATCATCTTTGCAGAAAAAGTAATCAAAAGAAACTTCGTAGTGTTTCTGTGAAGGCTGTATACTCTGGTGGATTTTTGGCGCCTGAAAGGAGTTCATTGCCAGGGATTTGGTCCATAAGGTTGGGTTTTGTATATATAATACTTGAATTGTTTTATTTAATCAGTTTTCCATTATTTAGTATTTGAATGTTGGTAGGGATGATTTGCAAGTTCCATCATCACCATATTTCCCAGCATATGCACAAGGACAAGGGCCGCCTCCGATGGTTCAAGAGCGTTTCCAGAGTGTCATTAGTCAGCTTTTTCAACATGTAAATACTTATCTACATCTTGTTTCCATTTGATTAGTCTATTATTGTTCGATTTTTGAGGAGTATTGATATTAGTATTTAAATTGGATTTATAGAGAATAATACGTTGTGGTGGAGCTGTTGATGATGATATGGCAAACATTATTGTTGCACAGCTTCTCTATCTTGACGCTGTTGATCCTAACAAGGTTTGTTCTTCTTCTGTTTTTCCTTTCCTTAAAACATCTTAGTGTGTCATATCATCATTTTCAGTGAGCTTTGAACCTCGTATCCTGCTTTATTACACTTTAGGTTGCTATATCATGATTTCCTTTCATGCATAATAGAGATATGACTGGTTTGACATTTTTTTCTCTCCAAACTAAATTGTGTTAGTAGCTCTGTGTTATTGTATCTTTGTAAAAACAAAACAAAAATTTCTAGCTACAAGTTACAGTGTTGGAGGAATTGCACTTTAGCATGAGTTGTTATAGTTAGTGTGTGCAATTCACTTGTATATAAAGTGTATTCTTACCTGAATATTTCTTAGAAACAAAATTTCTTATGTGATTTGTATTCAAGTCTTTTCAATCTTTTGGACCGACTGTTATGAAAAATGACATCTATATCATGAGTGGAGTGAAAACTGAATTGAGTCATTTGATTGATGAATGAACTATTGTGTTCAATTATGGTGATATATCAATCGGGCCCTGCTCTGACCGATATATTGGTGTGCTTAAGGATTATGATAATATTAGCAGCTATAGCATCTTTGTGAGGATTTTTATTTATTTTGTCACAAGCACCATTGTCATAAATTTTCAAGTGTTGTAATGGTTCCAACCCTCACACTTGGGCACAAAATTACCAATCCAATTAAAAATTTCCATATTTTTTGTTATATTCCATTCTAGCCAAGCAGCTTCTCTAATCCCAACCCCCCAAAGACCCATGTGTTCACCACCAGTATTAGTTTATGTTTTTTTGTTTTTTTTGGGTGGGGGTGCAAGGATGGAATTTTGTGACCTCCCTGACAAGATAATCACCGTCGCTCATGCACACACATAAATAACTTTATTGAAAGCTGAAAATCCTGTGGAAGTGATTAATTTGTCATAACCGCCCTTGCATATTGAACAGGATATTGTCATGTATGTGAACTCCCCAGGAGGATCTGTTACAGCTGGTAATGTTTCCTATCTTTATAACAGCTATTTTCATTTTTTGCATCTTGGTACTTTTTACATAATGTATTGTGGACAATTTATATGTTTATTTCTTGGTTTATTATTACCCTAGGTATGGCTGTATTCGACACAATGAGGCATATTCGACCTGATGTCTCCACTGTGTGTGTTGGTCTAGCAGCTAGGTAAATGAATTATCAACACAGGCTCTTTTTTAATTTTGCACTCCTATTCTAACCTATATTTCTCCATGGCACACTCATGATGATACTTATAGATTGAAATGACATGTTTTAAAAATCAATGTAGCTAATTTTGTTACAAATTCTGAATCTTTGAATGCTGTTTTTGTGGCCTATCAATATGTTCTGAAACATGAGCATAAAGCCATAAAGTTTTATACTTTTATGCTGTTGTGCTTGTTCTATATCAAGTGCTGTGAAGACTTTGTTGACAATATCTTTTAGTTCCGCTGAACGGGGTTGTAGCTGTAAAACTGCTGTCCTAAGACTGGGCTGGTTACAGTGTCGCATCTCACTCTAGAAATGAGGCTTAGTTGTCGAACACCAGAAGAAAATCTTCTCATTGACTTTATTTGGCTGCCTAGCTCTAGCTTATTTGTTAATAATATTTTTAAGCATTTATTGCATATAATTTTACCATATGGTATGGTGTGGAGGGGAGTTTATACCACATTCATTTGGTTCTCGTGTTAACATCTCAAAAAGATACTCTTTCTTATTAGTGATAAATATGATTCCTTCTTAATTGACAGCATGGGAGCTTTCCTACTCAGTGCTGGGACCAAAGGTAGCAAGTTTGGGTTTCAGTTCCTTTGGCTTTTAGATCCTCTTTGTAACAATTGTTTGGTTTTGCAATTCTAAAGTTTTTCCTGTCTTCTTAATGACTACTAAAGGTAAAAGATATAGCCTACCAAACTCGAGGATTATGATACATCAGCCTCTTGGTGGAGCACAAGGCGGACAGACTGACATAGATATTCAGGTGTGTATATCTCAGCAGTTTGTTTTTCAATTAGGTACATCTTGATCAAATTTGACACATAAAATGCGCTAAAATCCTCTTGCTATGAGATCTTGAAATTGCTGAACAAGGCCTCGAGCAGATAAGATGGAATGTAGTATAAGTGTACAACCGAAGGGTGTTAACTTCGGAAATGGAGGCCTTAGAGCTGCAATTTTAAAGTTTTTGCTTTTCGGGGTTTATTACATCAATCAGTTCTCTTTTTTATTTTCTGTTAACATTGTGTCTCGTGTATAGGGTTTCTGGGAAATTCTCTAATAAGTTAGCTTCAATATATTTCTTTATATCTTCACTACTTGATATCAAAGTGGTGTTTGAAGTATATTTCTTTATATCTTCACTACTTGATATCAAAGTGGTGTTTGATTGTTATTGATAGGGATCGATCCATGAGACGTCGTCGTGGATGATTCGCTATTTAGTTATTTATTTACTAGTGTCTATTTATTTATTTAGTTCATGGACTTGTTATTTATTGGTTTATTTCAGTATTGAGTTATTTATTTAGAGGTTCAATTGTTAAATGAGCTTAGGATTATTAGAGTTTATTTTTATTATAAATATGCAAGTCATGACAGATTATTGGACACACTTTGATATTGAAATTGTTCTAATTATTGGTTGCGATCAATATTTTTTTCTCCCTCCTGCAGTTGGGAAACCTAGGATAGTAGTTCTCCTGTAGTTGGATTACCCTAGTTCTCTTACTTTTCTTTCCAATTAATTATTTGTTCTAACAATTTCCGTCCTACATCGGTTATGCCCTCATTTTTGAGTTCCATTGTAAA
Organism: Panax japonicus; assembly: GCA_020205505.1. NCBI lineage: Eukaryota > Viridiplantae > Streptophyta > Magnoliopsida > Apiales > Araliaceae > Panax > Panax japonicus. Next base: position 85,945,490 of record CM035110.1, on the reverse strand, counting down.
ATAATAAGTTTATTTTCTTGTGGCTTTGCTTCTTAGGATAAATAGATTTAGTACATTCTCAAGTACCTGGTATGGACCATCTGCGTGAAGCAGTTTCACAATTTAAGTTAGGAAATTGGATCATGTAGCAGTGTTTCAATGGGATCTTCTGAAAGAATGCGCAATAAAAAGTTAACAGATGAGAGGAATGATATTCCCCCGAGCATTCTTTTTTATGATATTGTAAGAGGCTAGGGAAATTTATTATTATCTATATATAGGTGTACTTTACTTGAGTCTTGGTGTGTAAACGTTCCATTTTGATAAGGATGTCATTTACTGTACGAGGATCCCCTCCATTACACTTTTTTCCCCTATACACATTTAGCGACAAAAATATTGCTTTTAGCAACAACACCAGCAACAAATATTTTGCTGTGACTAAATCTAATATTTGTCACTAAATGTGTGTTGGGGGAAATTGGGTGGAATGTATAATGGAGAGGAAACAGGACCATCGTTTACCATTAAACCTATTTTGTTCTTTTATTTTGTTGCTTAAAGTCCTGATTGTTAGTGGCCATATTTTATGCTTAGGCCAATGAAATGTTGCATCACAAAGCAAACTTAAATGGGTATCTGTCCTACCACACTGGTCAAAGCCTGGAGAAGATAAATCAGGATACAGACCGTGACTTCTTTATGAGTGCTAAAGAAGCCAAAGAATATGGTCTTATAGATGGTGTAATCATGAATCCGCTCAAAGCACTCCAACCTCTGGCAGCTACTGCAAGTCCGTAACGGTGACCATATTGACGTGTAAACCTTTCACAGTTTTGCTGCATTGAATGGGATTTCTACTCTGTAGTGCTGAAAGGAATCATCTTTGTATTGTTCTAAATTCCCTATACTTCTGAACGTTATCTGTGCACAACTGGATAAACTTTATGAGTTTTGCTTTGTAATTCATCCCAATTTTAGTTTGATGAGCAATCAAAGTTTTATTTAGTGTAGTTTGGTTTAAACACCGCCTTTTCTGCTTCTGCTACCGCTGGTCATCATTGTGCCTGTTTGTTTTAGCTTAAAATAATTGGTGAAACTGTGATATCTGTTGAAGTCATAATTGATTACAAGTAGTAGCAGGAATAATGAGGAAGGTCTGTTTGTAATAGTTTGCAGCCCGGCTCTCTTCAGCGAACTAAAAGTGAAACGGCTTGTTTTTTGTCGTTATAGCATAAAAAATCGGCTTTCTATGTTATAGCGACGGAAAAAACCGTCGTTATAGTCGGTTTATTCTTAATTCGCTCATTTCAGTTCACTGGAGAAGCGGACTATATATATATATATATATATATATATATATATATATATATATATATATATATATATATATATATATATATATATATATATATATGTCTTAATCTACCATGAATTATCTCCCTCGGTTATTAGTTATTAGATGGTCAATTCTATTATTGTTATTTAAGCCAGCCTTCATTTTTATGAGCTTGGAGGAATGTTCTCTATGGAAGAGTTCTTGTTAAGGGTCCAAAGCCAGTGGTTGCTAAATGGCCCAAAACAATACAAACCAAAAGGTTCAAACAGGGTTGTTCTATTCTTGAGCATGCAGAGAAGATTTAGTAAAGGGATGGAGTTGACTCGAAAGTGTTTGATAAAAATTTAATAAATCTGAATCTGAATGAGCTGAATCTGAATCTGAATGAGTTGAATCTGAATCTGAATCTGAATTAAAAAAACTGTTTGATAATTGATGTCTGAAACTTCTGAATGACAAAATTTTATTATTTTATCATTCTGAAAAAGTTCAAAATTGTTGTAAATTTATTTAATATTAGTTAATATTTTTTTTTAATTTTTAATTTTTAAATTTTTTTTTTACTTCATTCAGCTGCTCATTCAGCTAAAAAAATTTGACTTAACCATTCAGTTCGTCCATCTGATCGATTCAGCAATTCAGACTAAAACAAACGCACTGACCGATTCAACCATTTAAATTCAACTCCATTCAATTTTAGTTCTATTCAACTCTAAACAAATATACCCTCAGTTGGTAAAAGAGCAAGTAGCGGCATCTTATCTTAAATTCCCAATAATTTCTCCCTCTCAAATGTAAAAGGGAAGGAGGTGTAGGTTTAAGATTTAGTAATAATATTTTATCCTATTTTGACTTGTAAAATGAGCAGCTAGGTTGTAAATTCTGGAGGAGTTTATAGAAATCCTATTTTATACATGGTGGCCCCAATTCCAGAGTTTGTGGGATTTAATGTAATATTCTCTCGTCCACAAAATGGATACTTAGTGAGTTTTGGCATTTTCTGCAAAGAGAATCTCTCAAGTATCAACTACTATTGAAGCACACACAAAAAAAAAAAAAAGCAAGACAAGGGGCGGTATTAACCAAATTCAGATTTTATTCTATTTTTAGGCTACACCGTATTAAATTGCGGATGTTAAATGAATTTAAGATTGAGACTATTATTTTGGACTATCAAATATTCCTTCGGGAGAAGGATTCGGCTATCGAAAAATCTCTTCTGAAGAAGGATTCATCTATCGAAAATCTGCTCGAGAGAAACGATTACTCTGGGCTATCAAGAATCTCTTCGGAAGAAGGATTCGGCTATCGAAAATCTGCTCGGGACAAGGATTCGGCTATTGAAAATGTGAGACTCCGAATTTTATGAAATAAAAGTATTCAATTTTTTTATTTTTGTAAATGGTTAAATTGATAAAAGGTTAAAGTTAAGGGTGATATGTGATTTTTTTTTTAAGTAGACAAGTTGTCATAAAATACTCGGTTACTATTCACTCTAGTATTATTCACTCAGGTATTTGGGGCACTTTTTGTGTCGGAGTACTATTTATGAGTTACTATTCACGAGTTACTATTCACGGAATACTATTTACCAGAAAAATATATTTCTTTTCTGTCCAAATCATTTTTGGGTACAATATTATTCCATGAAGAAATATAATAATTTTTCAGACCGTTGGTTGAAATTATAATAGTAGAAAAACTTTTTATATAAAACAGAATACTTTTATAAAGTTATTCGTTTTATTAGATTATAAATAGAATATATTGTATTTTATTTAAAAAAAATTACTTTAAATATGGACCGTTCGATTAAAAGTAAATCAATTTGGACCGTTCATGAATGAGTTACTATGCAGTCCATTCTTCTATAAATAGAAGCTCATTCTTTCATTATTTCTTACGAATTCACTGAAACTCTAGAGAGAGAAACTATAGAGAGAATTATTCTTCTATAATCTTGAGCGTATTTCTTTAGAGTTTAAGAAAGCTTTGAGCGTAGTACAAATTTTCTTCGAGTATATCCTCGCCCTACCAGTCGGAATACTCTTCTTTCAAAGGTAATAAGAGTGTAGCTGGGTCAAGCGGGGATAACAGAGAAATAGTGGGATGGTCCGAGACTGTCGAAGTTTCTGAATACATTATAAAACAGCATGACATGCAACAAATAATTGTATTGAGGACCTAAGATGTGTGTGTCGTATTTTATACGTCACTTAATAATTGATTTTGACGAACAACAATAGGGTGATGAGAATCCGACTTTGACAGCGTCAAAAGTGCACCTCATTAGAATGAATATGATAGTAATCTTCTCGTTCTTCTTTGGGGTCTTAAAATATTTGTTGCTGTATTTTTATATGGAATTGTAACAATTTGAGTTTGGATACTGTCTACGAGACAATATTGTATTAAAACTCAAAGCTTAACTGTGGTCGTATTCTGTACGACAGTTCAACAGTTGTATAAATGAAGTTTATATTTGATTTTTATAGTGTGATATCTGACGACTCAGAATGGGTCGTGTGGACCTATTTTGGGGGCGTCACAATTGGTATCAGAGCTTAGGGATATAGTCGCTGGCGGAGATAAGAGTCTAGAACTAGGAGGGGAGAGACGAGTTATATACTTCGCAAGTGTGTGACTTACCTAAGCTGAAATTGTTTACTTGATAAGTAGACAAATTGTGATATGTCAATTAACCTTTGTTTTGAAGCTATATTCTAGAATGATATCTGAAATACAGGAGATGAGAAATGGGAAAATCATGATAGTGAGAAAATTACCGGGAAGGTACAATCTGAAAAGAAAGCAAGGTATTCTCATCTCTTCGAATATCAGGTACGTACGTAAATTTCGAGGGCGAAATTTCATAAGGAGAGGAGATTACGAGACCCCGAATTTTATGAAATAAAAGTATTCAATTTTTTTATTTTTGTAAATGGTTAAATTGATAAAAGATTAAAGTTAAGGGTGATATGTGAATTTTTTTTAAGTAGACAAGTTGTCATAAAATACCCGATTACTATTCACTCTAGTATTATTCACTCGAGTATTTGGGGCACTTTTATGTCAGAGTACTATTCACGAGTTACTATTCACGGGGTACTATTTACCCGAAAAATATATTTCTTTTCTGTCCAAATCATTTTTTGGATACAATATTATTTCATGAAGAAATGTACTAATTTTTCAGACCGTTGGTTGAAATTATAATAGTAGAAAAGCTTTTTATATAAAACAGAATACTTTTATAAAGTTATTCGTTTTATTAGATTATAAACAGAATATATTATATTTTATTTAAAAGATTTTGTTTTAAATATGGACCTTCCGATTAAAAGTAAATCAATATGGACCGTTCATGAATTAGTTACTATGCAGTCCATTCTTCTATAAATAGAAGCTCAGTCTTTCATTATTTCTTACGAATTTACTGAAACTCTAGAGAGAGGAACTATAGAGAGAATTCTTCTTCTATAATCTTGAGCGTATTTCTTTAGAGTTTAAAAAAGCTTTGAGCGTAGTACAAGTTTTCTTCGAGTATATTCTCGCCCTACCAGTCGGAATACTCTTTTTTTAAAGGTAATAAGAGTGTAGCTGGGTCGAGCGGGGATAACAGAAAAATAGTAGGATGGTCCGAGACTGTCAAAGTTTCTTAATACATTATAAAATGGCATGACATGCAACCGATAATTGTATTGAGGACCTAAGATGTGTGTGTCGTATTTTATACGTTACTTAATAATTGATTTTGACGAACAACAATAGGGTGATGAGAACTCGACTTTGACAGCGTCAAAAGTGCACCTCATTAGAATGAATATGATAGTAATCTTCTCGTTCTTCTTTGGGGTCTTAAAATATTTGTTGCTGTATTTTTATATGGCATTGTAATAATTTAAATTTGGATACTGTCTACGAGACAATATTGTATTAAAACTCACAGCTTAACTGTAGTCGTATTCTGTACAACAGTTCAACAGTTGTATAAATGAAGTTTGTATTTGATTTTTATAGTGTGATATCTGGTGTGACGCCCCCAAAATAGGTATACAACACCCATTCTGAATCGCCAAATATATGGTACAGAAAGTAAACTACAACTTCAATAATACAATTGTCGTGCAAAATACGACAACACATACTGTGAGTTTAAATACAAATATAGTCTTCTCGACAATATCCACACCTAAATAAGTCCTCATTATAATTATTTATACACTATTTTACAGAAATAGTGAGGACAGCTAAAACATCTTTCTAGAACCATCACTCCATACCCCGACTCGATCCTGCTATGTTCTCACCTCATGAGAAGAAAAATAGAACAAAAAGGAAAAGGGTGAGCTCAACTAGCCCAGTAAAGAATATTATGACTAAGATAATATACAACAAATTATCATTAGTCTTCAACAGGAAAAAATCTGATAGAATATAATTGACAACAAATTTTAGATCAACAAATACAGCGGAAACAACAATCCATTAGAAGATTCACGTAGAGAATGAATTCTACTATTTTCTAAGATTTAAGAGTCCATCATCAATATTTTATCCTTATAACATCAATCAATATACATCTTTTAATCAAATATTAATTTTTGCACTACAGGCTAAAGATATTCATTTATTTCACCAGTTGGTCATGTTCATCTCAACACCTGTTTATCTTTGCATTACCGGCCAAAGATATTCATCATTTAATCATTTATTTTTGTACTACAGGCTAAAGATATTCAGTAATATCATCATTTAGGACTGAGGATGACGAAAAATATTTTAAAGAAAACGAATCCAGTGAGACAGACGAACAAATATTAGGGATTCGTATAACAGTTTATCCAAGATCAATAATACTTCATAATAACCAATTGTGAAACATAATTCAAAATAAAGATCAAAACATGGATACAATCAAAGATATTAGCCATAATAAACATCTTCGACGAAAAGAAGAGAATTTTATTTTTCGATGAATAGTATCGTATTCGTGAATAGTGTCGTATATGTGAATAGTAACTCCGACACAAAAAGTTCACCAATATTTTGGCATAATGATATTGAAGAAAATAATATCATTTAAGAAGAAAATAACATCCCTTACCTCAAAATAACGGTACTTCTGATCAGAATATCGGATAGAAAGCCGAAGGAAGCTTGTACCGAACAACAACTCTCAAAGTATATAAATACTCACAAAAATACGCTCGATAATCTAGAGAGAAAGAAAACTTATTTCTGGTGTGATTTTCAATTCTAACCTAAGCGTCTAATTATAGAAAAATGCTAGAATGCCATAGGAGACTAAAATAATAAACTAATATTATTTCTTTTTAATTTCCTACGCCACCAACCATTTGAAAAATCTAAACATAGAGCACTGAAAAATAATTAGAAAATGATTTTGAGAATGTTACTAAAGTGGAAGAAGAGCAAGAAATTGAGCGCAACTCTACACACACTAATTGTAACCACAAAAGCAAAGAGGTGAAAATCTGGCAAAATGTCCTAAAATTCCATAGAGAATAAAGAAGGGCACACTATGAATCTAACCAAAATATAAATTCTTTCGGGAACTATTTTTTTTTCTTCCTGATATTCTTTAAGATTTGGCAGCTTAAAAATACTGGAAAATAAAATATACCCAAGACATAATGTCTACTAACAGCACGTCTACTAACAACACGTCTACTTATCTCAGAAATTGGCGAGAACTTCAATCGAGAAGAAAAAAAATTATTATAAAAAGAGAGAATACAAGCTTATAGTTATCAATCATAAACCCATCAATCATAAATACGCTCAACTAATGAATATCCAATATGAAGACCTGAACAGAATATAAACATGTCGAATTTGTATGTTATCACATGCATGTAGATCAAACATGAGTTTTGTTATGCTTTATTGCAATTTGGCAGAGATAGAAAATACATAAATGTCCCATCCAAGTTGCACGTGAGCTGCTCTCTCTCATTCTTCGTATTCAAATTTCAAACCCACACACAGAGCTTTTATCTTTCATACCCAGCTAACTCTCTCCCGGCTGTGACCATGTAACTATGGCTAATATCAAAGTCTTCATGTTGTTCAAACTAAAAAAATATTCTTAACCTTCTTCAAGTTCCAGCAGCATCTGCAATCCTGCAGAATTCACATAACTCAAATATCAACTTATTTCAAATTTTCATCAACCTCCCTTCCTACTGCATTAATATGGGCAATGCAGGAGCCACCTTTAATACATTACAATTAGGCTACATAAATAACCTATGCTAGACTCTACCCACATTCTGAATGACAATCTAATTTAACTTTATGCCAGTAACAAATGGGCAGGTTAGTCATAATAGCAATTTGGGTGGGGAGATGGTCAAATTCAAGATTTCTTAACCATTGTGTGCTTTGTTGTAGAGGGTCCTCTTGAAAGTTGAAGGTTTTGGATTGTTCTGCTCTTTTAATTTTTTATATGAAGAAAAAGGTCTTGAGGTTTTGCTATTTTTTTTAAGTAAAATGTGTGAATGAATTTGGTTCGCATACCATTTTCTGCATCTTTTTTATATTCTTCTTCATTTTTCAAGTGAAGGATTTATTACAGTTTGAACTATGAATAAAAGTTAAGTCAGTCATGTTTAAAAGATTTATTGCAGTTTGAACAATGAATGACAGTTAAGTCGGTCCTGTTATATGATTTAATGCTTTATTCACATACTGAGAAACTGCATTTTAGGTTTATGTAGTGCTGCGAATATATATGGATGCATTCTGGGCCTCTGGCTGATGATATGGGGTAAATACATCCAGTGTTACTTATTTGATTTGTGTTATAAGTTATTAGTATTCTTGGTTTAATTTGTACAGTTTGAGAAAAAGTACCCACGGAAGCTTGAAACTTTAGTTCGTCAGAGTTTGATGACTAAAAATGTGACACCCCCAAAATATGTTCATTCCATCCAATCCATTTTGAGTCGCCAAATACATGGTACAGAAACAACTACAATTTTATTAATACATTTGTCGTGCAAAATACGACAACATACATACTGTGAGTTTAAATACAAATATTGTCTTCTAGACAATATCCATACCCAAATAAAGTCTTCATTACAATTATTGATACATTATTCTATAGAATAGTGAGGACTACTAAAATAACTATCTTGAACCATCACTCCACACCCCGACTAGTTCCCGCTATATTCTCGCCTCCTGAGAAGAAAAATGAAACAAAAAGGAAAATGGTGAGCTCAACTAGCCCAGTAAAGAATATTATGACTAAGATAATGTACAAACAAATTATCGTTAGTCTTCAACAGGGAAAAATCTGATAGAATACAACAAACAACAAGTTTTAGATCAACAACTGCAGCGGAAATAACAATTCATTAGAAGAGTTAAGTAGAGAATGAAATCTATTATCATTTATGAATTTAAAAATTCATCATCAATATTTAATCCCTGTAACATCAATCAATATTCATCTTTATACTACAGGCCAAAGATATTCATCAGTCGGTCATATTTATCTCAACACCTGTACATCTTTGCACTACATGCCAAAGATATTCATCAGTCGGTCATGTTCATCTCAACACATGTACATCTTTGCACTACGGGCCAAAGATATTCATAATAAAATCAACCATCTTTGCATTACAGGCCAAAGATATTCAACAACATGTCATCATTTAGGACTGCGGATGATGAAAAATGTTATACAGAAAACGAATCCAGTGAAACAAAAGAACAAATATTAAGGATTCGTACTTTAACCAAACCAAGTTCAAAAATACTTCATAAATAATCACAGCGAAGTAAAATTCAAGAATGATCAAAACATGGATACAATCAAAGCTAGTATCCATAATAGATATCTTGGACAAAAAATAAAAATTTAATTTTTCTGTGAATAGTGCCGTATACGTGAATAGTAACTCCGACACTAAAAGACAAGAATTTCACAAGAAAAATTATCATACTTCGTGAATAGTACTCATGAATAGTAACTCATGAATAGTAACTCGTGAATAGTAATTCGTGAATAGTAACTCATAAATAGTAACTCGTGAATAGTAACTCTGACATAAAAAGATCAGAATTTTACAAGAAAAATCTTACCAATATTCCGGTTTAATGATATTGAAAGAAATAATATCATTTTTTTAAAAATAATATCCATTACCTCGAAAAGACGGTACTCCTGACGGGAATACTAGATATAGTGCTGAAGGAAACTTGCACCGTATAGCAACACTTAAGGTATTAAAATACTTACAAGAATACGCTAAATATATCGAGAGAGAAAAAGAGAGAAGATTTCAGTTTCTGATGTGATTTTTAATTCTAACCTAAGCACCCTATTTATAGGAAATTGCTTAGAACACCAAAGCAGAAAATTTAATAAAATAATAATATATTTATACAAATTTCCTTAGCACACCAAGAATCTGAATTCAGCAACTTATCACAAGTTTAATGAGGCCACAAAATGTAAAAAAGATTTTTCTTTAAAAAAATAATTAAAACTTTCAAAAATCAATTATTTCGGAACTTCAGAACTTCAATAACTCACAATAAATAGCCCTTTTGTCAGAAAAATTCGAACCACATGTCCTTTCTATAGGAAATTTTATTCTCTACAACTTTGTAGAAGAAAGTTTTTCTAAATTCCAAACAGAAATTGACCGAAATCCACAAACGGACGATTTTACAGGCTATAATCAAATTTCAGTCAAGAAATGGGGTCCATCTACACACAAAACACGTGTTAATGGGAGCTGTCGTTTACACTCCTAAACTAACCTCACTTTTACTTTAAAAATTTAAACAATTAGCACAGTAGTAAGCAAAGATCGATCCCACAGAGAGTGATTTGTTTTATATTTATCCTATGATTTTTAATGAAAAGGGGATTTTGAATTAATTAATTAATTAACAAGAATAAACTAATAAGAATAAACAATGAATAAAAAGCTTCAGTTCTTCAGTTCAGTATCACCTTTTTATAATAATAGATTAATCAAGTGTAACATTATTTACCCTTCAATGAAACTAATAGTCCTAGGTAACAACAAGCTCTGCTACCCGAAACTCCCCTTAGATTGTCACTCAATGAAACAAGCTCTTCACAAGATTCTAACAATTATATAACCTAGAACAAGCTCTCTAGATTTAATATAATAGCAGCATTAAGAACTAGGGAATTAGACTATTCCAAGCAACAAACACATAGGCTCGGATTGTTTAACTTGTCTTCTGATAATCATAGTAATACTCAAAAGCTTGTCCACAATCAGGTATTACTAATTACTACTTGTGATTAGAAACAATATCAATTACACGTAATATTATTCCTTGATCTAGCATATGATATTTGTTAACCAACTCAATCCTGCAGAAATCAAATTAGTTAAGCCAAATAGCATTCAGAAATTAAATCAGATTATCAAGAATGAGTTTCATGTGAGAAGGAATAAATAATGAATACTCAATTAACCATTAATTATAAATAAGATTCAACATCCCTTAGAACTGAATAAAAATAACTTAGCTCATGTCTTCAATCCACCAATATTGTAAATAAGAGAATGTAGTAGATGATTGAATGACTAAAACCTTGACTCTCATCCCCTATTTATAGTGCTAGACAAAGTCCTAAATCCTATAGGATGTAGAAATCCAAATCCTAAAAGGAATTACATATCATAACTAGTTTTCATAAAGAAATAGAATTCAATTTGGAAATAAATCTTAGTATAAAGTAAATCCTAAAGCTAATAGAAATATCAATCCAATTCCATGTTGAAATCTGCCAAAATCTGCATTTAGAAACTTTCCAAAAATCCAAGATTTTCTAATTTTCGCGCTCAAATTCGCTGGGGCGAATTTTCATTTCCTGTTGCGACGTCCTTTGGTAAAACGAGCATAACTTTTGATCCATGAGGAGTTACGGGGCCTGTTACCTATCAAAACGAAGATATCGACGAGATCTACAACTTTCATTCTTTGTGAATCGACATAATCGCTCTGCATCAAGGTCGAAATCGGGCTCCAAGTGACTGCTGTGTAAATTGCAACTTCCAAACTATGAGGTTCAATGTCCGTTTAGTAAAAATATCATAACTTTTTCATATGAACTCCGATTGGGACGATTCAAGATATTTCGGAAAGATAAAGAAGAGCTCTACAATAAAATTCAAGTCCCAAGCCAAGAACATGCATCTAACTTAATGCTAAAAATCCTGCAATTTTTCTCTTTTCCTCATTTCAGTTCCAAATATTCCTGAAATCATTAAACACATTAATAAGCTCATATACACATGAAACATGCAATAAAACTAAATATAATGGAATCAAAATAAATGAATAATATGCACTCATCAAATTCCCCCACACTTAGCCTTTTACACGTCCTCGTGTAAACCAAAAGTTTGATTTCCAAAAAATTCTATTCAACTATAGTGTCAAAAGATTTCAAGATACAAATAATGACTATCAACACTAAATTTGCAGAAATCTAATCAACGCCTTATCAATTAACTCACAATTACCAACTTTATCATTTCACCAATAAATTTCATTATATCAAATTGTATCCACATAAGTAACTTTCCCAAAATCATCATACTTACTCAACTTAGTTACCATGGAGCAAAAACCGTGCACACTGACTCATACCCAAGAACAAATTTTTCTTGCTTTTTAATTTTTTTCATAGAATCTTCCTTTTAGCACAGATGAATGTATTTTCATGCTTCTTTTTTTTTGTTTTTTTTTCTTGACATGTGCAATGTCTCTTTTTCTTAGGCTTTTCAGAGTTACCCATTAGCAAACTTTTCACCAACGACTCCCAAACCAGATGATCTTAGGGCGCTAGGTGTAGAGACACCCCTACGGGCTTACTTATTCAAGTAACAAAGGCCACAAAAGTTGACTAGTCAAGCTGCTTTTATCCATCGCACTTTTCAGCGTAAATACCGATGCTTCCTGAGGCTTAGATACCCAGTTATTTCGCACAATGGACATTGAAGCAGATTTTCAATTTTCATTTTTTTTTCTTTTTTTTTCTTTTTTTTTCATTCATCATTATTTCACATGGTTCTGCAACAACATAAGCAAGTTAAACAGTTCTAAGTCATGAAATCAGTGTACATAGACAACTCCACAAATAACTTAGCCAAATAAACATATTTCTCATATTCAAGTACTCATGTATCACAAATTCAATTTAAATCAATTACTATGGATCGTGGCTTAGTTTTCATCATTCATTAACCAACTAAGCATTAAATAGATTTTGAAATTTAGCATTAATTTTTAATCTTTGACTTTAATCTTTTTAACACATAGTCAGATAGAATCATGAAATCAAAATTTTTAGAATTTTTTTTTCAACTTCCCATCAAAATTGGATTTTTTTATTCCTACATAAAATAAAACCTAAATCTTCCCCCCACACTCAAACCTTACATTGTCCCCAATGTAAGAAAATTATGCAAAGAAGAAAATACTACTAGCTAATATGCAATAAAAAAAAACTAAAAAGTAAAGGGATAGAAAAATCAAATCTGGAATCTTGGGTTGCCTCCCAAGCAGCTGCCCTTGTTTATTGTCATTGGCTTGACATCATCCTTCTCATCCTATGTAATTGGACTTGTGTACTTCAAGTGGACTGGTAACAATTTCAATTCTTCATTAGGAGCATCTTTCAGATCCTGATTTTGCTCCATTCCAGACCTTAAATCCTCCATATATATTTGCTCAAAAGATTCCTGCACTGTAGAGTCAACAACACCAATAGCAAAAATAAAATTAACATTACCAAGATACCTCTTAACTTTATATATGCCGAACTGGACATGTGCGTCGTCCAATTCCACGTGTAAGGTCCCATGGTGTTTATCATCGTGTTTTGTTGCTGGTACAAGGAAAGTATCATCATCTATCTCCTCCTTATAGAAATCTGCAGGAATTATTAATTCTTCCATCTCTACCTTTTGTTCATCATTTTCAGACTTTGAATACCCGATTTCTTCAAATTTATCAGTAGTCTCGAGCACATCCAAATGGTTTCCACTAGTGAACTCCTTCTCATCTTTAAGTTCTTGTTCCCTATTCGCCATTTCTTCAAGGAATTTTTCATTAGACTCTGTATACCACGTTGAATTTTTTTCAACTTTCCAATTCCTTGTTAGAACTTGGGGAAAAGGTAGTTTCGGTTTATAAGCAGAAAGAGGTGGAAATTTGTGCTTGAGTACATCACTGCTGCCTATTTCACTATTGTCGGACTTACTTTGTATTGACTTTTCTTGCTGCTGATCCTCTGCACCACATCTCAATGTTATGGAACTTACATTTTTAACAGTGTGAGAAAGTGACCTTCCTACCGTGGTTGCAAGTTGACCAACTTGGTCCCTCAGATCTTGAACAGAAGTTCTTGTCTCTTGCTGGTATTGTTGTGTCTGACACATGAACTGTTGTGTTTGGTTCATGAATGCCTTGAACATATCCTCCATAGACGTCCCAGAATTGACAGGTACTTCTTGATTTTCTTTGTGGTACTGAGGTTGAGCTTGCTGAATACCTTGCGTATTCTTTGTAGCCATTTGTCGAACCAAAGCAGTTAAATCAGAAATCTGCTGCTCCAAGTCTCTCGTGCTTACCCCATTTACCCTTTGTAGTGTGAGATCCATCTTAGTTCCATACTGCTGTGAGTTAGCTGCCATGTTTGAAATTAAGTTCCTTGCCGCTTCTGGAGTCTTGTCTACCAGTGCTCCTCCACTTGCTGCATCAATCATGCTTCTTTCCATTAGTAGCAACCCCTCATAGAAGTACTAGATCAAGTAATGTTCATCAATTCCATGAGGTGGACAGCTGGAACACAACTTCTTGAACCTCTCCCAATACTCATAGAGATTCTCTCCATTGAACTGCCTGATTCCACATATCTCCTTTCTTATATCGGTAACTCTTGATGCAGGAAAATACCTCTCTAAGAACAACATTTGCATATCAGTCCATGATCGTATTGATCCAGAAGGTAGATAGTATAACCAGTCTTTAGCCAAATCTGCTAATGAGAATGGAAAAAGTCTAAGCTTGATCTGCTCCTCTGCCACTCCTTGTGCTTTCATCGTGGAACACACCACATGGAACTCCTTTAGATGCTTATATGGATTTTCACCTGTAAGACCACGAAAAGTAGGTAAAAGATGAATTAGTCTAGAGTTAAGTTCAAAAGAAACATCTAAAGTAGGATACTCAATACAAAAAGATGGTTGAGTCAGATCAGGAGTAGCCAGTTCTTTCAAAGTTCTGTTATTTTGTGTCACCACCATCTCTTCCACTTCAAATGATGGAACAAGAGCTTCTTTTATATTTGCAGTTTTCTCTATCTCTTGATCAAAATTTAAGTCAATAAAGTTAGAGGATTGAGTCATAAAATAAAAACAAAAACAAAATAATAAATAATAAATAATAAAAATAAACAAAAACAAAGAATAAACAAAACAAATAACACTCCCCGGCAACGGCGCCAAAATTTGGGAGCTGTCGTTTACACTCCTAAATTAACCTCACTTTTACTTTAAAAATTTAAACAATTAGCACAGTAGTAAGCAAGGATCGATCCCACAGAGAGTGATTTATTTTTTATTTATCCTATGATTTTTAATGAAAAGGGGATTTTGAATTAATTAATTAATTAACAAGAATAAACTAATAAGAATAAACAATGAATAAAAAGCTTCAGTTCTTCAGTTCAGTATCACCTTTTTATAATAATAGATTAATCAAGTGTAACATTATTTACCCTTCAATGAAACTAATAGTCCTAGGTAACAACAAGCTCTGCTACCCGAAACTCCCCTTAGATTGTCACTCAATGAAACAAGCTCTTCACAAGATTCTAACAATTATATAACCTAGAACAAGCTCTCTAGATTTAATATAATAGCAGCATTAAGAACTAGGGAATTAGACTATTCCAAGCAACAAACACATAGGCTCGGATTGTTTAACTTGTCTTCTGATAATCATAGTAATACTCAAAAGCTTGTCCACAATCAGGTATTACTAATTACTACTTGTGATTAGAAACAATATCAATTACACGTAATATTATTCCTTGATCTAGCATATGATATTTGTTAACCAACTCAATCCTGCAGAAATCAAATTAGTTAAGCCAAATAGCATTCAGAAATTAAATCAGATTATCAAGAATGAATTTCATGTGAGAAGGAATAAATAATGAATACTCAATTAACCATTAATTATAAATAAGGTTCAACATCCCTTAGAACTGAATAAAAATAACTTAGCTCATGTCTTCAATCCACCAATATTGTAAATAAGAGAATGTAGTAGATGATTGAATGACTAAAACCTTGACTCTCATCTCCTATTTATAGTGCTAGACAAAGTCCTAAATCCTATAGGATGTAGAAATCCAAATCCTAAAAGGAATTACATATCATAACTAGTTTTCATAAAGAAATAGAATTCAATTTGGAAATAAATCTTAGTATAAAGTAAATCCTAAAGCTAATAGAAATATCAATCCAATTCCATGTTGAAATCTGCCAAAATCTGCATTTAGAAACTTTCCAAAAATCCAAGATTTTCTAATTTTCGCGCTCAAATTCGCTGGGGCGAATTTTCATTTCCTGTTGCGACGTCCTTTGGTAAAAGGAGCATAACTTTTGATCCAGGAGGAGTTACGGGGCCTGTTACCTATCAAAACGAAGATATCGACGAGATCTACAACTTTCATTCTTTGTGAATCGACAGAATCGCTCTGCATCAAGGTCGAAATCGGGCTCCAAGTGACTGCTGTGTAAATTGCAACTTCCAAACTATGAGGTTCAATGTCCGTTTAGTAAAAATATCATAACTTTTTCATATGAACTTCGATTGGGACGATTCAAGATATTTCAGAAAGATAAAGAAGAGCTCTACAATAAAATTCAAGTCCCAAGCCAAGAACATGCATCTAACTTAATGCTAAAAATCCTGCAATTTTTCTCTTTTCCTCGTTTCAGCTCCAAATATTCCTGAAATCATTAAACACATTAATAAGCTCATATACACATGAAACATGCAATAAAACTAAATATAATGGAATCAAAATAAATGAATAATATGCACTCATCAGTTAATCACTTAATGCCACAAAAATACTCTTTCTCCTCATATACTCATATATCCCATATTCATTTAAAAATATCACCATTATTATATTATTAAAATAATATATTTAAATGAATTATTTTATCAGAAAAAGATAAAAAATTAATTTTCAACAATTATCACATTAAAAATTTTCTCTATCTATATCCACATAAAATTAATATTTTCCTCATCATATAAATCAATAATTAATTATTCACAAATAATATTACAGAATCACAATACTGACAACCAGGCAGTTCTCAGGAAAGAGGGGGCTTTCTAATAAGGATTTCTCCTTACTGGCGCGTAATTAGATGACCAAATCTCTCCTTAGACATAACTTTCTAGACATTACCAATAATGTTATCTAATAATATTATTCAGATAATATGATCCGATAATGGAAAATATTGTGTAGTGACAATTATTGAAACAACAGTAATATAAAATATCAACACAACAATTATTGAATCAATAAAATAAAATACTGAATAATAATTACTGTAACAATTATTGAGTAGTGTCTTCTTACGTAAGAATCAATAATTGGTGCAATACCGTGTGCTACTGTGTTTTAACCACCGGGTATTCCAACAGTATTAACAGTAACAACTACGCCGTTATTTATAAACAACTTATTCTTGTCGTTTTCTTACTCCAATCACTTTCTGTTATGGGGCCCACACAAGGCTGCACCGTCGTATGAATATTCCCCGACAGTAAGAATATTCCACGACCAAATGAATATTCTCCGATAAAATGAATATTTTAAAACCACTTGCTTGTTTGAAATAATTGCGCATTTTACCCATAACTCACCAAATTAATCAAATCAACCCTTACTATTTCAACATAATAAATAGAGGAAATTAAATTTCATTAATAATAATTTGGGGTCTTACAAAAAAGTCCTTAGAAGTGAGTTTCAGTGTGCCCAAAAAGTTACCGTCACTTAAAGCAGCATTACTACCACTTAAGAGGAGATACATGTTACATGTTAGATTTCCTCTCCTATCTTTCCTTTGTGTCAAGCCTACAGTATTTGTCATCCCAAATGAAAATAAAACCAAACGCTAAAATCTATAATATAAAAGAGATCATCTTTTATCTATAATAGTAGGTGAGAACCAGCGGTTGAGACTTCTACTCTTGGGTAATATTTGTCCATAAAAATTGTAAGGAAGTCTGATGAGGTCGATGTAGGACAAGATTTGAAGAATTAAATTGGGCGAGGCTCTGCACCTCACTACCAAAAAAATCTTTTACTTGAGTGATGTTTCGCACACCACTACCCAAGGTTTTCTCAACTACAAAAGAGATAAAATAGGGCATAACTAAATATCAATAATCTAATCAGTAGTTTTATTAACTTGTGAAGATTACATCAATATTTATAGAGACTCAAAATCCAAATATTACTTGGGAAACAATAAAAGAAGTAAAGGACTAATATACCCTTATTAAACATTAAAATCCTAATCACTACTAAACGTCCTACATCCCAACCAATAAATACTCCCTCTGTTCGGTATTAATTAATTTCCTTTTTAAGATATCCCAAAATAAATGTCCTATTTCTATATTAGTAACTACTTTTATTCTATTTCTCCTCTTAAACCCTCATAATCTTTGTACTCAACTTTTATTGGAAACTAAAAAAATGCGAAAAAGATTACACTGGAAACTGGTGTACTGTTGTACTACTTTCAGTATAACATTCTTTCCATTTAATAGCTTTCTAAACTCTTTCTATTTAGTGTACTTATTGGCAATGTGAGAATGCCAAAAAGAGAATTGATTCACGTGGGAACGAGTAATTGATGAGGTCATAGAAAATTAGAGAAATACTTTAATTAAAAAGTAATCAAAAGGATAATTTAGGTAAAAAAAAAATCTATTAATCAGTTTTCCAAAACCAATTACTCTTACGTTACACATAATAAAAACTCCAAATAAATAATAAATAAAAAATCATTAATTTGCTCTTGATTTGTGGTACCCGTTAGAGGACTCGGTTCCCAACTTGACCCAAAAGTATATTAAGCCATCGTCTTCCTTAACATGTAAATTCGAATTTCAACAAATCGCTTTCCCTCAAGTTTGAATATATACACTCTTAACACTTGACGTTTACTTGAGCAATTGCTTAAAAACTCTCAATACACCGAGGCACTCGGATTACATGAGAGCCTAACGGGCCTCTAATACTAAAGGGCCGAGGGACTCGCATTTTTTGAACCAAGGGAGAACAATTTATTTAAATTTCATGATTAGCTGATTAATTTTCCTTGTGATGTCATTTGAATTTTTTTTGACATTTTTCATGCATAAGCTTTCTTGAGTGAGCTTTTCATGGTTCTCTTTAACATTTATATTGTTGTTTTATAGGTCTTAGATTGACAGCGATTGGGCAGTTAGGAACTTATCTAAGTGAACAGAATGCTACATCCTATAAGCAACTTGCCAGTGTTTGATCGCTCCTCAATATGCTTATAAGGTACTATTTTTTGAGAGCATTATTAGAGCCGGTTCCTCTATTGGCTAACTGTTTAAATTCTTAAAAGTGTTATCTTAGCGTATTAACCACTGTTATTTATGTTTAGTAAGGGAAATTCTTATAGCTCACTTCTGAATAACCTGAACTATTTATTTAAGGACCAGGGAGCAGTAAGATTTCCATTAATAATATTTTAGAAAAAGGGTGTCCGTGATCCGGTTTCTTGATTCCTGAACTTATATTTTAAACTTTGGATGTAGGAAAGAAGAGTTCAATGAGGTGAACAAATAATACACATTGAGGTTTTCTAGCGTACCTTTTTAAAAAATATACAGTGGAGAACTTAAATTGTGGAAAACTATGATGAGCTCCTACAATCTGTTATGTATCTTGGGCTGACAGCTATGTGATTGAAATTCTGTTTGAGTTTTGATAGAATATGTAAATTCTTCTTCGCCTGCACTCCTGTACTTCCATCTTCTTAACAGCTGCAATTTGTGCTTTGTAAGAATAGTGGAAATGTAATTTGTGCTTTGTAAGAATAGTGGAAATGTAATGAAGTTTTATTATACTACGACTGCTCTCAATGATTTTTGTATCCAATAAGAGAAAACTTGAGATTTCTACACATTAACAAAAAAAAATTTTCTTGTTTGGGATTCGTTAATGACAGGTGCTAATGATAAGGCTGAGAGTGTTTCAACTCTCCGTATTTGAAGTACAGTGCTCAGATTTTCTTGGCAGGTGATAAGCCTTTATGGTCATAGTTTGTATCCTGTTAGTAGGGTTGGATCGAGGAAGGTACTTCGTACATTATTTTCGCTATAGACAAATCAATGGTGTTACTTTTACTCTTCGATATGCTTCGATATACTTTTACTGCTTACTTTTTTTTTGTCACGAGTACTATTTGTTATTTTTTTTGAACTTTAAGGTTTGTATTAAATAAACTAAATTGTATATGATTGTTCATGTTGATTATTATTTTGCTATGCAAAATTACATAGTTGTAGTGGTAGGATGAGACGAAATGCAACAGTTACACACAGTGAAAGTATGCTAATTCGTCTGTATAGTGTACTATAAATTATCCTTGATAAGGTTAGATTCACTACTTCGTTGATGTAACATTGGGCCTAGGGTGAATTCATGTTTATACATTTCTGAAAATGTCAGGAAAATTTTGGTATGTGATATATTTACACTCATTATAAGTTTTCAGGTATTTTCAAGTATACATTGAAGGATACTTGGTGTAAGCTGTAAAGAATACGAAGTTGTTTCTCTATTTTTTGCATGTGTATAATTTTTGTGTTTCGTCTTTTGTAAAGTTAACTAATTATACATGGTTATGATGATTTTGGGTATGGAATGATGGTTGTTTTGGTGGTTTGAATATTTATAGATGATTGTAAGTTTGTAGACAGGTTTAGATTTTTTTGGATATCTATTTTTAAAGGAAACTCTGCCAAAATTTATTAAAATTAGTAGCGACTAGCTTTATTTTTTGGTGGTTGGATATGTGTTGATGATCGAGTATGTATTAATTATTGTGGTTGTATAGTGAATTATGATAATTGTTATGTCTGATTATAAGTTATTTTAAGTTGCAAAGAGTATTTAGGTAATGTATTACTTTTTGAATTTTAATCTAATTTTTCGTTTCGCCGTGCCTTCAGACACGGGCATGGGTACACCAATTTGCTGATGTTCGGAGTTGTAAACCTCCTGAAGTTTATAAAGGCAAAGCCATAATGTATATAGATGAAGTTATCAAGAAGAAATAGGAGAAAAAGTCGAAATGAGTTGCACTGGTGCACAATATTTGCGTCATGTTTCTTTGTGGTTATTCCCTGATGAAATTTTCAAAATGCAAGATGAGTTTGAGCATTGTACTAAGATTGTCTAATCTAGAAGTCATCTCTTCTCTTTTACTACAAATTCCCATTTAAAATAGAAAGTTTGTCAAATATTATAGATGTTAACCAACCACATGGTATGTTAGTTGTATCAGTGTGTGTTGTTGGATGACTAAGTCTCTCCTTTATAATGGAATAGGTTAGGTTGCCTTTGAATATAATATCTAATTTCATATGATTAGTTCAGATGAATCTATTGCTAAAAAAATCTTTATATTTGTTTCATACATTTATAACACCTAAATTTATATAATTTATACAATTCATACAATTTCGTATAGCTGTAACTCTCCCTCTCTCTTATTGGTCGTGGTTTTTCATTTTTAAATTTCGTTGCTGAGCTAATCCTAAATTTATATAACGACCTGCAATCAGTTTTTGTATCAAGTTACTGCTCTGCTACATTGTATACTCATCTACGTGCGACAAAAAAAGGAGTTGTTATAACAAGCAAACAATAATTTTTAATTGTCAAGTTATTATTTAAAAAGTTACAATCAATTAAAAAGGCTTATACATAATAAAAAATAAATCTTGAAATGTAGTTAAACTTTGTTTAAATGTATGAGAATTTGACTATTAAAGTTGGATATATTTTTTATTTTTTGATTGAAATTTGTCTTCGTAAAATTTTTTCATTTAAATGCTTTGTGGAGTATGTATGAAAAGTGCAGATGTGTTAATAATTAATTTAGGCTTTTAGTTTAGTGTGTGTCCATATTTATTGCTTCATTTTTTTGTGTTTATAATTTTTTTTTAATTATACAGTGACTTCAGGCACGAATTATGGTTAATATATATATATATATATATATATGGGAAAAATGTATGTACACAGCTGTGTATTACACAGTAGGCCTACGGCGACAGATTTTTTGGGCTATAGCGACGGTAAACTGTCGCTATAGCCCAGAATAGTTATGACGACGGGTGAAACCGTCGTTATAGCCCAAAAAATCGTCGCCATAGCCTACTGTGTAATACACAGCTGTGTATATATATATATAGCCATATATATATATATATATATATATATATATATATATATATATATATATATATGGGAGTTCATCCATAGCAAACGTTTGCTGCAGCAAACAAATTCTCCCTGCCGCTACAGCTTGTAGCGGCAGTCCCTTTTCCTCTTAGCCGCTACAGGTTGTAGCGGCAGTGTGGGCAGTGTGGGCCATATGGCTATAATATAAAAATGAGTTTATTTTTAGGTATACATAATGTAAAAATAAAAGATAATGATAAGATAAGTATGAATAAAAGATAATGATGAGATAAGTCTGAATAAAAGATAAATTTATTTTATAATAAAAGATAAATTTATTTTATTATAAAAGATAAATTTATCTTTTATTATAAAATAAATTTATCTTTTATAATAAAATAAATTTATCTTTTATAATAAAATAAATTTATCTTTTATTATAAAATAAATTTATCTTTTATTATAAAATAAATTTATCTTTTATTCAGACTTATCTCATCATTATCTTTTATTCATACTTATCTTATCATTATCTTTTATTTTTACATTATGTATACCTAAAAATAAACTCATTTTTATATTATAGCCATATGGCCCACACTGCCCACACTTCCGCTACAACCTGTAGCGGCTAAGAGGAAAAGGGACTGCCGCTACAAGCTGTAGTGGCATGGAGAACTTGTTTGCTGCAGCAAACGTTTGCTATGGATGAACTCCCTATATATATATATATACACACACACGGAGCCGTTGTCCAAATGACCAATACTACCAAGGAAACACCAAACATGCATCTCCTTCACTCCACTCCACCAACTAAACCACTTGCGAATTAAAAATAAAATTAGTCCCATTATCTTCGTACAAAGCAATTTTGAGCACTAGGCTTGTGACCCCTCGTGCTATGTTTCTAAAGATTGTAGTAAATTTTAACTTCTCTCTCCTGGTGTTTATCTGTTCTTCTCTCTCCCACAGAACCCTCCATAAGTCTCAAATTAAGGGCACGCCTGAGTGTAATGATTTACCTCCATAACACTAATTACTGCATATTTTCAGTTCTCTCATCCTTTTTAGTGTGAAAAACTATACGGGGAAAGAAAAAGTTAAAAACAGTGACAGAAGGGAAATGAAGAAGAAGAAGAAGAAGAAGAAGAAGAAGAAGAAGAAGCATATATCATTTGAAAGCTGCCAAGATTTAATAGTAGCGCTCTAATTTTATATGAACAAATCAAGTACATTTCTCTAATTAAGGGATGCAATCACAAAAGTACTTAAAAGTCAAGATAGGTGAACAAGAATCCTATCCTCAAAGAAATTTCCCCTCATGAAGCTTGTAAAATAAGAAGTAGATGGGGGTAGTTCTCCAAGCTCATCATAGAAGTCATTTTCTTCTGATTTGGGGGTTGAGAAGGTCATGAGATGAGGATAACAAAGGGGTTTCTCTTTTTCATCAAACAGGACAGTCTGTAGATTTTCTGTGAAAGTGCTTTCTTCTTCATGTCTGATGTTAATGACGATGTCCTGATGATCAGACCTATTGAATGGAGATTGGCAGTAGTGAAAATCAGTAATATTTTCAATAGCTCCATCTTCTTCATGACCATTGAGGGATTGTTGATCTTTTTCATCTTTTTCTTCTGTGGTTATCAGACTGTTGTCTTCCTCGGTGATTTGGATGTTGGGTGGTTCTTGTTTTGGCTCTTTGGGACTTGGATGGTTATGAGTAGAGGTGTAAGTGACGATGAGCAATGAAGCATCTGTTCTGCATCTTTCTACTTGTTTTTTGGCTGAACAACCCTTTGATGTGCTGCATTTGTAGTATCCCCTGCAGGAATTTTAGGTGCCAAAAGATCTAGTAAGAGAATGAACAAAAAGAAAGAAAGAAAGAAAGAAAAGGAATCCATATATAATTGGCAGGGTAGATGCATGGATGTGGAAAAAGGTTGGAGGCCATTTTGGGGAAATCTTGAAGAGAAAAGGGAATATCCATTTTTCATGTTTTTTACTAGCAGTCAGCAGATAAATACATAAAGTAAGATACTGTCAATTTGGTACAGATCAAAGAGTGAAAGAAATTAGTACTGGAAGGGAAGGAGAGAGAAAATGGATTAATTAATTACCTGGGATAAGGAGATCCTTTGATGGGTTTCTGCCCATATTTCCTCCATGACCAACAATCCGAAGGAGGAGGCCCCTCACTCTTCTGTTTCCCATTTTCATTTTCTTCAATCTTCACTGTTAATACAGTCTTCTGAGACATCTTCCTGTATATATAATTTCATAACATATACAAGAAAAAACTTATGAATGTTACAAATTCATGAAATTCACCATAAATTCTAAAGAAAATAAAGAATTAAGGACAGTTGAGATGCTAACTGACCGTTTTTTGGAAGCCTGAGTTTCTGCAGAGTTCAATATAGGGGAGGGTGAGTACTTCTCCATGAAAATTATCTTGCTCGCTCTTGTATGTATCTTAGTTACTTTTATGAGATATATGGAAGTTGCAGATGGGAGCAAATGAAGAAGGAAGCAGATGGATCAAAATCAGAGCTCCATTAAATGATTGATTATGAGAGAGAAACAAAAAAGAAAGAGGAGAGAGATAACAAACCCACAAGCTGCTTTCATTCCTCCTTCTCACTCATTAATTATACAAGTACACAACTATGCACTTCACCACCTCCCACCTTCATAAAACATACAATATACACATTTTCCACAACCACGGATAAAAGGTAATTAAGAACTTTAAGATGTGTCTCAAATATATTACTACTACTGTATTACTATTTGTTTAAAAATAATGGTCATATAATGATCTAGCTAGCAAAGATAAGTAGTTAACTATATGTTATGCGCGCCATTTGATTATACTTGATCTGTTTTAATAATATGTATGTATTAAAATTTATCACGGTTGATAGTTTAGACAAAACCTTTCATATTTATAAATTGAGGAATGTGTCTCACTCTCGTATAAGTTTTAATATTAAAAAAATAAATCTATATATATAAAATAGAGCAGAGAGAGAAATAGATAAGTGTCACATCCCATGTCAGCAGCTCTCTCATTCCCCTCATTTCAAATTTCAAACCCTCTCTCTCTTCTTACACACGGCTAAGATATACTACAACACGGAGCTTCAAAAACACAAACAAAAAACACAAACGCGAAGCAGAAGAAGCTGAAGGGAGAGAAACACGAGATTGACACACGGCACACGTCGTGCTGATCGACTTCCCCTGGCACTCCTCTTGGCTATCCTCGCGGCACACGAAGTCTAAGACCTTCTGCTCTTTGCTCTTCTCTTCCTCGGTCCACGTCGAATATCTTGGTATTTCTTCAATTTCAGTTTGGTTTCTTACAAAATATGTGAAATTCTAGGAGAAATAAGAACTCATTGATTTGGTTGAATCTGAATTTTTTGAATTTTTCTTTTTTTGATTTGGTTCAGATTTGGGTATCAATAAATTAACATTCTCAGAATTGTGTATTAATGTTATATTTTGAATTTGATCCAGTCTGATTAATCTGACAACTGGGTAATGGTAGTCTACTAGAAACGAATGCCTTATTCACATATACTTCCTCTTACCAATTAATATGGGAGGGGTGAGCGAGGCTGGCTTTTTACCTTTGTATTCTTTGTGGGTTAGTTTTTTTTTTTGTTGCTAATTAACTTTCTTGGGAGTATGAGGTGCATGTTCTTGGATTCTATAAGACATTTTTACCTGATATTATAGATTATTAATTTGTATATTACATGATCCAATTATTCATTTGTGTTTATGCCATATAATCTTGTTATACTATAGCTGCAGTGCATGATTAAATGTTTCTTTTACTGGTTTGTTGATTTAGCAACCTTTTCTCGTATTTTTACATTTTTTTTGTATTGATATGCATGTATTTTGTATATATTATTATCTAACAATGACTGGATTCATTACAGCAACTGTACCAAAAAGCACTTACAATCAAATCAGCAATACCGCATCCAAGAATAATGGGAATAATCCATGAGTGTGGTGGTAAAATGCATATGGTAGAGCGTCAGCGGGCAGAAGCAGCTACTGACTTTTTTGAAGCTGGGAATCAGCGGCGAATCCAATGTCTGAAGTATGTCTAGACATACTTTAATAATTTATGTAAAATCTTCTATAATTAACAGGCACAAATAATTGTAAACACACATATGATTCCTGCTGGCATGAATGTTTTTGTGCAAGTGATTGGGCGCTTGTAATTGTGAACAACAGAAAACATAAGTGTTTATTATATAAAAATGATCATGTATTAGCCATTTATGGAGATGTTCCTAGGTGTCCTAGATTTTATTAATGTGGAAACATAAAGGTGGAAAGTGTTTGAATTCTGTCTGATATCTATTTCTTACATTACCTTTCTACTACAGATACTTGGTTTTGGACAACATGCTGATGGAATCTGAAGTTAATCCATTTGATGGACAAGAGGCAAAGCCGTACGTTACAGTTTTGATTTATCTATTAAGCATAATTTTGTTTTCATAATGTTTTTGTAAGTTAGTTTTTGTTTTCCGCAATTATCTTCCTGATTAGTCTTATATTGCAGATACAAAAATGACCCTGAAATTTTAATACACAAGAAATATCGAGGATATAAAGGTGCCAATACTTGATTTTAATACATATATTTATTCCATGTATTTTAATCTAATTTTGGGGACCATTGCAAGCAGCCTAGAAGGGGTGATATTAAATGGAGATCAACCTCTTTCAAGAATTGCAATTCACAAGGCAGTATTAACTGTTAGTCAGCTTGCTTTTGTTAAAGCCTCTCCTTCAGTTCTTGAATTTAAGGTAAGTTTTAGTAGCATGTCACCGTGTATTGCTTTTAGCAGTTCAGTAAGCATGTAGAAAATCGTTGTCCCGTCATTCGTTATACATGAATATACGGTTAACATATTTTACTTACATAATGGAAATCAACTTCACCATTGTAATTGTATATAATTTTTTTGATCCATTATTATTTATAGAAAATGTTGCGTAACATTATCAATCAAAAAACATTTCAACTTCACCATAGCCGGATCCAAAATTGATTAAGGCTTTTAATTGAGGAATGGTCAAATCTTTGTTGGGTTGATTCACTATAGGCCATCTTGGCTTAGGCACACAATCAGGCAAGGTTGGCATAACTGACAATCATCTATATAATAAAACACAACCAAATTTGAATCTATTCCCCTTTTAAAATTTGACAAATCACAATAACGTCTCAGATTTAATCTAAATTCATCTAACGACTCAGATTTCATTTAACACCCAAAAAATTACCGCCCAAATCAAAACTCCACCTACACTCTATCCAAGTGCCTCCTGATTCCCCTGTACTCACCTACACCTCCAAATCCCTCGGTACAAACTATTCCCTCCCCCTACTCTGTATTTCGAGAAAGGAGAAGAAGAAGCTCGACAACTTCTTCAATGGAATGAACTCTCTTCTCGCCCAAAATGGTATAGTCCCTCAAAACCCTTCCTGTATACCCTTTCTCTTTTACTTCATAGGCTTTATTGGTATACCCTTCCTGCATTGGGTTCTCATTTTTTTCTCTTTTATTTCATCTCAACCCAACATTTCTTGCAATTACTAATCATTTAGATGGTAATCATTTAATGTTCTCGGCAAAAGAACATTACATGCTAATCATTTAGATTTTTGCAATTGTTAATCATTTATTTAAAATAATCATTTAGATCATTTAGTAATTTTTAGCAAATGGTATAGTCCCT
This sequence comes from Panax japonicus, assembly GCA_020205505.1. Taxonomy (NCBI): domain Eukaryota; kingdom Viridiplantae; phylum Streptophyta; class Magnoliopsida; order Apiales; family Araliaceae; genus Panax; species Panax japonicus. The sequence goes on along the minus strand of CM035110.1, from coordinate 85,917,804 downwards.
CAAAACTCTTCCTGTATACCCTTTCTCTTTTACTTCTATAGGCTTTATTGGTATACCCTTCCTGTATTGGGTTCTCATTTATTTCTCTTTTATTTCATCTCAACCCAACATTTCTTGCAATTACTAATCATTTAGATGGTAATCATTTAATGTTCTCGGCAAAAGAACATTATATGCTAATCATTTAGATTTTTGCAATTGTTAATCATTTATTTAAAATAATCATTTAGATCATTTAGTAATTTTTAGCAATTACTAATCATTTATATTTTTGCAATTTTGGGCGAAATTGGTGTTCCTGTTCATGTTCTATACCCACAGAAGGCCTTTTGACATGTTCGCCCAATTACATGTTTGCCCAATTTTTATTTTTTTAAAAAAGTGGTAAAAGTCGTAGAATCTGGAAATTGGTCTTGAAAAGGAAAGGATTGGCTCACCATCAAGAGTTAAATGTTGACAATTAGTACACTCATACTTGAGGTGAGACCAAGTTAAAAAGACAAAAGATAAATGTGTGTGTGCGCGCGCGAGCGAGCGTGTGTATGGTTTGATAATCAAGTTGAAGGAAAAGGGAAATCAATTATGAAAGATAACCTTCAAAAATCAAAAAATGCACTATTTCCAAAATTCTGTACAATTTTAAAAGTGATAGTTGTTGACATTGTTCTTCGGTGGTCTCTGTAAGATCACCTTCAGGACCAATCATGCACTCCATGGATTTGTCACATCTTAAGCCAGTCTCAATGACACTCAAACTCAGAACTCATAAAAGCAGTTATTCTGTTTTGAAATTCTATTTTGAACTGTTTTGTAGCCAATTTTGAATCCTTCTCCACTTAAAAAGTTGAGAAACCACAACAAAGGCTGAGATTTCATCTAAGTTAATTTAAAGGTCAGATTTCATTTGAGACACAAAAAAAAAATTACCGCCCAAATCAAACCCCCCACACTCTAATTTAATAATGTCACTCTCTTCCTCTCTTTGTCTGATGATAATAACGCCACTCCTCTTCCTCTCTTTGTCTCTTTAACGCCACCCCCAAATCAAGATTGCTTGCTAAGCGGAAGTTGCTAAGTGGCGATGTCTTTGATTTTAGTTACTTTTGGGTATACTTACTTCTGAGTATGATTTTAGTTACTTTTGGGTATACTTTTTGATTTTGCTTTTTTTTTTGTTCCTGATTACTTATCTCTTTGTTCTTCAATTGTTTCTGTTTTTCGATTTTAGTTACTTTTTGATTTTTTTTGTTCTTGATTTTGCTTTTGGGTATAAAACTTTATATGTTGTTGCTTCATTTTTGCTGATTTACAGAAAGTGGGTGCTTGATTTGGTACTCAAAGTTTGCTCAAAGTGGGTGCATGATTTTATACTCAAAGTTTGCTCATCTTTATTTGATACTCAAGAAAAATCAACTTTGAAGCGATAAGTTGAGCTCTGGGTCTTCTAATCTTCTGTCTTTGAAGCCGCGTCATCTTTGTTTACTTGATTCGAACCCATTATATATGCAATAATGCTACTATCATATAAAATCGTAACATACCGCTCACATATCCGTGACGTGACACCCATGGATTTGTGATTGACATGATCCACTTAACTCAACAAATTCATATGTGAACGATATGTGATTATTTTATGTGATAGTGACATTTTTATATATATGAGATATAACATAAATAAGAAACTGTGCACTTTAAACTAACAGTTAAAAAAATTGGCTATGTACTAAAAATCAACTCTATATTGTTTCATAGTTTTATGTCTTTATCTTAATTAGCTAAACGATCAAATATTAATCCATTGAGTTTTTGGTATTCAAGCATATTATCCACAAAAGAATCAGGTTAGCTAGCAAAATTTATTATAAATATTTCGATAATTGAACGTATTTGTAATTGAACGTATTTTTACTCACATATTTCGATAATTTTTAAATTTCAATTATTTTCAGGTATATACTGAAGGATACATGATGTAAGCTGTAAAGAATATACTTGGTGTAAGTTGTAAAGTAAAGGGTCTTAGTTTCTCTATTTTCTGTATGTATATATTTTTTGTATTCTGTCTTTTGTAAAGTTAGCTAATTATACTTGGTTATGATGATTTTGGGTATGGAATGATGGTTTTTTTGGTGGTTTGGATATGTATGGATGATTGTAAGTTTTGTAAACAGGTTTAGATTTTTCTGTATATCTATTTTTAAAGGAAACTCTGCCGAAATTTCTTGAAATTAGTAGTGACTAGCTTGATGTTTTGGTGGTTAGATGTGTTGCTGATTGAGTATGTATTAATTTCTTCATGTATGTATTTTTTTTGTTCCGTATTTTATAAAGTTAACTAATTATACATGGTTATGATTGTATTGATGTGTTGATAATTGGGTATGGAATGATTGTTTTTTTGGTGGTTTGGATATGTATGGATGATTGTAAGTTTTATACACAGGTTTATATTTGTCTGGATGTTTACTTTTAAAGGAAATTCTGTCAAAATTTTTTAAAATTAGCAACGACTAGCTTGATATTATATAGATGTGTTTTTAGGTAATATTATATTTTTTGAATTTTAATTTAATTATTTTTTACGCCGTGCCTTTAGGCACGGGCATATACTAGTAAAGTAATATGGTGCACGCTACCTTGTGTTACACGTTGATTGTTTAATTTATTACTGCTAGAGTTTTGGCGGTGGCCCAATTAAGTGAGTACCATTGCTTGAAATAGACTAGTCATATCTATCTAGCCAGCTGAACGTTTGGATCTGCGGCGGCTTACTTACCACCAAAGTCCAAATAAATTAAGAGAGGGGGTTGGTAACTTGTGGAATTAGCTAACCAAACTTGTAGAATTAACCAATATCTTTATTTATTTATGATTAATCCACACATGATTATTATATTTTTTTATCTGTACGTATAATATCGATATGGGTATGCAATGAACCAGATACATACAATACAATCCAATCCAATCCAATCCTCCCCAATCTATATAAACTCATACGAAAGAAAATTCATTTTGCGATAGAAATATATTAACTTTGTTCTTAATAGACAAATTAATCAATTACCCATGAATATATATATATATATATATATATATATGTATTAATTTACAAAATATTGTATTATATCCACTCGCAATAAAAATTAACATGTTTTTGTCATAATTTATAAAAAAATATACAATTAAATTACATGTGAAATGTTGGATTTGAACCATACGCGAAAACTTTTCAGTTTGAGTGAATAAGTCATCTTCATCTCGTTAAATTTTGAGTGAGATAATGGAGAGGAGAGAGAAAGTGATGATGTTTTTAATGAGTTTGAAATTATTATTTAAATAAAATTAGTTTTTTAACCCATGTCATGCCATGCCAGGCATGGCTTTGTTTTATTTAATATAATTAATATTTATACATATTTAATGTGTCAATTAATGTTTTTGAAAAAAATTAGTAAGATTTTCTTATAAAACATTTTAACAATGATTCAAGTAACAACCATAACACAATAAAAAATACAAAAAATATTATACGATATATGTTTTTATTCATTTTGTGGTATTGAGTTAAATAATAAGTTTATAATATAAGAAACCATATTACGATTGTTGAAACTTACAATGAATACATAAATAGTGAAAAGTGCGTATAATATATATATATATATGTGTGTGTGTGTCTTTGGGGTCATTAAAGACAATATATAGTACTAAAATTAATAAATGGTAAATTAGAATTGTTTAATATATATTCCATTCTTCCGAGTATAATTATTTGTCCTAATTTCGTTTTTAATTTGTCTAAATTAAAATAACTCATATTAGGATAAACATGAGTTTACTAGCATTAAATGCTAAATTTGAGATAAAGGTACCAAAATTTAGTGAGCTATTATAATTTTTTAATAGATTTTAATTAATGTTGTAATTTGTGACTATATATATTAACAATTTGATACAATATTTTTAATAATTAAAGTATGTCTGGAATTGAAGAGCGGATGTAATGTATTCTTCATCTTCTATATTTCATTAATCTGCAAGTCATTATCAATGACGCATGCATGCATCATCTTAAGTAGTAGTAGTATGTTACTCGTCAAATCAATTGCCGCGGATAAGCATAATTGAAATCATTAGATAGACCCACTACTTAAATTATTGGCCTGCCAATTGTATTACGTGCTTACTATTCAACAATATTTATATTCTCTATTGGATGGTGTTATTCTTGTAAATTTTTATTATTTTAGGGGGAAAATAATTACAAAATGTTGTTTATTGGTTGTGAAATAGTCTTCATTCTCCATTTCAACCAACTTGTTCATCGTATTTATTCATAAATTATAGTACTAGTAGATCATTAATCAAAATTCAATAACGCTTCGGTTAGTTTGAAGTGAATTTCATGATAAGTTCACTTTATATTTTTCGTGCGTGTCAACACTACTAACATTTAAATTTATGAGAAAATTAATGACAAAATATCAAAACGTGAGATTAATAGATACGTAGTTGCATAATATGTACTAGCACTCGGTGGCACACAATGATGTGTGCAAATTATGTAAGGTAAAATAAATTTTTTTATAAAATTTAAATAACTAAATAAAAAGATAAAATAAAATTGATATAAAAAGATGAAATAGTAATATAATTAAATTTGTGAGGATAAAAATTAATAAGAAAATAATAATAAGACGCAAATTCATCGCTCATGTCAGCCGCTCTATATATATATCAAAAGATGTGTTATCAAATACTAGTACAAGTGTCAACTTGACCGAATGCTATTAATTAGGTTGAGACTTTATGAGCCACAACAAAATATTCTAACCTTCTTAGCCTTAGCAACATAAGTTGATAGATTAATATTGGAGTTGCATTGTTTTTGTCCAGACTCATCCTTAACGTACACTTGCCATAATCTTCCATTCATTAAATTACAAGGAAAACGGAGCTTAGAAATAATCTTGTGTTTGGTTGGTTCATATCATGTCACGCATTAAGGGCTTGTTACATGCATCTAACAAATTAAACTTTACAATTCTTAGCATTCTTGTCTTCTGTTGGTACTATTTACATATAATGTACGAGTTTGTTATGTATTATGAAAGAAGTTGATTGAATTACGATTGCGACGCCGACGTATATCACGAAATTGAATATGATTGTAAGGTAATTGATCCACTATAGTTAAGAAATTATCAATTATAATTAATTATGTACATTAAAAAAAATCAAAACATATAAAATTAGAAGATGTATGTATCATTTTTGATAATGCATCGATTTGAAGTAGATGCTTGAATAACAAATCGTAACATGCATTATATATATTGTTGTAGCACATTGATCCGTCATATGACCTTTAATTAAACAGCGAGCAATAGCCGGCCCTGAACTTATAATTAACAACTTATCTTTATAATATGAAGAGAATATACAACATGAACATGTAACGAACCAAATTATTATATTAATGCAAATTATTAGTTTGTTGCATTTGTACAAGTAAAATAAACAATGTCAACTATATATCCAAGTCGTGGAAACCACTTTTACTAGTTATATTTGTGCACGACATATATATAGATAGTCCTGTCGCATTAGTTTCGCAGCAAACCATTATCTATTTTCATCTGTGTTTTTGTTTGGTTATTAATTGATCAAATGGGTTGGAAAATATTGCAACAAAATGAGAAGAACAAGGTATTGAATTCTGCCACCTTAAGAGAACCCTTCCAAATTCTCACCACCACCATCCTCAGCCTTCTCCTTCCACTCTCATTTCTCCTTCTAGCAAGGCTTACGACCGCTCGATATCTCCTAGATTTAAACTCCAATCCTCTCTCTCAACCTTTCTCTCAGTTATTCTCAATTTTCCTATACACAAATCCAACTCTTCTCCATGGCCTAGTTTCTATTGTTAGCGTTTCATCACTTTTTCATGGCTTGAGCAGTAATGGTCAGACCGTTGCGCCTTCAAGGGATCAGTCTCAGGAGCCCATTGAACGTTCCCGTATATATACAGCTTGGGTATTACTTTGCACATTACAAGTTTTTGTGGGTTTGGGGATTGAGGGGAGCATTGGGGCTGGAGTGGATGGTTCTAACTTTGGTTATGAGAGAAGTTTGTTGACTCGAGTTATGTTTTTTCTCGGATTACACAAGACGATGCTTCATTGGTCGAGGACGGTGGTGAAGCCGGTGGTTGACGACACGGTTTTTGGTTCTACGAGGGAGGAAAGGTGGGTTGAGAGGGTGTTGATGGCTTCTAGCTTTAGTATTTTGTGGTGGTGGAGATTGAAGGATGAGGTTGAGGTGCTGGTGGTTGTGGCGGAGGTCAAGAGGGAGCTATGGAGCGGTATTTGTGTGGGGGATTTCGTGGGGTGGTGGTTGTATTACCTAACTGTTACTATTGGATTGGTTAGGGTGGTCAAAGGTGTTGTATGGGTTGGAATGGTATTGCTTTCGAAGAAGGTAGAAAACAAGGCTGGTGAATCCTGCGGAAATGATGAAAAAGTCTGAGTTTTGGACCTTTTCTTGATGATATGTATGTCATTTATTGTTTTATTCATTCTATAACCCGGAAAGGTAAGAGAGATTTGAAAGATACTTTATATATACATGTATATGTAACCCAGTGTCTTATATATAAATAAATAAATAAGAAATGTATGCAAATAGTGAGATCGGATATATGCATTGTTACTGAGAAAATGTATGCGCATCCAAATCACGGACAAAAGCCTCTGTTTAATGACGTACAAAATTATATATCAAGTGATGACTATGTGAACAACATCAAGCATAAAATGAGGTCAACGGCTCAAGGCCAATAACACTGCTGCAATATATACACATTATTAAAGTTGAAGAATGTATACGCAGAAAAAGATCACCAAAGTGACCATAAAAAATGGCTCTATAAAATCAGATTACATTAGGTCAAAGATCAACAATGCAGCATTATGATTAATAATGGGTATCCTAATTATGTATCAACTAGTCCTTAATTACTCCCACCCTCAAGCCTTGGAAATATATTAAAGAACTATGCATTTCCTTAACAAAGTGTTTGATATCAAAGAATCATATTCCGCTAGCTTTCATAAGCTTCTTCACTAAAAGAATACTAACAACAATAGCCAGACCAACAGCAGGATATGTCAGAATTGAGAATTCTATAATCAAAGACCCTCATTCTACAGGCATCTGTGAAGCTTTTCATTGGGGATCATCTGGACATGTCGAAATCTTCTAATCTGAGCACTTAAACAGAAGATCAAGGGGCCTGCATTAGCATTTCAATGGACCTCGTGTACATCCTCCACAATGCTATAATTATCTTCTTTCTCCACACCATGTTCTTCACCCTCAGCTGGCGCACCAGCAATTTCAAAAACGGAGGCTTGACTTCCTTTGTTAGTTGATTGCTAATAGGTCAACTGGGGAAGAAATTGGTGAACCCGGTGTGTTTTGCTCAGCATATATTGTGAATCTGCACAATTTGAGGCTCTGTAAGTGGATATATACTCTTAACGATTCAAAATCAATGAATTTCCATGATATGCCTCGATTTCAAGTCATTTGAAAATCTTTATGCTGCCAAAAAAAAATCTCTCTCATAAATACATATAAGGGTGAGCATTTAACTGTTACTTTGAGAGTCTAAGAGGAAGTCAACCTAATCAATTAAATTTTGATGTTCAGGGGTTCGAAATTTTGGGGCTGCTTCACATGATTTGATGGTCAGAGACTGTCTTTCATCCTTTGGACAGATCAACAAACCCAAGCACCACCTGGGTTGGTGGGCATAAATGCAATCAATGCTACCAAAGCAGTTCAGACTAAGAAATCATCCACAACCATAGGATTGTCTATGTGACAGATTTCAGTATAGATTAGGAATACTTAACAAGCATACATAGAAGTCACAAATTCGCTAATTGCTTAACCATTCCGAATATATGATTGTTTAAATCGCCCTTAGAAGTCAAACACAGGATGCTGAGTTTATTTTAAGTCTCATGCTAACCCTTAACTTATTGAATCACTCGTGTGGGATTTCATGAAAAGTCTTATAGGTACAAAAACTATAGGTACTATATTGATATTTTGATAGACAAGTGACTATGTGAGCCCAAGTTTATGTTAGGGTGAGTTTCCCGCATATCTTATCTCATTTTTTTAATTCTTCTAGTCACATTTAACTATTAGTCCTTACAATAAGATTACCAACCACTAACACCTTAAACAAGAAGAAAGAAAAAACAGAGAGGAAATGAATATACAAGCCAAACAAACAGTACGAGGACGAGTGATTTTCTATAAAACTAAAGGGGCCAATTTTCTTGTGTTCAATAACGCTGGCACTAACATTAATTCAAACAAATAACTTGTCTTTCTCTTTTGTATGTTTTGATCTCCATCTACTCTCATTTTGATAAACTTTTCCGAGTCTGCTTCGTTGGTTCCATCATAATCGGCTCCATTCTTTGTTTTCTAGAGTTTGTCAAAACCTCACTTTACCTTTTGAGTACATATAATCAGCATTACATCATCAATGAATCATCATATTACTATCTAAGAGGATGGCGAAGCCACATTTCCTAAGTTTAAATAAGATAATTATTCAGCACATTAATGTTTATCAATACAGACATCATATTTTCGAGATATATGTATTAAATTTTAAAATTAAAACTGAAATTCTTTTTACAAGTGTGCCTATGATTAAACACCAATATGCCTTAAAAAGGTTAAATTAAGACTTTTATTTAGGGACGGAGATAGTTAGCAAAAACCGTAGGACAATGTTTCATTGCCCTTGATATCATAAACTAAATTTATAATATTCTTTCGTGAAGAGTTCTGATTTGATCTGTGACATAATCTTCTTATTGTCATTTCTGTTGTTATACTCCTTACTATATTTAATATTCATTTGTTTGTCTTTTAATGGCAGCACCGCGTAATTATAATCCAAAGGAAACTGTATAAACCTGGTACAGGCATTCATTTTATTAAGAGAACAGGTATATCTGCATTGAGATGGCAGATGACCTCTCTTTGTGCGGTATCAATCAATTTCAAGGTGGTTATAGTCCCTATACAGTGGTTGAGAACGAGGAAGTAGTCAGTCAAGGAAAACAAGTACAAGTATTTGGAATTGAAGACTCTGGAGGGGGGTTGCATTCAGCAAACATGGCGGAGACAAGAGTCCATCTACTTGAAGATCAACAGCAAACCATTTTGGATAATTGGATGCAAAAAGGCTTGCACCACAATACCCAAGCCAATGGCATGCCCTTACTGGTTCTGTCAATCTTCGAAGCCAAAAAGCATGGGAAACTTCCAAACCTGATTTCAGAACCAAGTGAACCAGTCAAGCTTAATCCGTATCCAAGTTTTACGGACTCTTTGCTATTATGGAAGAGGGAAAGAAAAGTCAAGAGATGAAAATTTGAACAATCTAAGTAGCAAAGCTACTGAGAGTGACAGAAAATTATCAACAGAAGAAATTATTAGGGTGGCGGGAGAAAGATACATCCAGTTATCTAACAAAAAGCTTGATGGCATCACCACTTTTATCCATCCATATGGTTCTGCTCTCTCGAGTCTGTCAACAGAAGAAAGTAAGAAACTAGAGGCACGGATCTATATGATTATGGTAGTCTCTGAGATAGAAGCAAGCGATAACTCACCTTCATTTGTAAATCGCTTCATAGAGGCACTTTTCTTCTATAGTGCATAATTTGATTGATTGGAAGATTGCATGGACCGAGACAACCCATATAGGATAGACATAGAAAGAAATCATTTAGGCAAGGGGACAGTGAACAGTTTTTACTGTTTTAGGATAGGACATAGAATGAATTATTAGAAGTGTGAAGATTGGCATGTGGAGAGCATTCTTTGCAAGGCTTTCAAATGGTGGAAATTGAATTGAGCAAGTCATCTCTGTATCAATCTAACTTAGTCCTTGAGCAGCAATTTTCCTGTGGAAGTTCCTGCAATCTTGATAATAATGAGAAGTGTCCAATTGTTGGGTGGAAGGGAACCCCAATTCATTCTCTTTCAGATTGGAAGTTCAATTAAGATTATCATCCTACACCAAATCACCAAAAGAAAAAGGAGAACAAAGGCCAGTGTGTTGCTCTGTGTTTGCACTAGTAAACTTGATTTGCATAATAATACTATAAAATTAGCTTTTCTGCTTATTAGATTTCTAAAACAGTAAAACTATGATGCTTGATATGTCACTCCATAACTTTAGTTTACATCTGGCTACAGCTAGATCTTTTAGAGAGAAAAAAATATTACTACTAATGTAGTGGAGAAGTAAAGGTTACTTATTCAAACAAGCTATTACTACATTGCAATATTAATCAGAAATAATACGGTGATACTTGATCAGTTTTTGTGTATTCATCATTAATTAACAATTAGAAATCAGCGGGGTTAAGATTATCACATAATACCTTTACAATTTACTCAACTGATTTGCCAAAGAGCTTCCCTCTAAGAAAAACCTTTACGCTGTGATTAATTCCTCTTGTTTGCTTTAAGACCACCATTTCTTCTCAATTGTCCTCAAAACCCTCACAGATCCTTCTTCTATATAAACTACATTTTCTTTTTCTTTCCTGGGTCCAGTATCCTGTACTTTTTAGTGTCGGTCACACCATCCATTTTACTTGTTTTTCATTCTTTGACAATTTATGATAGTATCTCCTGCATACAAATATTATCCAAAATAGACCCTTGTCATTGTATTAGCAATGAAACATCACCACAAATATCTATTTGCCGACGCTGGGAACCAAACATTTACATCCAAGTATATCTCAAATCAAACCTGTGGCATTTTGAGGCATCACTTCAAAGTTAGTTTAAGGCTATGCTTGTTAGTTTCTAATGAAGAGAAGAGGAAAGAAAGTTTAGCACAAAAGAGAATGGAATACAAAGTTATTTCCACTCCAGTTTGCTTGGAACTTGAACACTGCAGGTGAAAGAAAATGAATAGAAAAGCAAAAATAAAAATAAAGAAATAAAACATTATCTATGTCTAAAAAACTTATATCAAGCATAATATTAAAATGCAATTTAGTGAAAGGTAAATAAAGGTCCAATAAAATTTTAGATTGTATTTCCTATTCTGTTCCTCTGTTATTAGGTATTGATTCTTTGTCTATTAGTGGGTTTTACCAAGAGCATGTGGCAGATATATATGCAGATATATCTTTCAAATCAAACCAATTGAACCAACACATCTATTTGTTTTAATTAGAGCATATAATATATTTATTTATTATATATACTTTCCATATTTGAAAGAGTCCCAATTCACTTTTTAGCTCTTCTCTTTTCTTTAAACCGTATTAAGGTTTTCCAAGCATGCTGCAGATTATCAACCGAAGAAATGGCCAAACATACTAAAATTTAAGAAAGTTTTATTGTTGGGAAGCAAACAGGCCTACATTGTTGTGATGAATGGTAAAATTAACAAACAAATATTATTATGCAAAATCGTGACTGATAATTATATTCATACATATTTAACTAACCTCTTCATTGGGTATATCTGGAACTCTATCCTCCTCGACCAACTACCAAGTAATCATTTATATTTTAGTGGAGTTTAATAATCCTATTATTTGTAGTTTTTGGGAGGGAAATTATGGAATGGGAGAATTTTGTCATTTTACTTCAAAATATAAAACAAGGATTACCACGACTCTAGTTTGACCTTCTCATGTTTTGAATGTGAAGTTAATTGTTACTCTTAATCCTATGATAAAACTCACTTGGCTTTTTACTGAGGCCGCAAACCAGCCAAACGCTTCCAAAAAATACGGGTCATACTCGAATTCGTTAATAATATGATCCAAATCTGAGCATTAAAAATAGCTCGAATAAAAATCTGAGTAAGGTTATACTCGACTCGTTTAATATTCAAACTAGTCGAATTCTTGATTGTGATTCGATTAGATACTCGATACATGCATTCTTTTATAATATATACAAATTTAAATCATATTAGGATAATTAATTATTATTATTTTGTTTTTAATTTTAATTGTGATTTTATATCTGTAAAGTGTAATAGTAAATATATTTTCTCATTTCTAAGTAAAATAACAAATTAATTTATAATTTTATTTAGTATAAAACTAGTTATTATGTAGAGACTTCGAATTCGAGTTTGAATTTGAAGTTCGCGAGTAGTTTGAATATAATTCAATTTGAGTCGGATCGAATTCGAGTAATAAATATTCGAGTCGAATCTAATCTGAGTATAATTTTTCAAATACAATTCGAATTCAAGTCGAATACTCCATTTGTCTCTAATTATTTATCGTTTTAGAGTTTTTCATTTGTCCCTAATTATTTGACGTTTGTTCAAATCTAAGAGAATTAATGATAATTTTTCTAAAATTACCCCTCATTACTCTATCTATTTTTTTGATACTTTAAATTCCTCCTCTCTTTATCTCAACAAAACTCCTTAAGGATATTATAGACAATTGAGTACTATATTTAATACTTTCTAATTATTATCTTAATTCTTATATCCATCTCTAAAACGTCAAATAATTAGAGACGGAGTGCACCGAGTGAGTATATGATAAGTTTTGATTTTCACGGGACTTTATAAGCTGTAATGAAAAGTGATTTCAAAAAAGTTATAAACAACGTTGGGGAAAAACAATCCAACGGGCAAACGGGTATTTTAACCGTTTTACCCGCGTATTTAACGGGTATTTCGTATGGGAAGTCCGACTCATTATTACCCAGATATTCGGCTGGCTGCGTTAATGTCACGTTAGCGTCCCTCCATATTTACCCCCCTCTCTCTCGCCCGCTCGCCCATTTCCCTTATTACAGTCTCTCACTGATCCCCTATTTTCTCTCTGCTATCTCTCTTTATCACTAAATTTGTCACTCACTTTATGTGGATCGATTGATTGATCGGTCGATTGAATTTCCCGGTGAAAGCAGCGATGGTGTCCAAGTCAAGTGATTCTGCATCTAAACCCAAAGTCAGTCTATTCTTCCTATATATCTCCCTATTAGATTCAAATTCAAAATATTTGAATTCTCTAAAATTATACTTTTCAATGGTTACTCCGTTAATTAACTATTGCTGTTCTGGGTTCCTAGGGCCGATTCACTTTACTTGTATTTGGAAGGGGAAAAAATTGTAGTAAGTATAGGTTTAACACCTTGATTTTGAAGAAGAATGATGATCAGACCGATTGCTTAGCTAACTTACTGTTCCGTAATTCCTCGTCTTAGCTAAAAGTTATGCAGCTGAACTAAACTTTGAATTGTACCACTGTTAAATAAGGGGTTTTGCTTTGTTTTTTTCTTGAAGCTTTACATCAGTTTTGGTTCTGAGAAAACAGAGGAAAGGAAAAGATTAAAGACAATTTGAATCATATATTTTTGAAAACTTCGTTTTTACATTTATTACTACCCATCAATCAGATGGAATTTTGTGGCATTAAATTGTAGAAATTGAATCATTTATATTTTCCTTTACTTCTTGTTCATACTTCCATTTACATATATTATAACCAATCTAATAGAGCTATGCTCAATTTGGAACTTGGAAAATCGATGAAGGAAAGAAAAGAGAAATAGAAACAAATTAAATATCAAACACTCTTAATGAATTCAAGTCCACAATTCATATTTTAATATAAAATGCAATGGTGAAATTAAGTTCAATTGGAAGTTAAGTAATTGCAATAGTTTTATAGTTTTCAGTTTCTGTTTTTCCCTCTCATACTTTTTGCTATAACTGTTTCTTTCCTCTTCTATTTCCTTGATTGTTTTGTTCTGGAATGTTGTTCTGCACTGCATTGATTCATTATGGATGACATTAAATTATTACTTGTACTTTTGGAAACAGGTGAGTGATTTTTTAGGAACTTTAAGACAGAAGATACTTCAACTGGAAAAGCAGATTAAAGCAGACAGGATTCTTTCAGTCAAAGTAAGTTTAATTTTGTGTTTTGATGTTTCAATCATAGTAAACAATGCTGGAGAGTTATGCATCCTTATTTGTAGCGCAGGAAAAACTCCAAAAGAACAGGAAGAAACTCGAGAGTCATGTTTCTCTGCTTTTGTCAGCAGTCTGGTCCAACCATGATGGTTCATCATCGGAGAAAAATGGTTCAGGTAAAATGCTTTCTTCAAGAATCGAAAATCCTCTCTGGAAATTTGGTGGAATTGTTCAAGGATTCGGAGACAAAGATTATGTCAACTGTCAAGATGTTGTCTATTCAACAAGTGCCAAACTTCCTCTTGTTGAGAACATACCACCTTATACTACTTGGATATTTTTGGACAGGTATGTTGATAACCACCTTCCTTTGTGCCATTAGTTTTTATATGGTGATGTTTGAGTATATCTTTAATAACCTGATTTGAAATCACATTGTTTGTCTTTAGGTGCCTAGTAAACCAATGTAATGGGAATTAATGGTATACCCAAGTCATAGGCATGTGATGGCCTGGGGGTGGCCCTCTCAATAGGCAATATGGTAAACCAGAAAGGCTACAGTGGTAGCAATGACATGCAAGATGGCAAAACCATACTTTTGGGTTGCTGTTTCTGCATTTTGTAAGGATATTCCAACATCTTAGGAAACGTCGATTTTTCCTCCTTTAAGTTGAGTAAAGCTTCGGAGAGGTAACTCCTTCTAGATCGCACATATGTTGTCATGGGCAGCATGCCACCGTGTAGAAATGAGCTAAGCATTATTAGGCAAGAACAATACACCCTTAATCTTGGAGAATTGTTTCTGATGGAAGGCTTGTTTAAAGGCCATCCCTTGATGTGTCGACTCAGATGATCCTTCATGGCACGCCATTGCATATGTGCTCAGGTCATTTATGTGATTGCGGATGTGATAAATATATGTTACGAGTTAAGAAAAATTTATTTACAGCTAGAAATGAATCAGAATTTGTGCATCTTGGTGGGAAGTTGTGGTGCAAATATCAGACTGGTGTTTGTATGTTTTTAGAGGCAAGCACAAATCGTGTTTGCTATATATTTTGACGAGTGACATGAGCAACTATTTTGGATGCATATTATGTTGAGGGAGATTAACAGTTTAAAGCTCAAGCTGTGGGAGTGATGACTGAAGGCATATTTCACATTGAGATGTATAAATCAAGAAAAGAGGGAAAGACTACTTCGGTTAAATATAATTTCAGCTAATTATCAGTCAGTACCAAGGAAATCCCGAGGCAAAGACTTGGTCCAGACTCTTTGTTTCCTTGAAATTTTGAATAAGTAAATAGTGGTAGGATAAGAGTTTGTTTCCCTTTGTTTCCTTTTTTATTACCAAATGGGCACTTGGGTGACACCTAGAGAGCCAAACTCTGAAGAGAAATAACTATGGTTATCAGATGGGACTGCTATAGGCATGATGCATAAATATGTGGAGAGCAATGACACCCTTACCCAAATCTATGCTTCACCATCTAACTTATTGAGCAGTTAACTGTTTTGATTCCCAAGCTGGACACATTACTGGGTGATTTTATCATTTAACTGACGTAATGAAGTTGAGTGTCAAATATATGCAAAGCTCATGTTCACACGTCTTACTCAGAGAATTACATTTACCTTTTCAGTTAATTATTAGTTAATATACTATTTTGCTATCTGCATTTGCATATTTATTTGAGTTGGAAAATTGCACTGGATTCCTAATTACAAATGCATGCACTCAAGTCATCTCCTCGTCTTCTCCAAAATGAAGATTTTGGTGTCCTCTCTTTTCTCAAGTGTCCTTTACGCAGCACAGGAATCAGAGGATGGCTGAAGACCAATCAGTTGTTGGGAGGAGACGTATATACTATGATCAACATGGCAGCGAAGCACTAGTCTGCAGTGACAGTGAGGAAGAAATTACAGAGCCAGAGGAAGAAAAACATGAATTTTCTCAGGCTGAAGATCATATTCTATGGTAAGTTTAACTACTGTACACATCGTGAAGAAAGAATATCAAACAGAATTCGTGATTAGCTCCAATAGATGGATTTTGTGGCTACAATATTCAAATTGAAAAGCTTAATTCCAGTTGTGAATTGTGTTTTCAACATCTGCAATTATATAATTATCCACTCCCTGCTGCCCCTCCACCTCTAAACCCGTGAACTATGCATATATTCTTTATGTGTTCTTTTTTATTTTGCCTTTTTCTTCTTCTTTTTGTGATTTTAAAGTTATATTTTTAAGCACATGCATTAATATGTGACTATATAACCTATGTAGCGAACTAGGAGAAGGAGAGGAGGAGGGGGGGGGGGGGTTGTATACTGCTTAAATTGTGAATTGGCAGAGTGGGTGACAACATGGCCAGAAAACATCTCTATAGTTCAGTTCTTATGACTGTACCTGTAGTTTTCTGTAGTTTTCATTCATAAATTTATAGGAAGCTGTGCAAACATTGTATGTATTTTTGCTGAATCTTGTAGGATAATTGCTGAGGAGCATGGACTAAGTGAAGAAGTACTTAACATCTTGACACAATTTATTGGAGGCACCAATTCTGAAATCCTGGTAATGTCGGTTTGACTGCGCAATGTATTAATGAATTTTGAGTATACTTCAAGAACAATAATGAAATTTTAAATAAACAAAGAACAACTCTTATATTGGAAGTATTATATTATGTAGCCTTTTCACTTTATAGGTTGTGTTTTTGCAATAATGCTTTTCATTGCTCAGATGTATTACATTCTTGATATGCAGGAGCGCTACAGTATGCTCAAGGGAAACCATCAAGAAAAAATAAGCCACAAAACTGGGCCAGACAGAAGCATATTTCTGGACAAAAGCCTTAGCGCTTCTTTAGATTCTTTTGATAATCTATTCTGTCGCCGCTGTTTGGTACTTGACCTTAACATATATTCAATTACATGTAAAGCATATCTAATATAACAAAGCATATTAATAATTTGCTTGAATAGTATTCTCATTGTGTATATCCTTCTAACAGGTATTTGACTGTCGGCTGCATGGTTGCTCTCAAGGTCTAATTAACTCTGTAAGTGTTACCTCTGTCTTCGTTAGTTTCATGTTATTGTTATTATTTTTATCTGTTGTTTTTGAAGATGATTTCTCAACAGAGTGAAAAGCAGTCCTATTCATCTGAATCTGAAGAAGACGGGAAACCGTGTGGTGATCAGTGTTACATTCAGGTATGCCTTTTCTTTTGGATCGTTATTTGCAATAAATAGTTTTTCTAACTCTAGCCAGCTGCATTTCAAATAGGAATTCTGTTTCTTAATGTACTTTACCTTAGAAATGTAGGTGATTCCGCGAGGGTAAGGGTTTAGAGAGATAAGAGTGTGAGGCATGTAACAGTTTCAGAAGAGGGTACGTGGAGAGTGCAAGGCCAAAGCAGTTCTGAGGAAAGAGAGACAGAGAACTGAGAAGCCAAGAATTGGGGTTGTTATCTGTGGTGATTTCAGCTAGCTTTGGATGCTGCTCCCTTAAAATTCAGAAGGATATATATCTTAGGTGTTCCTAAAGTAGATACTTTAGAGAATTTCAGTTGATTATGGTATAGGTCTCAGAGAATGTTGGGATGTTCTATGAACTATATTGATGACCTGTGATGTCCAGTAAGAGTGTCGGCTGAAATGAATTGCCCACTATTTATACTGGTCTGTGAAAATGAGGTCTGCTGTTTTTTATATGGTGTTGAATGTGTGGAGAAGCATGCCAACTATGCTTTTTGTTGATGGATCAAACTTATAATGAATTAGCAATAAATGAATTACCCACTATTTATGCTTTTATGTTTAAAGGGAGATTATGATTAAGGGATGATTGATTTACTTTCCAAATGTACTGTAGTTTTAAGCCTATATAAAGGCTTTCTATTTTACATTATAAGATATATAATAGAAAACATATTTCCTTATTTATTTCTCTATATCAAAGCTTGGTTAATCTTGGCAATCAAATCAAAAGGTTTTGCTTCCGCCGCGAACGACACATAGCCGACAGCGGGTATCGTTTCTTTTTATTGTTTAACTTCATCTTAAGAAAAAATTAAGTGGTTAGTAGGGTTCAGTTCTGGTTTTTTGTTGGAGTTGAAGTTTTTTTTAATTTTATTTTCTCATTTTCAAAAAAGGTTGCATGTCCAGAGTAGTTCATTTCTTGTGTTGAAATATGTAAATGGGTTGTTGATTGGAGAACAAAGATTTTCATGGGACAATGGTTTGAGGAATGTGTGTCCTTCGATTTGTTGGGAGGCTTAAGAGTTCTCCGTTATTGATGAAGGCAAGGAGTCTTTCATCGTTTTTGTTGGAGATAAGAGTTCTCCATTATTTCCTGCACATAATATCCTTGGAAAGTGGATGTGGATGTGAAGTTATGTATTGAGGGTGAGAATCAACTTTGGACATACACATCATTTTTTTCTTTTCTTTTTTATTTTTGTGTAAATTGAAGAGAGCCTCAATTTGAGTGGGAGTGTTGTTGATAATATATTTTTCTTCAAGTTTGGTTTGAATTTTTAGTTTTGGGATTATATTTTATAACAAGTTGTAAGTTATAATATAAGACTTTCAACTTAAGAGGGGGTGTTAGTAGATAATCTAGAGGATTCTAGGATTTTATTTTAATAGTATGATTTGGGGGATTGCATGATTAGGGGTTTGCATGATTAAAGGGAGAGATTGCATGATTAAGGGATGATTGATTTATTTTCTAAATGTACTGCAATTCTAAACCTATATAAAGGTTCTCTATTGTAAATTGTAAGATATAGTATAATAGAAAGTATCTTCCCTTCTTTATTTCTCTACAATCATATATCAAGTCTTAAGTGAACTCACTTAAGGCTTGATTTGTCTGATTTGTGGAACTTTATATTCTTAACGAGCCCCCTCGCGTGTATCGTAATTTTGAGCGTGTGCACAATTTATCTAAGGTAAAGCGGAGTACAATGGGCCTTTCACATAATTGAATTGTTTACCATGTTGAAGCATGAAAGGCTATGACATATTCATAAAAACTTAAAAGTGGCTGACCAGTTAGTGCCTTCCACTTCTTAAATGGTAAATTTAACTTGTCCACATGCAGGATGCGCCTTAGCTAAGCTCTTAACTCTAGCCACTAAATCAAATACCCTCAAGGTTTTATTATTCTAACAAACTTGGTGGTAAGTCTCACTGGGGCAACCCAGAACTACTAGTCTTGGGTTGGACCAAAGCTCAAGATGAGGCAACAAATGGTTTGTAAGCTTCTTCAGATGAACCCTGTACAAAGGTTGCAAAAGAGTTTTCCCTAGACCTTAGCGGAGTCCGCTAGATATCATTTGCATGAATTTTCCATAAACGAGGCATGTAGGTTTATATCATGTTTACAAAAGGATGGATGGATATATAAAAGAAAAAAAACATGCACATGAAATTATAGAGCTGTTTTTATGAATTAACAGACTGATTTAGACTACTCACTCAATTTACATTTCTTGTGTAAACTCTTCTTTCAATGAACAACAGGGTCAAGAAAGAGCGATAACTGAAGAATTCACCATATGTGCTTTCAGCAACACACAGACCATTAATTAGAAAGAATCCTGTTTATATTTTTAAATATTAGACTGATTACCTTTAAGTTCCTTGATCTTTCATGTTTTCATACATTTTCTAAGAATAATATTCTTTTGCTGCTATGGACCAACACTAATGTCCTCAAGAGCCCCTTTGGTTGCTGCCAGCTTGCAGAATGCTGATGCCTAAGACTTTTGGCTTATGACGTCGTTAATCAATAGCTAGATCCATGATGATTTATGATTATTCTCAACTCATTACTCATATTGCCTTCTTTGAAAATTTTGGGGGCCTCCTGCATGAATTCTTACTTGTCATTCTGCTTAACCCATCTGTTTTAATTCACTTGGCCCAAGATCAAAGCTTTCAGATATTGTGCTCATAAAGTATCAGCTAAATTATATATTATTCTGGTTGCCTGCCTAAAACTCAATACAATAACATATTGGGTTCCTGACATCTATTTTCACCATGAAACACATGACAATCGATGAATTGCTCAGAATACTAAGATATACTTGAAGTTGTAGCTTCTATCTTCTCATAAAAAGCATTATCATTAAATAAAACAAGCTAGCTTTCTCATTATGGTAATACATTATACATCTATTCATTGTTATACTTCAGTCATCAACTTTATCATCATCCTGTATATTTCTGTTTTGCTAAACTTGGTTTATGTTGTGTCCTATGGTCTTCGTGATTTTTCAGTTAAGAGTTGTCAAGGACTTGCTAGATGGTTCGGTCGTTGACACCTTGGATAAAATTGAAAGCAAAAGTTCAGAAGAGGAATGTGGAGATACAATCTCGCTCAATGCTGGGGAATCAGGTGAAAATTTAACAGACATTGTTTCTGATGATAGATGCATATTTTTTCCCCTTGAAAATACATGCTTGCTTTTTTCTTTCTCTTTTTTTGATAGTCTAAAAGTCAATGCTTTTTTCTAAATCCAGGTACAGGAAAACGCAAGGCCTCAGAGCAAACTAATGCCTTTCTAGAGGACTTGACATTGTTTTCTAATGATCTTCAAGGTTGTAGTAAGAAACAGAAAATGTTATTAGCTCCTGAAGAAGATACCACAGCTGCCAAAGGGAGTTTAGATGATGACAGCTCCAGTACCAAAAGTACGGTCCTAAAAGTTATAGAAACCAATAAAAACGAACTCAATTTATGCACCAGCAATCTATCTAGTATATCATCTGGACATGCTTCGGACAAGGCCAGTTTGTCTCCCTACTGTTAACTGAAGTAAGAATTTGGACAATATCCAAGGTCAAACAAATTGCTTAACAGAAGTTGCTGTATTTATGCAGGCATCCGAACTTTTAGGAGCTCAAGCCAAAGGGGTAGTAAGCAGCTGTGAGTGGAAACCTCTTGAGAAAGAGCTATACATTAAGGGAATAGAAATTTTTGGAAGAAACAGGTATATGGATCTCAGTTTCATATAAAAGATCACATGGATCTCAGTTTCATATAAAAGATCACTGTATATATTATATAAAACATAATGTTGAATATTATGTCCATTCTTTTATATCCTTTGACATATACTTTTTTATTCATATGAATGGAGGAAGTGCTTTTGGAGTACTTAGATAAAATCATACTTCATCTTGTGGTACTAATCGTTAAATGACCTGAAATTTATATAATTTTCTCCACACACAAAAAAAAGACTTTATATGGTACATATCAGTATTTATATATCAAAAGACCATAATTGGGGTGGCGGGGCGCATTGAATCTAACATCACACTTTACTAGGGAATAAGACTGCATATCAGCTATAAGATTATTAGAAGTTTCACAGTAGCTATATGATAGTAATTTTTTCAAATAGTGCCTCTGCAGAAACATGAACCATAGTAGAGTAAGAGAGGATGCTGTGCCACTTTAAGTTTGATATTAGCAGATTAACGTTCTTTTCAAAAAGAAAGAATATGAACATAAGCTGGCATTGAAGAGCAGGGGAGAGATATGAAGGAATGAATAAGATGCTTTAAGTGCACAAACACCAGATTCATTGAAGCCTTTTAATTTTTCTTTACATAGAAAGAACAGATTGAATTACTATGTTCCATACTAGTAATGTGCTGAACTTGGACATGGTGCATGAACATATACATTTGTTACTATTCTTGAAATATTTTGAACGAAAACTTCATGAACATATACATTACTGAAAATGTGCTTTATTGTACGCAAAAAAAACTGTTGTTTCACTCTCACATAGAATTTCATTACTTTTGAAATACATGCATGTACATTTTCAGTTTGTAATTAATTTCTCATCCTTGTATAAAAAATGTTATACCATAGCTTCCAATGTTAAGCTTTACACCTGCTTTCCAGTTGCCTAATAGCAAGGAACTTACTTTCTGGCTTGAAGACTTGCATAGAGGTATCAAGTTACATGCGTGACGATGTAGCAGCAATGTCCCACAGATCCGATTCTGCATCAAATTCTTTCTTAGAAGACAATGGAAAAGCTGATACAGACAAAGCGGTATGTGTTTCTGGCTCCCCAACCCCTCCCTCCCCTCTATACGCACCTCAAAAACCAAAAACAAATACAAAAAAAACAGTCAGCTGGAAAACATGGGACCAGGTCAAACGACAACCTGCATGAGTTTGCCGCTTTGCATTCTAAGCTTGTAGGGAACATCCTTTCACTTATCAGTCTCACATGAATCCAGGGCCTTGAAGTTGGCTTGTATGAAAACAAGTCAAATACACTCGTCTCTGTAGTTTATAACCAGTATGGATATAAGAATGTAATAAATTATTGTAATTTTGAGATTGATAGTATTGTTTTGTCACGGAAGTATCCCCTAAATGTAATCCCTTCCATGGTTCCAATTTTTTTATCTCCCTACTATATGTATCTATTATAGTTGTTCCTAATTATATGTTTATTATAGGAGCGAGAAATTCCAGCAAGATCACGATTATTTCGTAGAAGAGGCAGAACACGAAAGCTCAAATATTCTTGGAAGTCTGCCGGGCATCCATCATTTTTGAGAAGAATTGCAGATGGGAAAAATCAGTCTTGTAAGCAATATATACCATGTGGATGTCAGTCTGTTTGTGGAAAGCAATGCCCCTGTCTACAAAATGGAACTTGCTGCGAAAAATATTGTGGGTAAGTCATGTTCAAATAGGTAAATGCTTGATTAAGTGTAATAATTGAGCTCTTCAAAGAAAATTTATGGTGATCTTGGTTAAAGGACATCCCAGATGCACTGGCGAGGTCAGGATTATTTTTTAGTGGGGTCAAAATTATTACTAAGCTATAAATAATTTGGCGGGGATTCGGGGACAGTGCCCCCGAGCCAATTTTTTTTTAATACTTCTGTACTTTTGGGTCATATATATATATATATATATATATATATACACTATATTACAATGACAATATAATAAGTAATAATATATGGTATATATATACTATATTGACTCATATTATACTTTTTTAATCACAACTGTTCATAAGTAATTAATTTATTAATTATTTTTAAAAATAATATAAATTAGATTATTATTTAGTTTAAAATATTATAGAGAGATATACATATATTGAGAGGACAGGTCATATGTGGTTAAAATTTGATTGACAAAGTTATAAATTTTCAATTTGACCTCGTATAATAGAAAATTTATAAAATTTTAGTGGGATCGATTTATATATAATACTTACTTTTTTTAAAATTCACCTTACATTATAAAGCAATTATTTTTTTCAGTGGGGTCGATTGACCCCAATCTCCTATGTAACTTCACCACTGCCCAGATGAATGTTAGATTGTACGAGTAGTATTAGGGTGATAATATAGAATTCTTGTAGCCAGTCTCAAGTTACTGGGATGAGGCAACATCAAATTCAATCTTCAATGTACTAATCAACTGTGTTAACTGAAAATCTCATAAGATGGATGTAATTCCAGAAAAATAGACAAATATACAATTTTATGTAAACTCCTTTGTGCTAGCTGGAATTCTTGTTTTACACTCAATTATTCCAGTAAAAATTTTGGAGTTTGACTAATCAGTTAGCTACTAAATAAAATCTTCAGGTGCTCAAAGAGCTGCAAAAATCGGTTCAGAGGCTGCCACTGTGCAAAGAGTCAATGCAGAAGTCGACAATGCCCATGCTTTGCTGCTGGACGTGAATGTGACCCAGATGTTTGCCGAAATTGCTGGGTTAGGTAATGAGTTTCCATCTGTATACATGTGTATATGCACAACTAACTTGTTTTAACTTGGCAAGCGCATACTTCATTATATCTTATTAGCTGAATGGAGTATTTTGTTCCCTGGTAATTTTATTTTTAAAAAAGTACTCTAGTTATCAAATGCACAAGTTTTGTCTCTAATCTAAGCACATCTGTTCAATTACTTAGAGAATAAATCATGTTAATTGTATGTCCTTCGGAGATTTTGTAGACAATACAATGATACATCTATTTTACCAATCTGTCTAGTAGTTTTTCTCTTCTTCTTTTTCTTATTCTCATGCCAGCTATTTAAATTTGGGAGAATTTGCATTTTATGTTTATTGCATATGAAAATAGGCATTCTCGGGGAATGCTTACCGACTTCATCTCGCTTAATTGAATCCCTGATGAGCCTAAGGCTTTTCCTTGATGAGTATAAGTGGTACAAAGACATCTTCCTTTGTCCTGAACTGCCCTTTCTTTCCTGTTTGTTGGAGAGCCACTCTTTTCGCTGGGTGGGCTTATCAGAAGGCCTCTTCTATCTATTTATTCGAAAAAAGTCATTCTGCTTCTCACTCTAGAACGACTCCAACCCCTTTGGATAGAGACATTTTCGAGTGATCGGGAATTGCTCACTGTTGGACGGTCGCCCCTCCAACAAGAGAAGGTATAAATATGGAACTTCTCTGCCATTTGGATTAGAGAATTTATGGAAGAAATCCGGTTTTAAATTCCCAGAAACAGCACGATTATATAGCCAAAGAGAATACGCCGCGCCTAAAATCATCCCAAGCGCTGCTAATGTGGCTACTAAGCTATTTCTTTGGAAAGCTCCTACTAAGGTGAGAAATTCCCCGATAAAGCTGCTAGTACCAGGTGAACTCATATTGGCCAAAGTGGAAGAGAAGAAAATGATAGGGAAATTCGGCATTTAAGCCTTAACCTTTTCAAAAGAAGGGGATTCTACAGAAAGGGACAACATTCAAAGAAATAATTTTGACTGTTGGAAATCCAATGCTTGCCCAATTGTTGGCATCAGATCTATTTTCTCGGAGAAAGACAATGACTTGAACAATAAACCTGGACTTGTTTGCTCTCATTCTTGAGGTTGAAGCAGCTTGGCTTGGCTATCTGTCTTTCCGACCAACTCATATGGTAATGGGGACGGCTGACCACCACTTACCATGGCTGGCTTAGACGAAGACTTTATTAGTTATGGGAAGGCTTCAGCCTCTGACAAAATTTCACCTTTTGATGAGTCAATAGAAACCTTAATTTCCTTCTCCGAGCTGAGCTCATAAGGCTAAGACATATGCCTGCTTAAGCTTGACCGAACTCTCTAGATATCACAGTAAAGTCGTACTCATGAGCTGGGGGGAAAGGGGGTGTTTGGAACCCCCAAATAGGTGCGACTGCTTTTACTTTGCGTTTGTGGATGGGGTTGGTTCAGGGATTGAGTTAGGAAACCATTTAATTCAAAAGGCCCTTCTTAGTTTCGCAAGCCTTTGTCATTGTCAGTCAACTAAGAAGGCATGAGGCGCCTCCTGCGAATCCGTAAATCTGAGGAGCAACCGATAAGTCCCTTCGGGGGGTGGGCGAGACTTGGCTTTCCAGTCGAGAAGAAGTCGGCCTGAGCAATACTGAACCATAAGAGGAGTCCATCTTGACCTGTGTTTACTCTTAACACATCATATGTTGGTGTGGATGTTGGTTGACTTCAAAGACTATGCAATACTCGAAGACTGAAGTCAGCAAATACTCAAATATGAACATCCATCGACCGTTACCACCTCCTCTGACTCGTTACTTTCTATAGCCCAGAATGAAGAAAAGAAGGACCAGATGGGTTCAACGCGGAGCAAGCAAGAATACTTAATTACAATTCGCCCGGCATCGAATGAAATAGGTAAGAACTTCCAAGGATTGGGAGATCATAGTTCAGTAAAGTAAAGATTACTTTTAATGAACGAAACTACGGCGTGAACACAGTGGTCTCTGACCAGGACCAGAACCAATTCGAATTTTGATCTTGACATGTCCGGGAATTGGCGGGGGTTTCATAACTTGGCGTTGGATAGGGAGAGATATTCCACCCACGAACCGTCAACCTCATCCTCGTGGAGTGGGCCTTGGATTTAAAAAAGGTTTTCGTCGGAGATCTCATCTTCGGCCCCAAACCAGGGTCCGCCCGCCGTTGACCAAAACCCAGGGGGAACGAAACTTATGGTTGCCTCTTTTTTGAATCCTAACTTTCTCTAAAAGTAGAGTACTAGTGTCCGTATCAATTGTTGACGAAAGATACTATCAATCTATCATTGCTTGTAAGCAAATCAAAAAGAAATAGGAGAAGATTTTTGTTTTTCTAGTAGAAGGGCACCAAGTCTGGGAACCCACGGAGGAATATGGATTGACAAATTAAATATGACAACGTTAGCATATGATTTAATAGAAATATATTAATATGCATTTCTTTAAAATCAGGAACAGGATATGAATATATAATTCAGATAGGTGACATTTGGTTCTAGCCTCTAGGTGCTCTGTTCATATACCTTTTACATTTGGTTCTAACTTTTATTTTCCTTTAATGTATTAATATCAATAAATTATATTTGGCAAAATATCATAAATAAATTTGATCCAGATTGTTCTAGAAGTCACAATTCCCATGCTTTTGTGACGGTTCTAATGTTTACAAGGACCTATTTTAGGGAATCCTTTCCCAGTGGCCTAAAACTATTTCTGATTTCTAATTTGAGAGATCCTGGACTAGTTACCTTGCAGGTAGATCAATCTATATATGTGATTATTATTATTTTTAAATACTTTTACATTTTGCAGTTGTGGGGATGGCTCATTAGGTGAGCCACCTCGACGGGGAGATGGTCAATGTGGGAACATGAGGCTCCTTCTAAGGCAGCAGCAAAGGGTAACCAGTTTCTGGAGTTTTTAAATGATCAAATTAGCACTAAAAATTTGACTTTTTGTGTCTTCGTTTCCTTTTAGATCCTCTTGGCAAAATCTGATGTTGCTGGATGGGGAGCCTTTCTAAAGGTATGAAACCATAAGTGTGTTGTAGTGTTTCAATTGTTGGTCGTTGTTTCTTCTACTAAAATGAATCATCTGGTTCTAGAACCCTGTCAACAAAAATGATTATCTTGGAGAATATACTGGTGAATTGATTTCGCATCGAGAAGCAGATAAGCGTGGGAAAATTTACGACCGTGCAAACTCATCATTCCTTTTTGACTTGAATGATCAGGCAAGTGATCATTATTTTCCAAAAGTTGCATGTCCTGCATAATATGTAACGTGAAACCAAATGTTTGAACAACATTTATTATGCTGTTCAGAAGAAGTGGGAGTGGCACAAATAAGGGGAAAGATCGTTGTAATAAATGTTTTCCGAAATGCAGCATTGTTTCACCCTGCACTATTTTTAAAAGAAAATACATGACAAACAATAGGATGAACCAAAGTAGGATGTGCCCAAGACTCCTAGACAAAAAAATGGCTATTGCTGAACAAAGAATGATGTAGAGTATTTAGCAAAAAAAAAAGAATGATGAGAATAGTGCACTGTCAATTTAGTTTTGCTTAGTTGAATCAAGCTTATATATAGTATAGTTTTGACTATAGCCATTGTTATATGATATTCAAAGATCATATTAATAAAAGAAAGTAATTTTGTCCGGTGTCAAATACTACTGGTTTGAAATGAGTAAAAAACAAGAGATGAATTAATTCATTATCCACCAGAGAGCATGAGTGGTATATCCTGTTATCCTCAGAGGGTTGGGCAAACTAAAAGTCCCGGTCAGGACATGGGTGTTTGAATTACTTGCCTAATAAAATTGATGATGTCAATAATAATAATAATACTCTTGCTAGTACACATATTAAAGTGAGAAATACCAGACCCGTCTTTTTTGTTATGTTTAAATTGATGTGCTGTAATAATTTTGTTATGTTTTTTGGGTATGCTTTGGTAGTTGAAACAATCAATAGGATTCATGTAACCAGCTGACCCCATGACCGCTTTTAAAGATTGTAGTGCATAGCCTCAACTTTCCTAATTCTTCGTTCTTCCTAACAACACTACTTTTCTGTTATTAATTAGAGGTATCAAATTAATGAAATCAAGAAAATATAAGGCCCAAACAATGTATGCTCGAGTGTTGGTATGTAGCATTTAAAATCTCACAGTAGCTTTTTGTTTACAGTATGTCCTTGATGCTTATCGCAAAGGAGACAAACTGAAATTCGCAAACCATTCATCGAATCCCAACTGTTATGCAAAGGTATTTGTCTTCAATTAATTTTTCAAGTGAAATTAGTTGTCTTGATGAAACTGATTAGATAAAGTGTACAGGTAATGCTGGTGGCAGGCGATCATAGAGTTGGCATCTTTGCCAATGAGCATATTGAAGCCAGTGAGGAGCTATTCTATGATTATCGTTATGGACCTGACCAAGCACCTGAATGGGCTCGCAAACCTGAGGGTTCAAAGGGAGATGATCATCTGTCAATTCCTCAAGGTCGAGCAAAGAAACACCAATCTCACTAACATATCATCTTCATGGGAACGTACTTGTTGCATTCAAAACTATGTTTTAAGAAATAAGCTAGGAAATACTTGGCCACTGGACCGTTGACAATGCATACAAGGAATAAGATGTTGAAACTGCTAGTACAGAAGAATGTAGTCCCTGTCCCTATTTCTCATATTAATATAATACTATTAACTTTAGATGCTTGCTGTTTTTATTAATGGTATGTTAACTTTTCCCACAATAAGCTGAAAGCGTAATGTGACCTAGCGGCGAGGATTTCAGATTTTTTGTTGTTATTTTATGAGCAGTAGTGAGTTACAATTAAGTTATATAGTAATGGATATGGAAATGGTTTCAGTTTTTACTTGGCGATTTATCGAGTTTGTAATAGTTAGGTTGCTGCAACAGAGGGTAACATGAGTTCACTTCTCAGTTGGTTTTCAAAGCAGATATATAGGTGGAAAATGGTGTGTATATATATATTGCAATGCATAGCAGAATTTGCACAACTTTTTGTTAAGGTTAACTTTTTAAAACAACAAGTTAAAATAATTTTTGAATAATATTATGTATACTAATTCAATTGTACACAAAAAGTTGTGCACCCAGATATAATATTACAACACAGCATTAGTCATATATTTTTTTACTCTTAAATTTTAGGGAGGGACTCTCTCATTTCAAGACAGTTTTAGGACATAGTAGTGAGCAAGTAGTATTATCTAAATTCCATCCAAATATATAGCAATCTTCCACTAGACCATTATCGATCCAAAAATCCAATATTACAACACAGCTCTGATTCTAGTTCTACATAAATAATAAAATGTGAAAAATTGAAAGATGATTATTTAGAAGAGAAAAGTGCCTCGGCAAGGACATGCTTCTTCTTGGGGTATCCCATACCAAACAAGTGGTTGATATACACCTTACCATCCTTCACCGTGGTAGCCGTGGCCAAACGGTGGCGGACCACCGGTGCCTTGTCCAATATAGTTGCCGTCTCCCAATCATCGTGGCTTCCGACCAAACTTATCTTGGGATTGCCCGTGACAACTAGCTTATTGGGAGATAAAAGCTCTATTCCATCAGTAAATGAAAGTGAATCTCCAATCATTTTCACTAATTTGACGACTTGGTCGCCGTTGTTTATGTCAATCTTAAAAAGATTGCCGGTTATAGTGTGAGCAACTATTAAGTATCCATTAGGATGATAAGCAATTCCATTTAGGGTAAACAAGTTTTTGTACCACTCTTTTGGAGTGAATAATGGACTTGATATGTTTGATAAAAATTCTCCATTCACTCCCACCTTCCATATCATACTCATTTTGACATCCGTAATGTATGCATTTCCTTGTGCATCAACTGCTACGTCATCGGCCATAGTTTTATCACCTACATGATCAAGAAAATAAAAATAAATTAGCATTAGAAAATATTCCAGTAAAATAATTTAAAAGGATTCATCAACCCAACCCAACCCAACCCAACACCACCCCCTTGGGCCTTGACTACGACAGACAGACAGACAGACAGAAAGATTAAAGTAATGAAGAATAATTGAATGGCAGAAAGAAAAATAATGGAGCCTTGCCTTTGTTTTGATGCGCCAGCCAGTTATTTCAATAACCAACACATTGATAAGATTATTCTATATATATATATATATATATATATATGAAATCACAAAAAACTTTACAGGGTTGCAAATTTGATTACCTCCGTTAAAATCAAACTACTACTATAACATAAGCTACCAATAATTGCCTAAACGACCGGATTTCTATTATGGAGTATTCAACTTAGTAGTTATATATATACATGAATTATTAATTATGTCAAAATTAAAAAGGTCCAATCTTGACGTATACTCCCTCCCTCCCTCCCTCCCTCCCTCCCTCCATACAAGTCAGTTTTAAAAAAAATATTTTTGTCTTTTAATATTTATCGTTTAAGATTTCAAATAAGTATTAATTGCTTAGTTTCTAATATTATCATCCCAAATATTAGATATAACTTTGGTTCTCTCCCGATTTTCTGTACAATAAATAGCACACTTTTTTTTTTCAGTACAAAAAAAAATATAATATAAATAATTAATATTATATTTAATGTTATATAATTATCTTCTTAATCTAAAAACTACTACTAGTATATACTACTAATATTTATACTACTCCCTCCGTTCCTAAAAGATTGTCGTTTTAGAAGAAAAAATTTATTCTAAAAAGTTTGTCGTTTACAAGTTTCAAGGAGAATAAATTATTTATTTTCCTATATTATCCTTATCTTCTCTTATTGTCTCAAAAATTCCGTACCTTGTATTTCAAATAAATTTTACTTGGTAAATTATATTTTTTTAATCCATGTGCTAAAACCTTAAAAGACAATCTTTTAGGAACAGAAACAGTAGTATTAAAGAAGGCAGCGAGTAGAATGCATAATTGTGTGTTTAGGCTAGGGAAACAACAAATAAATTCATGGAGGAATCTACTTTTTCATGAAAACAAAAACAAAAAGGACCCCATAAAGAATTGGCTCCACATTTTACGAGAAAGTTAGCCAGCCAGCCAACCCACTGGGACTGGGTTACTTTTTTACTCAGAACTTTTACATTAGAAAATGGCTCTTATAGGAGGACAATTTTGAGGACATCTTTTTCTCCAACTCCTATCATCCATATCCATAGCATGCCCAATATACTCCAATACAGAATTTGTAATGTCTATGAAACGTTATGAATTGAAAAACATAGACAAAATTAAATTACGTTCAATATAAAAATTTATATTTTATAAATTATGATAATCATTTTTAAAATTTTATATATCCCTTCTATACATACACGCCATTTGCGTTGTGATTTAAAATAATTCGTAATTCAAACATATTCACCATATTTTATCAGCACAAAGAGACCCACGCGTACCTGATCCACTGAGTTGAGTGAGGAACAATCTGTTCCACGTGTTCAAATCATAGGCCGCCACTGCACTGTACTTGTTGCCTATGACGTCCGCAATGGCCACCACCACACGATTTCTCGGCCGGTCGATGGTAAAACCGAGGGACCCGTTTCCGGCCAAGTCGGCATTTTTGACCACCGGAATTTCTTGGAGGACAGCGGTGGGATCAGAGAGGCCATTTTTGGGAACCGGGACTATACCCATACCGCCCTCGAAGAAAGAGACGATGAAGCGGTTGTTGAGGTCGTCCCATTTGGTGCACTCCCTGAGCCAGCCGGTGCTGTGAAATTGGAACCTGTGGGAGGTTGGTTTGGCTGTTTCGAGGGATATGAGGATGCCTATCGGGACGGCTGTGAGGAGTAATATGAGTAGAAAAAACTTGGTAGAGCAGAATAAAGCCATGGATATATGGAGAGTTAGAGAAAATAAGAAACAGAAAATGAGTATTTAATTAGAGAGAGAAAGTATGACTACTACCGAGTTAGGTGGGGGGAGGAGAGAGAGATACAATTAATTAACAGGTGAGAGATAGGTGGAAGGAGGAGGGGAATCTGAAAATATTTTGGGTTTATAGATGGAGGGAGTGGGATGGGGCTTTGGAATGTCCGCCAGAGTTGTTTATGATTTTGATCAATTTGTTTGTCGTGTTTTATTCTCTTGGACTTTCTAAATTTAGAAATAAATAGATTGCATAATCTTTGAAATTAATTTGACAGACAGATTTTTAAAAGGTCCATAAAATATATCCTCAGTACTCCATGAAATTTGGAATGATAATACAAAAAGTAATGGCATTTAATAATTATAATCTTAATATATATATATAAATGTTAATAATATTTTTTTTATTTATATGTGGACTGTTTTTATGTCGAATTTAAATTGATTATAAATAACTTAGAATTGTATAGGATAAGACAAAATATTAATATGTGGGTCGATCCCTCTTATCTTGTGTATATACATATGTTCGTACTTGATATAAATATAACTTTATTGTCATATACAACAATATTTTAAATATGGTAAATCAATATTACATATTTTAAGATATTGTAATAAATATATATGGTGAATGTGGATAAAAACATTAATAAACTATTAATATGAAGAATTACAAAATTTCTTTATTTATTTTAAAATTGAAAATTAAATATTATACTATTTTTTAACTTAAAAATGTTCATTCGCAAATCCTTTTTTATTTGTTAAAGAGGACAAATAGTAACATAATTATTAAGATAAACTTTTTTATATAATTCAAATTCCACAAAATATTAGTAATATCTTCACTTTTTTCCGCACAATAACCGGACTATATATATATATATCTATCTAATAAAATACAAATGATTTTGAATTTCCCGCTCACTTAATAAATCATCTGGGCCGTCCAAAGTTTGAGATAAATCCCACCATTCATACATCTATCTAATAAAATACATCTATCTATCTAATAATCTAATAATAATTTAATAAAATACAAATGACTTTAAATTTCCCGCTCACTCAATAAATTATTTTAGTCGTTCAAAATTTGAGATAAATCATATTGTCCATACAGTGCCGGAGGCACGGGACCCAACTAGTATATATATATATATATATATATATATATATATATATATATTATTTAACTTTTTGTGCCTTTCACCTTTTATAAGATTCAAATACCATATATTGTATATACTCATTTCGTTTTAAAATTAGATAATATAATTTGACTTTTGATATTTAATTTTAATTGACACAATTATTATTATAATTGTATAATATATAATAAAATTTATTTAATTTTAAACTTTTATGAATCATACCAAATTTAAATTTTAATATGTTGTCATTTGACCTCAAAAATTAAATTATATCTCTAATTTTAGAAACAAATAGAGTAGTATTTAAAATCATCACCTCTCTCAAAACCTCGAAAAATAAAATTTTGAGCTATTAAAAAATAAATTTCTACGAATGTCGTGAAGGTAAAAATGAAGAATACGTACATAATATATAATTATGGATAATAGTAATTTTGTGACGCCCCCAAAATAGGTATACAACACTCATTCTTAGTCGCCAAATACATAATACAGAAAGCAAACTACAACTTTAATAATACAATTATAGTGCAAAATACGACAACACATACTGTGAGTTTAAATACAAATATTATCTTATAGACAATATCCACACCCAAATAAGTCATCATTACAATTATTCATACACTATTTTACAGAAATAGTGAGGACAGCTAAAACATCTTTCTAAAACCATCACTCCATACCCCGACTCGATCCTGCTATGTTCTCACCTCATGAGAAGAAAAATAGAACAAAAAGGAAAAGGGTGAGCTCAACTAGCCCAGTAAAGAATATTATGACTAAGATAATATACAACAAATTATCATTAGTCTTCAACATGAAAAAATCTGATAGAATATAATAGACAACAACAGTGGCGGAACCAGAACCTTTTTGTAGGGGGTCAAAATTTTTAAACCAAGCGGACCGAAATTATTAATACCACCACTTGCTTCAGAACTTGGTAATTAATTATTATTATTTTTTTATCAGCAAAAAGTCTTTTTAAGTTATGAAACAAAAGTTTGTGGTAGAACCAAAATACCATATCTACAAACCACAATTTCGAAATATGAATGCGCACTCACTGATAACAAAAATTACCTCCAAAGATAACAAGCACATAATGCAATTGATTATACAAAAGTCATTCATTGGAATTATAGTTCACTTAGTTTATACACTAGTTTTCTAAAAACTTCTTGTTCATATCTCTCATCAAAAGACGTCACTTAATCAAGTATTTATCCATAATCTAGTATAAATAAAAACATCAATTGCTAATCAATAATTTCATCAATTTATGACTAAGATAATATACAACAAATTATCATTAGTCTTCAACAGAAAAAAATCTAATAGAATATAATAGACAACAAATTTTAGATCAACAAATACAGCGAAAACAACAATCCATTAGAAGAATCACGCAGAGAATGAATTCTACTATCTTCTAAGATTTAAGAGTTCATCGTCAATATTTTATCCTTGTAACATCAATCAATATAAATCTTTTAATCAAATATTCATATTTGCACTACAGGCCAAAGATATTCATTTATTTCACCGGTTGGTCATGTTCATCTCAACACTTGTTTATCTTTGCACTACAGGCCAAAGATATTAATCAGTTAATCATTCATCTTTTCACTACAAGCCAAAGATATTCAGTAATATCATCATTTAGGACTGAGGATGATGAAAAATATTTTAAAAAAAACGAATCCAGTGAGACAGAAGAACAAATATTAGGGATTCGTATAACAGTTTATCCAAGATCAATAATACTTCATAATAACCAATTGTGAAACAGAATTCAAAATAAAGATCAAAATATGGATACAATCAAAGATAGTAACCATAATAGACATCTTGGACAAAAAGAAGAAAATTTTATTTTTCGGTGAATAGTATCGTATTCGTGAATAGTGCCGTATACGTGAACAGTAACCTCCACACAAAAAGTTCTAAATTTGATTGAAAAGTTCATCAATATTTCGACATAATGATATTGAAAAAAAATAATATTGAAAAAAATAATATCATTTAAGAAGAAAATAATATCCCTTACCTCAAAATAACGGTACTTCTGATCAGAATATCGGATAGAAAGTCGAAGAAAACTTGTACCGAACAACAACTCTCAAATTATCTAAATACTCACAAAAATACGCTCGATAATGTAGAGAGAAAGAAAACTTGTTTCTGGTGTGATTTTCAATTCTAACCTAAGCGTTTATTTATAGAAAAATGCTAGAACGCCATAGGAGACTAAAATAATAAAATATTATTATTTCTTTCTTTTTTCTCTATGCACACCTTTGAAAAACTCAAGAATGCCATCTTGGAAGAAAAAAAATAGCAGCCCATGTGTATTCAACACCAATCCAAAAGTGGGTCCCACCCATAAATTAATAAAAATTATTTTATTTTTTGAAATTTCAATAATTCATAGAAAATAGCTCGTTTATCAGAAAAATATGAATTTTATGTCCATTCCACACAAAATCAAATTTTTTACAACTTTGTAGCTTTGAGTTTTTCCAAATTCCAACTAGAAAATATCCAAAATTAATAAACGGATGATTTTTAATACCTCCATTTCGATAAAATACTGATAAAACACTTCAGCATTAATTTCTTTATTTATAACCACATAAATAAATCCATCATTTATATCCACATTAAATAAATATTTTTTTATCATATAAATCAATAATTAATTATTCATAAATAATATTACAGAATCACAATTATGACAACCAGACCGTTCCCAGAAAATAGGGGGCTTTCCAATAAGAATTTCTCCTTACTGGCGCGCA
This sequence comes from Panax japonicus, assembly GCA_020205505.1. Classification (NCBI taxonomy): domain Eukaryota; kingdom Viridiplantae; phylum Streptophyta; class Magnoliopsida; order Apiales; family Araliaceae; genus Panax; species Panax japonicus. The sequence goes on along the minus strand of CM035110.1, from coordinate 85,882,066 downwards.
ATTAGGTGACCAAACCTATCCTTAGATAGAACTTTCTAGACATTGCCAATAATGTTATCTAATAATATTATTCAAATAATATAAATTATTAATCTGATAATGAAAAATACTGTACAGTGACAATTATTAAAACAACAATAATATTAAATATCAACGCAGCAATTATTGAATCAATAAAATAAAATATTAAACAGTAACTACTGTAACAATTATTAAGTAGTGACTTCTTACGTACGAATCAATAACTCAATAATATTGTGTAATACCGTGTGCTACTGTGCAACCACGCGTATTACTGTATTTTAACCACTAGGTATTCCGACAGTGTTAATAGTAACAACTACGCCGTTATTTATAAAAACTCATACTGTAAGACCCCAACTTATTATAAATAAAATTAAATTTCCTCTATTTATTATTTTGAAATAGTAATGGTTGATTTGATCAATGTGGTTAGTTATGGGTAAAATGCGCAAATATTTCAAATATGCAAGTGGTTATAAAATATTCATTTTTATCGGAGAATATTCGTTTGATCGTGGAATATTCTTACTATCGGGGAATATTCGTACGACGGCACAGCCTTGTGTGGGCCCCATAACGGAAAGCGATTGGATGAAGAAAATGACAAGTATAAGTTATTTATAAATAACGGCGTAGTTGTTGCCGTTAATACTGTTGGAATACCCGGTGGATAAAATATAGTAGCACATGATATTGCACCAATTATATATTCTTACGTAGGAAGGCATTACTCAATAATTGTTACAGTAGTTACTGTTTAATATTTTATTTTATTGATTCAATAATTGCTACGTTGATATTTTATATTATTGTTGTTTTAATAATTGTCACTACACATTATTTTTATTATCAAGTCAATAATTCATATTATATGAATAATATTATTAGATAATATTTTTGGCAATGTCTAGAAAATTCTGTCAAATGAGAGATTTGATCACCTAATTGCGCGCCAGTAAGGAGAAATCCTTATTGGAAAGCCCCCTCTTTCCTGGGAACTGCATGGTTGTCAGTATTGTGATTCTGTAATATTATTTGTGAATAATTAATTATTAATTTATATGATAAGAAAAATATTCATTTTATGTGGATATAGATAGAGAAAATTTTTTAATGTGACAATTGTTAAAAAATGGTTATTTTATTTTTTTTGATAAATAATTCATTTAAATATATTATTATATTTTAATAATATAATAATGATGATATTTTTACAATGAATGTGGGATATATGAGTATATGAGGAGGAGAAGTATTTTTGTTACAATTAATGTTTAAAACATGTTAAACATGTCGGAGGGCCCCATTTCCTAACTGAAATTTGATTAAAGCCTATAAAATCTCCCGTTTATGGTTTTCGGTAAATTTCTGTTTGGAATTTGGAAAAAAATTCTTCTGCAAAGTTGTAGAGAATGAAATTTCCTATGAAAAAGACATAAGGTTCGAATTTTTCTGATAAAAGGACTATTTCTTATGAATTATTGAAGTTCTGAAATTCCAGAATAATTAATTTTTGAAGTTTTAAATATTTTTTTTACAAAAAATGTTTTTTTTTGCATTTGTGGGACATGTGTTAGTTGTTGAAATCAGATGGCAAGGTATGCGTAGGAAAATAAAATTAATAAATTAATATTTTATTAAATTTTCTGCTTTAGTGTTCTAAGCATTTTCCTATAAATAGGGTGCTTAGGTTAGAATTAAAAATCACACCAGAAACTGAAGTCTTCTCTTCCTTTCTCTCTCTATATTATCAAGCGTATTCATGTGAGTATTTTGATACTTTGTGTGTTGTTATACGGTGCAAGTTCCCTTCAGCACTATATCCGGTATTCCAGCTAGAGTACGTCTTTTCAAGGTAAGAGATGTTATTTTCTTCTTAAATGATATTATTTTCTTCAATATGATTATTCCGAAATGTTGGTTTGAACTTTTAATCAAATTTGGAACTTTTTGTGTCGGGGTTACTATTCACGTATACGGCACTATTCACGAATACGACACTATTCATCAAAAAATAAAATTTTTTGTTACGCCCCCAAAATGAGTATACATCACCCATTCTGAGTCGCCAAATACATGGTACAGAAAAACAACTACAACTTTATTAATACAATTATCGTGCAAAATACGACAACACATACTGTGAGTTTAAATACAAATATTGTCTTCTAAACAATATTAACACCCAAATAAAGTCCTCATTACAATTATTGATGTACTATTTTACAAAAATAGTGATGACTGTTAAAATAACTGTCTAGGACCATCACTCTATACCCCGACTGGTTCCTATTATGTTCTCGCTTCCTAAGAAGAAAAATGGAACAAAAAGGAAAAGGGTGAGCTCAACTAGCATAGTAAAGAATATTATAACTAAGATAATATACAACAAATTATCCTTAGTCTTCAATAGGGAAAAATCTGATAGAATTTAATCGACAACAAGTTTTAAATCAACAACTGCAGCGAAAACAACAATTCATTAGAAGAGTTAAGTAGAGAATGAAATCTACTATCATCTATGAATTTAAAAGTCTATCATCAATATTTTATCCCTGTAACATCAATTAATATACATCTTTGCACTACGACCAAACATATTCATTTGTATCACCAGTTGGTCATGTTCATCTTAACACCTGTTCATCTTTGCACTACGGGCCAAATATATTCATCAGGTAATCATTCATCTTTGCACTACAGGCCAAAGATATTCATCAAGTATCACCATTAAGGACTGAGGATGATGAAAAATATTTTAGAGAACGAATCCAGTGAGATAAAATGACAAATATTAGGGATTCTTTTTTCGGTTTATCCAAATTCAATAATACTCCATAATAACCAAGTGTAAAGTAGAATTCAAAAATAAAGATCAAAACATGGATACAATCAAAGATAGTAACCATAAAAGACATCTGGAAGAAGAAAAAAATTCATTTTTCGGTGAATAATGTCGTATTTGTGAATAGTATCGTATACGTGAATAGTAACCCCGATACAAAAAGTTTTAAATTTGATTAAAAGTTCAGATCAATACTTCGGCATAATGATATTGAAAGAAATAATATCATATATGAAGAAAATAACATCCCTTACCTCAAAATAACCGTACTTCTGACTGGAATACTGGATATAGTGCTGAAGGAACTTGCACCGTATAGCAACACTCAAGTATCAAAATACTCACAAGAATACGCTCGATAATATAGAGAGAGAAAGCGAGAAAACTTATGTTTCTGGTGTGATTTTCAATTATAAATTAGCCCTCTATTTATAGAAAAATGTTAGCACGCCGAAGCAGACTTGACCTGCTACCTGATGGCTTTAGCTGCTACTATTGCCACCCACCACATTTGAAATAAAATTCAGCATATTTCTTAACCAATCACAAGTGGGGCCCACTCAATTCTAGAATTTTCTATCAAAATCATTTATAAACCTAATTTCTGAATCAGTCACCTCTTAAAATTCATAACAAATCATACGTTCATTTTTAACGGTTCAAACTTTGTGGACATATACTCAACTTATATATGTATAACATATCCAAAAATCACAACGATCCAATGGTCGGATTAAAAATTATAACTCACGCAATATATCGTAAAAATACTGATTTGATTTTTAATACCTCCATTCTGACAAAAATACTGATAAAACACCTCAACATTAAATCCTTCAATTATAACCAAATAAAATAAATAAATCCATCATTTATATCCACATCAAATAAATATTTCCTTGTCATATAAAACAATAATTAATTATTCACAAATAATATTACAGAATCACAATTATGACAACTAGGCCGTTCCCAGGAAAGAGGGGGCTTTTCAATAAGGATTTCTCCTTACTGGCGCGTAATTAGGTGACCAAACCTCTCCTTAGACAGAACTTTCTAGACATTGCCAATAATGTTATCTAATAATATTATTCAAATAATATGAATTATTGATCTGATAATGGAAAATAATGTGCAGTGACAAATATTGAAACAACAATAATATAAAATATCAACGCAACAATTATTGAATCAATAAAATAAAATATTGAACAGTAATTACTGTAATAATTATTGAGAGTGCATTCTTACGTACGAATCAATAATTCAACAATATTGTGCAATACCGTGTGCTACTGTGCCCCCACGCGTATTACTGTATTTTAACCGCCAAGTATTCCAATAGTGTTAACGGTAACAATTATGCTGTTATTTATAAAAACTCATACTTTGTCGTTTTCTTCATCCGACTGTTATTCTGTTATGAGGCACACGAATGGCTGCGCCGTCATATGAATATTCCTCGACAACAAGAATATTCCATAACCAAACGAATATTATCCGACAAAAAAATGAATATTTTATAACCACTTGCTTATTTTGTAAAATTTGCACATTTCACCCATAACCAAAGTATTATATCAAATTAAATCCTTATTATTTCAAGATAATAAATAGAGAAAATTTAATTTTTATTCATAATAAGATGGGGTCTTACAACCTCCCCTCCTTATAAAATTTTGTCATCGAAATTGACGTACGTACCTGGTGTTTCGAAAAGGTGAGGGTACATCGCTTTCATTTCTGATTCCAACTCCCAAGTCATTTCCTCAATAGCATGGTTCCTCCACAAAACCTTGACTTATGGTATAACCTTTGTTCGTATGATATGCTCTTTTCTATCCAATATCTTGACAGGTACCTCCTCGTACGTTAAATCTTCGCCTATCTCATCTGGTTCTAACGCAATAATGTGGTTTGGGTCTTTCACATATTTATAAAGAATAGATATATGAAAAACATTATGAACACGAGACATACTTGGAAGTAATGCGAGTCTATAAGCCACATTTCCTATTCGGTCAAGAATCTCAAATGGACCAACCAATCGTGGATTGAGCTTTCCTCTCTTCCCAAATCTTGTAACTCCCTTCCATGGAGCAATATGTAACAATACATGATCTCCAATATTAAACTCCACATCCTTTCGATGAAGATCAGCATAACTCTTTTGTCGATCTTGTTAGGTCTTTATACGTTGCCGAATCATTTCAATCTTTTCTGTAGTCATGCGTACTAATTCTGGTCCTAACAACGTTGCTTCTCCCACCTTGTCCCAGCAAACTGGAGAACGACACTTTTGTCCATATAACGCCTCGAATGGAGCCATGCCTATACTTGTTTGATAACTGTTGTTGTAGGAGAATTCCACCAGTGGCAAGTACTTATCCCAACTTTTTTTAAAATCTAGGACACAGAGTCTTAATAGATCTTCAAGGGTTTGAATAGTCCTTTCTAATTACCCGTCCATTTGAGGATGGTATGCCGAACTGAATCGTAAATCCGTGCCCATAGCTTTCTGCAAGCTAACCCAAAATCGTGAAGTGAATCTTGGGTCACGATCCGAAACTATAGATACTGGCATGCCATGTAATCTCACAATCTCGTTCACGTACATACGAATAAGACGTTCAAGGGAATAAGTCTCACGTATCGGCAAGAAATGAGTAGACTTGGTTAATCTATCAACAATAACCCAAATCGCATCTATGTCTTGAGAAACTTTGGGAAGACCCGTAACGAAATTCATAGTAATGTGTTCCCACTTCCATTTCGGAATCTCAAGTGGTTGCAATGGACCCTTTGGCACTTGATGTGCCTCCTTTACACGTTGACAAGTTAAACACCTCGAGATAAACTCCGCGATCTCTTTCTTCATATTGCTCCACCAAAATGTATGTCGAGGATCGTGATACATTTTGGTACTCCCAGGATGAATTGCAAATGGTGTGTTGTGTGCCTCCATCATGATTCTGTGCTTCAAGTCAAAATCGTTAAGAACGCAAAGTCTGGAATTGACTATAAGTATTCCTTCTTCATCAATTCTTACCTCCGGAATAGCACCTTCTTGCACTTTCTTTTTCAAACACATCAGCTCCAGGTCTGTAGCTTGAGTAGCTTTAACTTTATCGATTAAAGTCGGTTCTACTCGTATATTTGCCATCATCACGTGGGTACTTGGAGCCTTTAACTCTATCTCCATCCTTTATAAGTCGTACAAAATGGGCCTTTGTGTTAACAACATTGCACTCGTACCCGCATACGATCTTCAACTCAATGTGTCAGCTACAACGTTTGCTTTTCCAGGATGATATTGAATGCTATGGTCATAATCTTTCAACAGCTCGAGCCAACTTCGTTGCCGCATGTTGAGTTCCTTTTGGGTGAAGAAATATTTGAGGCTTTTTTGATCCGTATAAATCTCCACTTTCTCCCCATACAGGTAGTGTCTCCAGATTTTCAACGCAAAAACGACTGCTGCCAACTCCAGATCGTGAGTAGGATAATTCCTCTCATATTCTTTGAGTTATCGTGAGGCATAGGCTATGACTTTCCCATGTTTCATGAGAACACATCCTAATCCTTTGCCTGAAGCATCGCTGTAGATAACAAATCCATCTGAACCAGATGGTATTGTCAGAACAGGTGCCGAAATGTCGACTGAGAATGTTAATAGTGGAGTAAATGAGACCGTGGAGACACCTTTGCTCACCAATGAGGAGAACGTGCAACAGGCTGGCATTGTTCCTCCTGTGAACAACACAACTGAGTAGATGATGAACGACGGGATGTTTAGAAGCTTTTTGTAGTTCATGCAAAATCAGACGAGGGAGACTCGTGTGCAAAATACAAGTGGAAATGATAACAACGCACGGTTTGTCACAGCCAAGCAGTTCAAAGAGTTGGGACCACCCGAATTCTGGGGAAATCCAGATCCGATTAAGGCAGAAACGTGGGTCAAACAAATCACCAAGATATTCGATGTCTTGGGATGAACGGAGGAACAGAAGGTTCCATTCGCCACCTTTATGTTCCGTAATGAGGCAGATTACTAGTGGGAATCTGTGAAGCGTACCCATCTAGACGTACTCAACATGTTTTAAGAGACGTTTCAGAAACTTTTCAATGAGAAGTACTTTCCTAAAAGTATTCGTCATATGAAGGAAGTGGAGTTCATTAGACTGAAATAAAATAACATGACGGTGTCCCAGTACGAGGCAAAGTTTGCAATGTTATCCAGGTTTGCACCTCATTTGGTGGAGAATGAGGAACGTATGACGCGGATGCTTCTGAGAGGTTTGAAACCCGACATACGTCCGTATCTCATTTCTCATAAATTTTTTCTCTATTCAGATGTTGTCAACAGGGCTCAATTGTTGGAGCGAGATAACGAGTACGTTCAACTGAGGGACCATAACCAGGATCATACTGGTGACAGCAGTCATCAGAACAACGATAACCAGCGGAGAAAGAAGAATACGGACAAAGGCGGTAACCACTCTAGTGGTAATGATGGCCATGAGAATAGAAGAAGCGAGTCGGGAGGAGATTTTAAAAAGAGGAGATTCAACAATGACCATGTGAAGACGCCAGCACCAGCAGCAACTGGTACTAAGGGAGGAGAACGACCACCGGTCGTATGCTATAAATGTGGAAAAGAGGGACATATCAGTCCAAACTACCCACAACAGTTCAAGGTATGTTATAATTATGGAAAGGAAGGACATATCACTCGAGATTGTACGATAGCAAAACCAAGTCCAGCGGGGATGGTGACTCAAAAGGCTGTCCCAGAAAAAGTCAAAGTCAACAATTACTGGAAGAGCGTTTGTCGTGACTGGTCAAAATGTGAGGAACCCAAATGAGGTAATTACGGGTAAGCTAATCATAAATTCTTGCGAAGTTTATACCTTACTAGATACCGGTGCTACCCATTCATTTATCTCTCCTGCTTGTGCTCAACGTTTAAACTTAACTCCGGAGAAATTAGACTTTGATTTATTTGTGGAGACTCCGTTAGGAGAAACTTTCATCACATCAACTGTTTATAAATCTTGTTTGATCCAAGTTGGCACCATTACATTACCTGTTGATCTTATCTCTTTAAAGATACTTGCTTTTGATGTGATTTTAGGGATTGATTGGTTAACTACTCATCATGCCAAAATTGATTGTTTTCATAAGGTTGTTAGTTTTCATATTCCTAACCAACCTGTTGTACGAATTCAAGCAACTAAACCACTAAAATCAATCACTGTCATATCAAGTCATAAAGCTATTCATTTATTGAAAAACGGATGTCAAGCTTTCTTAGCCATGTTATGGATTTGAATAAAGACACGTCAGATTTGAATAATATTCTTGTTGCTAGTAAATTTTCTAACGTGTTTCCTAAAGAACTTCCATGTCTACCTGTAAGACCCCAAATTATTATTAATGAAATTTAATTTCCTCTAGATTTGATTAATGTGGTGAGTTATGGGTAAAATGCGCAATTATTTCAAATAAGCAGGTGGTTTTAAAATATTCATTATATCGGAGAATATTCGTTTGGTCGTGGAATATTCTTACTGTCGGGGAATATTTGTACGACGCTGCAGCCTTGTGTAGGTCCCATAACAGAAAGTGATTGGAGGAAGAAAACGACAAGAATAAATTATTTATAAATAACGGTGTAGTTGTTACCGTTAATACTGTTGGAATACCCGGTGGTTAAAACACAGTAGCGCACGGTATTGCACCGATTATTGATTCTTACATAAGAAGACACTACTCAATAATTGTTACAGTAATTACTGTTCAATATTTTATTGATTCAATAATTTCTACGTTGATATTATTGTTGTTTTAATAATTGTCACTACACAGTATTTTCCATTATCGGAGCAATAATTCATATTATTTGAATAATATTATTATATAACATTATTGGCAATGTCTAGAAAGTTCTGTCTAAGGAGAGGTTTGGTCATTTAATTGCGCGCTAGTAAGGAGAAATCCTTATTGGAAAGCCCCCTCTTTCCTGGGAACTGCCTGGTTGTCAGTATTGTGATTTTGTAATATTATTTATGAATGATTAATTATTGATTTATATGATGAGGAAAATATTAATTTTATGTGGATATAGATGGAGAAAATTTTAAGGTAACAATTGTTGAAAAAATTGATATTTTATATTTTCTGATAAAATATATTATTATATTTTAATAATATAATAATGGTGATATTTTTACAATGAATGTGGGATATATGAGTATATGAGAAGAAAGAGTATTTTTATGGCATTAAATGATTAACACATGTTTTGTGTGTCAGTGGACCCCATTTCTTGACTGAAATTTGATTATAGCTTGTAAAATCGCCCGTTTGTGGATTTCGGTCAATTTCTGTTTGGAATTTGGAAAACCTTTCTTCTGCAAAGTTGTAGAGAATGAAATTTCTTATAAAAAACATGTGGTTTGAATTTTTCTGATAAAAAGGGCTATTTATTATGAATTATTAAAATTCCGAAGTTCCGAAATAATTTATTTTTGAAAGTTTTAATTATTATTTTGAAGAAAAACGTTTTTTGCTCTTTGGTGGCCCTCACTTGCACATGTTAATGGCTGAATTCAGTTGTCAAAGAGGTGGGCTTGAAATTTGTTAAATATATTTATATTATATTAAAATTTCTGCTTTGGTGTTCAAAGAAATTTCCTATAAATAGGGTGCTTAGGTTAGAATTGAAAATCACATCAGAAACTGAAGTTTTCTCTCTATTTCTCTCATGATATATTGAGCGTATTCTTGTGAGTATTTGTTAGAGTTTATGTCCTAGAAGCCAATTATTTGATATAATTACTTAACGTTTTGATATTATATTTGATTAAATAAATATATGATTTTATTATGGTTTTATTTACTGCGTAATATAATTGTTAACATAATAAAATTCCTTAGAATAGTGATACAAATTATATAGTTTCAAGTATGTGACTTGAACATGAGATTATATATTACCATTAGTATCAGTGTTCCTAAATGTCCCTAGTCGAGTATCATTGTTAATGGGACAACAATGATGCATTGAGACTAGTATGTGGATTGACTGATGACCAAATCTCATTGGTCATAAATATATGAGATATTAAGTCAATGCATATGTACATGTTAGAGAACGATGTACTAGACAGACCCACCATGAGAATTCTATATGGAGCATTATGCAAAGTGACATTAGCAATTCTCATAGTGACAATGATGTAATGGTCCTCCGACCTGAAATCGCTATATTACTACACGAGAATTTATGTACTTTGATATCATCAAATGTCACCTTTAATAGGGTGGACTATAAAGGTGAATATTGGGTTCATCATTAATCGTGTGAGAAATATGAGTGATCTAGATGGAATTTAACCATCCTATATATTATGGGTGATATCCATAGGCCTCTTGATTAAGTAGGACTATGAAATGCATGGCCATGCTCAAATAGTGATTTGTTTCATATAGTCTACTCATTGATCAAGAAAACTTAGATTAAATTATGAAGAGTATGACACATTCCATGACACGAGTTTAATCTAGGATATTAAGGTTAAAAGGATTAAATTACATTAAAAAATTGGTCACGAAAAGGTTGCATCGAATCATCGATCTTAATATTACTTGGGTAGCAGTGATGCATTACTAGATGCCGCTCACTGTTTATAATTTTATAATATGATTTTAAAATTATTGTCAACGTAATAATAACCTATAAGGTCACACACATAGAACGTTATTTAAAAGGGAATTAATTTAAATTTTAAGGATTTAAATATATTAATATGATTAATAGTATTTAAATCGCGAATTTAAATTAAAAGTATAATTTGTATATATGTATATTAATTAAGTAAGACTTAATTAAGATATATATATATATATATATATATATATAAATTCAATTTTTATGAAATTAGGTTTTGATTTGATTAATTCCTTTTAACTACTATATATATGATATATAGCAGCTACTTAGGGTTATATCATAATTGAAAAACCCTAGCCGCTCTTAGAGAGAGACTAGAGAGAAAACAGTTTCAGAAAATCCATTCCTTTGGTGGCTAGTACCGCAAGTCCTTCTTATTGCAGAATCGTTTGACGGTTCGTGCCGCATTCGTGTGGATACCATAGAGGCGCAATCGATTTGTATTGCGTTGGAGATTCGAGACGCAGTCGATTTCAGATTCTCATTTTTTTATATCTGGTATAATCTCTAAACCTCTGAATTAATTGATTTTTCGCATGGATCCTATTTTAAGATTTCAGAAATTGCTTTAAAATTTTAATTTCCGCTGTGCGTTTCTGTGCCGAAGCCCAACAGTATTTTGATACCTTGAGTGTTGCTATACGGTGCAAGTTCCCTTCAACACTATATCTAGTATTCCAGTCAGAAGTACTGTCTTTTTCGAGGTAAGGGATGTTATTTTCTTCATATATGATATTATTTCTTTCAATATCATTATGGATAAGTGTTGATCTGAACTTTTAATCAAATTTAGAACTTTTTGTGTCAGATTACTATTCACGTATACGGCACTATTCATGAATACGACACTATTCACAAAAAAATTAAAATTTTATATTTTGTCGAAAATATCTATTATGGATACTAGCTTTGATTGTATCCATATTTTGATCATTCTTTAATTTTACTTCAGTATGATTATTTATGGAGTATTTTTGAACTCGGATTCTGTAAAGTACGAATCCTTGACATTTATTCTTTTGTTTCACTGGATTCGTTTTCTTTAAATATTTTTCATCATCCTCAGTCCTAAATGACGGTGTTACTGAATATCTTTGGCCTGTAGTGCAAAGATGATTGATTTTATTATGAATATCTTTGGCCCGTAGTGCAAAGATGTACAGGTGTTGAGATGAACATGACCGACTGATGAATATCTTTGGCCTGTAGTGCAAAGATGAATATTTGATTCAAGATAAATATTGATTGATGTTACAGGGATAAAATATTGATGATGGACTGTTAAATTCATAGATTATAGTAGATTTTATTCTCTACGTAACTCTTCTATGAATTGTTATTTTCGCTGCGAATATTGATCTGAAACTTGTTGTCTATTATATTCTATCAGATTTTTCCCTATTGAAGACTAACGATAATTTGTTCTATATTATCTTAGTCATAATATTCTTTACTGGGATAGTTGAGCTCACCTTTTTCCTTTTTGTTCTATTTTTCTTCTCAGGAGGCGAGAATGTAGCGAGTACTAGTCAGGGTATGGAATGAAGGTTCTAGAAGTTGTTTTAGTAGTCTACACCATTTTTGTGATATAATGTACCAATAATTGTAATGAGGACTTAGTTTGGTATGGATATTGTCTAGATGATAATATTTGTAATTAAACTCACAGTTTATATGTTGTATTAATAAAGTTGTAGTTGTTTCTATACCATGTTATTGATGACTCAGAATAGGTGATGTATACCTATTTTGGGGGCGTCACACTACCCCCAGAACGTGAAGTTGAATTCTTTATTGATCTTGAACCTGGTACAAAGCCCATTTCTAAAACCGCATATCGAATGGCTCCTATTGAACTTCAGGAGTTAAAGGTCCAACTACAGGAGTTGTTGGACATCGGGTTCATTCGTTCTAGTACATCTCCTTGAGGTGCTCCTGTTTTATTTGTAAAGAAGAACCACGGGAGTATGCGACTTTGTATTGACTATCGGGAATTGAACCATGTCACCATCAATAATATGTATCCTCTACCTCGTATTGATGACCTATTTGACCAGTTGCAAGGAACACAATTCTTCTCAAAGATCGATCTTCGTTCTGGATATCATCAGCTGAAGATTAGAACTGAGGATATTCCAAAGACTGCCTTCAGAACTCGATACGGGCATTATGATTTTTTAGTCATGTCTTTTGGATTGACTAATACTCCTGCGGCTTTCATGGGTATGATGAACAGAGTATTCAAGGACTATTTAGATCAGTTCGTTGTTGTCTTTATTAATGACATTCTCATATATTCCAAAAGTCGTGAAGATCATGAGCACCAATTGAAGCTGGTACTCCAAAGGCTTCGTGAAAACAAGTTATATGTCAAGTTGAAGAAATACGAATTCTGGCTTGAGGAAGTAGTATTCCTTGGGCACGTGGTGTCAAAACATGGAGTATCTGTTGACCCGACGAAGATTGAGGCAATACAAAGTTGGGAGCAACCGAAGTCGATAATCGAAGTACGTAGCTTTTTGGGCTTAACTGGTTATTATCGGAGATTCGTGGAAGGATTTCTCGAATCGCTACTCCGTTAACTCAGCTGACTCGGAAAGATACAAAATTCGTATGAAGCGAGGAATACGAGAAGAGTTTCCAAGAGCTCAAGAGGAGACTCATTTCGGCACCTGTTCTGACAATACCATCTGGTTCGGATGGATTTGTTATCTACAGCGATGCTTCAGGTAAAGGATTAGGATGTGTTCTTATGCAATGTGGGAAAGTCATAGCCTATGATTCGCGACAACTTAAAGAATATGAGAGGAATTATCCTACTCATGATCTAGAGTTGGCATCAGTCGTTTTCGCGCTAAAGATCTGGAGGCACTATCTATATGGAGAGAAAGTGGAGATATATATTCAGACCATAAAAGCCTCAAATATTTCTTCACCCAAAAGGAACTCAACATGCGACAATGAAGTTGGCTCGAGCTGTTAAAAGATTATGACCATACCATTCAATACCATCCTAGAAAATCAAACGTGGTAGCTGACGCGTTGAGTATAAGATCATATGCAGGAACGAGTGTGATGATGTCAAGTATACGCATAGAACCAACTTTAATCAATGAAGTTAAAGTTGCTAAAGCCACCGACCCAGAGCTGATGCGTATGAAGAAGAAAGTATAAGAAGGTGTTATTCCGGAAGCGAGAATCGATGAAGAAGGAATATTTCGAGTCCACTCCAGACTTTGTGTTCCTAACGATTCTGATTTAAAGAACAAGATCATGATGTAGGCACATAATACACCATTTGCAATCCATCCTGGAAGTACCAAAATGTATCGTGATCTTCGACATACATTTTGGTGGAACAATATGAAGAGAGAGATCACGAAGTTTATCTCGAGTTTTTTAACTTGTCAACGTGTAAAGGCAGAACATCAAGTGTCAAAAGGTCCATTGCAACCACTTGAGATTTCAGAATGGAAGTGGGAACACATTACCATGGATTTCATTACAGGTCTTCCCAAAGTTTCTCAAGGCATAGATGCTATTTCGGTTATTGTTGATAGATTAACCAAGTCTGCTCATTTCTTATCGATACGAGAAACTTATTCCCTTGAACGTCTTGCTCGTGTGTACGTAAATGAGATTGTGAGATTGAATGGCATGCCAGTATCCATAGTTTCGGATCATGACCCATGATTCACTTCACGATTTTGGGTTAGCTTGCAAAAAGCTATGGGCACAGATTTACGATTCAGTTCGGCATACCATCCTCAAACGGACGGGCAATCAGAGAGGACTATTCAAACTCTTGAAGATCTATTAAGACTCTGTGTCCTAGATTTCAAAGTGAGTTGGGATAAGTATTTACCATTGGTGGAATTCTCCTACAACAACAGTTATCAGGCAAGTATAGGTGTGGCTCCATTAGAAGCATTGTATTGACGAAAGTGTCGCTCTCCAATATGTTGAGATGAGGTGGGTGAAGCAACATTGTTGGGACCCGAGTTGGTACGTATGACTACAAAAAAGATCCAAATGATTCAACAACGTATACAAACGGCTCAAGATCGACAAAAAAGTTATGCGGATCTTCATCGAAAAGGCGTGGAATTCAGTATTGGGGATCATGTATTGTTGCGTGATGCCCCATGGAAGGGAGTTACAAGATTTGGGAAGAGTGGAAAGCTCAATCCACGATTTATTGGTCCATTTTAGATTCTTGACCGAGTAGAAAATGTAGCCTATAAACTTGCGTAACCTCCAAGTATGTCTCGTGTTCATAATGTTTTTCATATATCTGTGCTTCGTAAATTTGTGAAAGACCCGAACCACATTATTGAGTTAGAACCGGAGGAGATAGCCGAAGACTTAACGTACGAGGAGGTACCTGTCAAGATCTTGGATAGGAAGGAACATGTCTTACGTACAAAGGTCATACCACAAGTTAAAGTTTTGTGGAGAAACTATGCTATTGAGAAAATGACCTGGGAGTTGGAAACAAAAATGAAAACGATGTATCCTCACCTTTTCGAAACACCAGGTACGTACGTCAATTTCGAGGACGAAATTTCATAAGGAGGGAAGGTTGTAAGACCCCAACTTATTATAAATAAAATTAAATTTTCTCTATTTATTATTTTGAAATAGTAAGGGTTGATTTGATTAATGTGGTTAGTTATGGGTAAAATTTGCAAATATTTCAAATATGCAAGTGATTATAAAATATTCATTTTTATCGGAGAATATTCGTTTGGTCGTGGAATATTCTTACTGTCGGGGAATATTCGTACGACGGCGCAGCTTTGTGTGGGCCTCATAACGAAAATCGATTGGATGAAGAAAACGACAAGTATAAGATATTTATAAATAACGGCGTAGTTGTTACCGTTAATACTGTTGGAATACCTGGTGGTTAAAACACAGTAGCACATAATATTGCACCAATTATTGATTCTTACGTAGGAAGGCATTACTCAATAATTGTTACAGTAGTTACTGTTCAATATTTTATTTCATTGATTCAAAAATTACTACGTTGATATTTTATATTATTGTTGTTTCAATAATTGTCACTACACATTATTTTCATTATCAGATCAATAATTTATATTATTTGAATAATATTATTAGATAACATTATTGGCAATGTCTAGAAAAGTTCTGTCTAAGGAGATGTTTGATCACCTAATTGCGCGCCAGTAAGGAGAAATCTTTTTTGGAAAACCCCCTCTTTCCTGAAAACTGTCTGGTTGTCAGTATTGTGATTCTGTAATATTATTTGTGAATAATTAATTATTGATTTATATGATAAGAAAAATATTAATTTTATGTGGATATAGATGGAGAAAATTTTTTAGTATGACAAATGTTGAAAAATGGTTATTTTATCCTTTTTTGATAAATAATTCATTTAAATATATTATTATATTTTAATAATATAATAATAGTGATATTTTTACAATGAATGTGGGATATATGAGTATATGAGGAGGAGAAGTATTTTTGTTACAATTAATATTTAAAACATGTTCAACATGTCGGAGGACCCTATTTCCTGACTGAAATTTGATTAAAGCTTGTAAAATCGCCCGTTTGTGGATTTCGGTCAATTTCTGTTTGGAATTTGGAAAAACTTTCTTCTGTAAAGTTGTAGAAAATGAAATTCCCTATTGAAAGGACATAAGGTTCGAATTTTTCTGATAAAAGGGCTATTTATTATGAATTATTGAAGTTTTGAAATTCCAAAATAATTAATTTTTGAAGTTTTAAATATTTTTTTACAAAAAATGCTTTTTTACATTTGTGGGACATGTGTTAGTTGCTGAAATCAGATGGCAAGGTGTGCGTAGAAAAATAAAATTAATAAATTAATATTTTATTAAAATTTTTACTTTGGTGTTCTAAGCATTTTTCTATAAATAGGGTGTTTAGGTTAGAATTGAAAATCACACCAGAAACTGAAGTTTTCTATCCCTTTCTCTCTCTATATTATCGAGCGTATTCTTGTGAGTATTTTGATACTTTGAGTGTTGCTATACTGTGCAAGTTCTCTTCAACACTATATCTGGTAATCTAGCATTATATTCACCACTTTGAGTATTTTGATACTTTGAGTGTTATTTTTTTCTTAAATGATATTATTTTCTTCAATATCATTATGCCAAAATATTGGTTTGAACTTTTAATCAAATTTGGAACTTTTTGTGTCAGGGTTACTATTCACGTATACGGCACTATTCACGAATACGACACAATTCATCGAAAAATAAAATTTTTCCTTTTCGTCCAAAATATCTATTATGGATACTAGCTTTGATTGTATCCATGTTTTGATCATTCTTGAATTTTACTCCACTATGATTATTTATGAGGTATTTTTGGACATGAATAAACTGAATTATGAATCCTTAATATTTATTCTTTTGTTTCACTGGATTCGTTTTCTTTAAAATATTTTTCATCATCCTCAGTCCTAAATGATGATATTATTGAATATCTTTGGCCTGTAGTGCAAAGATTAATGTGATTTTATGATGAATATATTTGGCTGCAATGCAAAGTTGTACAGGTATTGAAATGAACATGACCACCTGATGAATATCTTTGGCCTGTAGTGCAAAGATGAATATTTGATTCAAGATGAATATTGATTGATGTTACAGGGATAAAATATTGATGATGGACTTTTAAATTCATAGATTATAGTAGATTTCATTCCTTACGTAACTCATCTATGAATTATTATTTCTGCTGCGAATATTGATCTGAAACATGTTGTTTATTGTATTTTATCAGATTTTTCCCTGTTGAAGACTAACGATAATTTGTTCTATATTATCTTAGTCATAATATTCTTTACTGGGCTAGTTGAGCTCACCATTTTCCTTTTTGTTCCATTTTTCTTCTCAGGAGGCGAGAATGTAGCGAGTTCTAGTCGGGGTGTGGAATGATGGTTCTAGAAAGTTGTTTTAGTAGTCCTCACTATTTTTATAAAATAATATACCAATAATTATAATGAGGACTTATTTGGGTGTGAATATTGTCTAGACGACAATATTTGTATTTAAACTCACAGTTTTCATGTTGTATTAATAAAGTTATAGTTGTTTCTGTACCATGTTATTGACAACTCAAAATGGGTGATATATACCTATTTTGGGGGCGTCACATATACTTTGTCGTTTTCTTCATCCGACGGTTATTCTGTTATGAGCCCCACGAATGGCTGTGCCGTCGTACGAATATTCTCCGACAAAAAGAATATTCCACGACCAAAAAAATATTCTCCGACAAAAATGAATATTTTATAACCACTTGCTTATCTTGTAAAATTTGTATATTTCACCCATAACCAAAGCATTATATCAAATTAACACCTTATTAATTTAGAATAATGAATAAAGAAAATTCAATTTTATTTATAATAAGTTGGGGTCTTACAACCTCCACTCCTAATAAAATTTCTTCCTCGAAATTGACGTACGTACCTGGTGTTTCGAACAGATGAGGGTACCTCGCTTTCATTTCTGATTCTAACTCTCAGGTCATTTCTTCAATAGCATGGTTCCTCCAAAAAACCTTAACTTGTGGTATAACTTTGGTGCGTAGGACATGTTCTTTCCTATCCAAGATTTTAACAGGTACCTCCTCGTACGTTAAATCTTTGGCTATCTCGTCTGGTTCTAACTCAATAATATGGTTCGGGTCTTTCACATATTTACGAAGCATAGATATGTCGAAAACATTGTGAACACGAGACATACTTGGAGGTAATACGAGTCTATATGCCACATTTCTTATTCGGTCAAGAATCTCAAATGGACCAACAAACCTTGGATTGAGCTTTTCTCTCTTTCCAAATCTTGTAACTCCCTTCCATGGAGCAATTCATAACAGTACATGATCCCCAATATTAAATTCCACGTCCTTTCGATGAAGATCAGCATAACTCTTTTGTCGATCCTGTGAGGTTTGAATACGTTGTCGAATCATTTGGATCTTTTCTTTAGTCATGCGTACCAATTCCGGTCCCAACAAAGTTACTTTACCCACCTCGTCCCAGCATAGTGGAGAACGACACTTTCGTCCATACAACGCCTCAAATGGAGCCATGCCTATACTTGCTTGATAATTGTTCTTGTAGGAGAATTCCACCAATGGTAAATACTTATCCCAACTCCCTTTGAAGCCTAGGATACAGAGTCTTAATAGATCTTCAAGAGTTTGAATAGTCCTCTCTGGTTGTCCGTCCGTTTGAGGATGATATGCTGAACTGAATCGTAAATCTGTGCCCATAGCTTTCTGCAAGCTAACCCAAAATCTTGTAGTAAATCTTGGGTCACGATCCGAAACTATGGATGCTGGCATGCCATGCAATCTCACAATCTCATTCACGTACATACGAGCAAGACATTCAAGGGAATAAGTTTCTCGTATCGGTAAGAAATGAGCAGACTTGGTTAATCTGTCAAGTGGTAATGTGTTCCCATTTCTATTCCGAAATCTCAAGTGGTTGCAATGGACCTTTTAGCACTTGATGCTCCGCCTTTACTCGCTGACAAGTTAAACACCTCGAGATAAACTCTGTGATCTCTCTCTTCATAATGTTCCACCAAAATGTATGTTGAATATCATGATACATTTTGGTACTCCCAGGATGGATTGCAAACGGGGTGTTGTGTGCCTCCATCATGATTCTATGCTTCAAGTAAGAATCGTTAGGAACACAAAGTCTAGAGTTGACTCGAAGTATTCCTTCTTCATCGATTCTTGCTTCTGGAATAGCTCATTCTTGCACTTTCTTCTTCATACGCATCAGCCCTAGGTCTGTAGCTTGAGCATCTTTAACTTTATCGATTAAAGTCGGTTCTACTCGTATATTCGCCATCATCACGTGGGTCCCTGTAGTCTTTAACACTATCTCAATCCTTTGTCAGTCATACAAAATGGGCCTTTGCTTTAACAATATCGCACTCGTATTTGCATATGATCTTCTACTCAATGCGCCAGCTACTATGTTCGCTTTTTCAAGATGATATTGAATAGTGTGATCGTAATATTTCAACAGCTCAAGCCAACTTCGTTGCCGCATGTTGAGTTCTTTTTGGGTGAAGAATTATTTGAGGCTTTTATGGTCCGTATAAATCTCCACTTTCTCCCCATACAAGTAGTGTCTCCATATCTTCAACGCGAATACGACTGTTGCCAACTCCAGATCATGAGTAGGATAATTCCTCTCATATTCTTTGAGTTGTCGCTAGGCATAGGCTATGACTTTCCCATGTTGCATGAGAACACATCTTAACCCTTTACCTGAAGCATCGCTATAGATGACAAATCCATCCGAACCAGATGGTATTGCCAGAACAGGTGCCGAAATGAGTCTCCTCTTGAGCTCTTGAAAACTTTTCTCACATTCCTCGCTCCATACAAATATTGTATCTTTTCGAGTCAGCTGAGTTAATGGAGTAGCGATTTAAGAAAATCCTTCCACGAATCTCTGATAATAACCAGCTAAGCCCAGAAAGCTGCGTACTTCGGTTACCGACTTCGGTTGCTCCCAACTTTGTATTGATTCAATCTTCGCCAGGTCAACAGATACTCCATGTTTTGACACCACGTGCCCAAGAAATGCTACTTCCTCAAGCCAGAACTCGCATTTCTTTAGCTTGGCATATAGCTTGTTTTCACGAAGCCTTTCAAGTATCAGCTTCAAATGGTGCTCATGATCTTCACGGCTTTTGGAATAGATAAGGATGTCATCAATAAAGACAACAATGAACTGATCCAAATATTCCTTGAATACTCGGTTCATCATATCCATGAAATCAGCAAGAGCATTAGTCAATCCAAAAGACATGACTAAGAATTCATAATGTCCATACCGAATTCTGAAGGCAGTCTTTGGAATATCCTCAGTTTTAATCTTCAGCTGATGATATCCAAAATGAATATCAATCTTTGAAAAGAATTGTGCTCCTTGTAACTGGTCAAACAGGTCATCAATGCGAGGTAACAGATACCTATTCTTGATGGTGACATGGTTTAATTCTCGATAGTCAATACAAAGTCGCATACTCCCGTCTTTCTTCTTTACAAATAAAACAGGAGCACCCCAAGAACATGTACTAGGACGAATGAAACCGATGTCTAATAACTCCCGTAGTTGGACTTTTAACTCATGAAGTTCAATAGGAGCCATTCGATATTGGGTTTTAGAAATGGGCTTTGTACCCGGTTTAAGGTCAATAAAGAATTCAACATCACGTTCTGGGGGTAGACCGGGAAGTTCTTCAGAAAATACATCAGGAAATTCTCTAACAACAGAAATATTATCCAAATCTGACTTGTCTTTATTCAAATCCATAACATGAGCTAAGAAAGCTTGGCATCCGTTTTTCAATAAACGAATAGCTTTGTGGCTTGATATGACGGTGACTGATTTTAGTGGTTTAGTTGTTTGAATTCGTATGACAGGTTGATTAGGAATATGGAAACTAACAACCTTACGAAAATAATCACTTTTGGCACGATGAGTGGTTAACCAATCAATTCCTAAAATCACATTAAAAGCAAGTATCTTTAAAGAGATAAGATCAACAGGTAATGTGATAGTGCCAACTTGGATCAAGCAAGATTTATAAACTGTAGATGTAACGAAGGTTTCACCCAACGGAGTTTCAACAGATAAATCAAAGTCCAATTTCTCCGGAGTCTAGTTTAAACGTTGAGCACAAGTAGGAGAGATAAAAGAATGGGTAGAACCGGTATCTAGTAAGGTATAAACTTCGCAAGAATTCAAGATTAGTTTACCCGTGATCACCTCGTTCGGGTTCCTCACGTTTTGGCCAGTTATGACAAACGCTCTTCCAGGAACCGCTGATTTTGACTTATCCGGGATAGCCTTTGGAGTCAACATCCCTACTGAACTTGGTTTTGCTACAGAGCAGTCTCGAGCTATATGCCCTCCTTTCTACAGTTATAACATACCTTGGATTGTTGTGGACAGTTTGGGCTGATATGTCCCTCTTTCCTGTATTTGTAACATCTAACTGGCGGTCGATCTCCTCCCCTATAATTTGTTGTTGGTGCTGGTGCTGCTGCTGATGTCTTCCCATCATAATTATTGAAATAATAATATTATTCAAATAATATGAATTATTGATCTGATAGTGGGAAATACTGTGCAGTGACAATTATTGAAGCAACAATAATATTAAATATCAACGCAACAATTATTGAATCAATAAAATAAAATATTGAACAGTAACAACTGTAACAATTATTGAGTAGTGCCTTCTTACGTATGAATCAATAATTTAATAATACTGTGCAATACCGTGTGCTACTGTACAACCACGAGTATTACTGTATTTTAACCACCAGGTATTCCGACAGTGTTAACGGTAACAACTACGCCGTTATTTATAAAAACTCATACTTTGTCGTTTTCTTCATCCGACAGTTATTCTGTTATGAGCCCCACGAATGGCTGCGCCGTCGTACGAATATTCCACGACCAAAAGAATATTTTACGACCAAAAGAATATTCTCCGACAAAAATGAATATTTTATAACCACTTGTTTATCTTGTAAAATTTACACATTTCACCCATAACCAAAATATTATATCAAATTAGCACCTTATTAATTTAGAATAATGAATAAAGAAAATTTAATTTTATTTATAATAAGTTGGGGTCTTACAAATTTTATCGTTGAAAATATCATTATTTTCAATTCAAGGCATATATATATATATATATATATATATATATATATATATATCATAATATGAAATATCAAAATATTAACTTTTTAAACTAATACGTAGTTAAATATGTAATATAAAAATATCATGATCTTAGTTAAAAAATCATAAATTGGGGTATAGTAGGTAAAGACCAAAAAGGTAATATGGGCTCAAGCCTCAAGAGAAGAAGTAGATTTTGGGCTGAAGAAAAGACAAAATTGTATATAATTGTAAATAATGCAAAATGAGGAGAACAAATCAGGGAATTCATATTTTGGGCGTTAGCCACTTTGCTTGATATATCAAATTTGGTCTCCTCTGGCGAATAGGGTTTTATTAACAGACGTATATTCGCAGGTCAGATCCCTTTCTTCTCATTAACTTCGATTTATATTTGTTTTTTGTTTTTATAATCAGTTTATTTGTGATTGTGTTGAATATGGATTATGGATTATGAATATTGTTTATGTTTCGCTTTAGATCTACCGATCTGAGTTTGTTTCCGATTTTTACTATTGCTTTATTGTATTGTCCCAATTTAGATTTACTATTATTACTAAGACCTGTTAGGTTTCGATCAGAATTTTCATTTTGTTGTCGATTATCTTTGTACATGTAATTTTTTTTGTGATTATTTCTTTGCCGTAAATCTGGTCTGTTGGTCTATATGTTGTGATTGTTTGTTTCCGGAGATCGGATTGGAGAAAAGGGTTATTTCTGAGTAGTGATACGAGTACAGAAAAAGGGTACGAAAAGTATTTACATAATGATATGTGAAGGTGTTAGTAGTTAATTGGTTACAGAATATACACATACTTCATCAAATCAAGTTTGTGTAGATAAGACCATTACAATTGGGGTTTGGGAAGGAACGCTAGCTAGCTAATTTTGATGTAACTTGTAGACTGTTCATGAATCTTGTGTTGCATTGTTTGTTTTGTTTTTCTTGCATTGACATCAATATATTGAAGCAGGGCTGTGGGTTTCACACTCCACCCCGGGTTATTGGCGAATTTAATATAAGCATGTCTTACTAATCACTAATCCCAAAACAAAATTTAGAACTAAAGCTCTCCGTAGTCTCAGCATTTTAGAGGATTTGTTATTCTGCAATTTATAAAATATTCCCACATACTGCTTAGTTGGAGTTTTAATCTTGATGGAGCTTGTTAAAAATGCCTCTAGAATGTTTTCGTTACTGGCTTATGCTGAATTGTATTCCTATGCATACGTGGGGTGAAGCAAACTAATTTGTACATTACACTATTGCAGTAGGAAGTATGTTATGTTTGTTGAAGGCATGATATCCTGACATCCTGTTTCTGCTCATTTCTGTATGGATAAGTGACATCCTTGCAAGTTACAACTCCTTGAGATGTTTTGAGTTGTTTCCTGGAGGCAGCTATCCTTTTTCTTGGAAATGCTATACTCTTCTCTGTTTGTCTCTCTCTTTCTCATGGAAATAAAATTGCGGTAATGTAAGAGTAGCTAGAATTATATTAGAATACGAGGATTCAATTACATAGAGGTCCAAAAAAGTTATCACACCTGGAGTAGTTGGTGAGCCCAAAATTAGCAATTTGGACAGATTCATGTTTAATTTGACAACATCCTGAAAACTTGTTACTCTGTGGTCCATATTATCAGGGAATCCGATTTTCTTCATACTAGTTGTAAGGCAGGTTTGTCTCAATTTATCGCTAGTCTGGAAATCAGATGACTGTCTTTGACAGTCTTTTGTGGTTGCGATAATTTAATATTTTTGAATCTAATGTTGATTCATCCAAAATAAAATAGTTAGTGTGTATTTGTGGGATTCACATCATTTTTAATTAGTTGATGTGAAACAATGTTTGTGCATGATTTGTTTGAGTTGTTCTTTTAATGCTAGAAATGTACAGAATGATTTAAGGTTATTATTTGTGGGGTTTGCAGGCTTCTAGGAGAAAAATGGCTGGCGGTAGGGTTGCTCATGTCACCTTGAAGGGACCAAGTGTGGTGAAGGAACTAGTTATTGCAACTATACTTGGCTGTGCGGCAGGTGGTTTATGGAAGATGCATCACTGGAATGAACAGAGGAGAACAAGAGCATTCTATGACCTGCTCGAGAAAGGTGAGATCAGTGTGGTGGTTGAAGAATAAATAAGTTGATATTAAACACAACTCCATTGGTATCTAAGAGCATGTGTTACTTCCTATTGGCTTTTGATTGAATCATGAGCATACTCTTTTGGGGAATTGAATAATAGTTTTTTGTAAGCTTTCTGGGTTTGCTTGTCCTCTTAATGTCTGCATGTATGACTTTGATTCTTGCACAATTACTGCTACTCTTCTGCACATTATTTTCTCTAGCTTTCTTTCCAAACCTCATGTTATTGAGGGTTATCAGGTAATTAAAATTTTTAATAGAAATATTGCCGTGTGAGGTGAAATATTTACTTAATATTTGCATTATAGGTATTTAAAATTTTAAATAGAAATATTGGCACGTGAGGTGAAATATTTGCATTATAGTATAGAGATACATTAGCATTGAATGGGATTTTATTGGCACGTGAGGTGATACATTAGCATCGAATGGGATTTCGCCAGAGTAATTTGATTTTAGTGGAAGTTGATGCTTTGTTTTGGGATGGTGATTTTTGAAACCCTAATAAAGTAATAAACTAGTAATATAGGAGTATAATTTTTCAACAGAAGACGTTTAAATTAAATGGATGAAATTGGATGTTGGTCTTAGATTTTCCACTATCTATAAGATAAAACTCTAAGACCGTCCTCTTTTTATTCTCTCCTAAAATTTAAGAGAGGAGAAAGTGAAAAAAGAAAATTGACTGTATTTTTTTTTTTTTTTTGAGTTTTGAAACTAAATTTTAACTTATGAGATTATATTTGAGAACTATAATTTTAGTAAATTTCCAAGGCCTCGGCCTCGGAGTATTTTAATATCAAGTTTTTAATAAATTTTCATTCAAATCTTCCCAAATTTGGGAGAAATATTTTAAAAATCTCTTTCGTTATCCTTTCTTTCCTTTCCTTTACTTTTGTTAATTCCCTAGATTTTTCTTTCTTTTATTTCAATTTTAAAACTCACAAAAATGTGAAAAGTCGTTGGCAATAAGTTACACATGAATTTTTTATTAAACAACTACTCTGTCCATTCAATAAAACACAAAACACAGGATCAAAACAAAAAAAAAACACAGAAAAAACAAAACACAAAACACAAAACAATCAAATCAAAAGAAATAAATAAATAAATAAATAAAGAAAAAAATAACACAAAACACAGGATAATAATAAATCAGGATGTATTTTATATAATTAATAAAAGTCTCAATTTTCATATTTGACCCTTTATTAGAAAAGATTAGAGAATAATGTTTTTATGGGAATAAATTTGAGAGAAATTAGAGATATAATAGGAATGTAGATAAATTGGAATGGAACAAGAAAAAAAGGGTCTTACAAGTTACAACAATCAAATCCTTATCCATGCCGAAGTTTTAAAATAATAAACCCAGGTAAAAAATAGCTTAATAAAGAAGCTTGATATTCTCTAGATAGGAGTATTTATTTTTCAAGAAAAAAAACTATTTTCAAATTAATTCCCAACATATATATTAGAAAAGTAATAGCATTTTATATTATAAAATTGTATTTATAAAAACCGAATGACAGTTAGAAATCAAAATAGGCATCAATAACATAATTTCATTTAAAGATTGCTAACTCGTGTACCCTATCCCCCCCCCCCTCCCCCTCCCCCTCCCCCTCCCCCTCCCCCGCCCTCTCTCTCTCTCTCTCTCTATATATATATATCTATCTAATAAAACACAAATGATTTTGAATTTCCCGCTCATTCAATAAATCATCTGGGCCGTCCAAAGTTTGGGATAAATCTCACCATCCATCTATCTAATAAAATACAATCTATCTAATTCTATCTATCTATATATCTAATTATATCTAATAAAACACAAATGATTTTGAATTTCCCGCTCATTCAATAAATCATCTGGGCCGTCCAAAGTTTGGGATAAATCTCACCATCCATCTATCTAATAAAATACAATCTATCTAATTCTATCTATCTATATATCTAATTATATCTAATAAAATACAAATAATTTTGAATTTCCCGCTCACTCAATAAATCATCTAGGATGTCCAAAGTTTGGGATAAATCTCACCATCTATCTATCTAATAAAATACAAATAATTTTGAATTTCTCGCTCACTCAATAAATCATTTGGGTCGTCTAAAATTTGGAATAAATCCCAACGTCCATAGTGCCGGAGGCACGGGACTGTTGCTAGTATATATATATATATATATATATATATATATATATATATATATATATATATATATATCAACGAGATACGGTTGAACAATTGGAATAGGAATTACTTACAATTTAACTAAACTAAATCAAAAGTAGTACTCCAGTGTGTATATTCATTCAGAAATAAAACACAGTTAGTCACATACTCACAGGCCAAGTTTTCATCACACAAAATAACTTAATAATTCAACATAAACAAAAACTTCATTACTCGTACAAATTTATTAAACCATCTTCTAACCATTAATCAATCACAGTTAAACATACATACATAGTATGAATCCAGAACACCATATATATCTTTGTCATCATTCAATTAATTAATCTTCATAAGTGCGGCACTCATCCGTCTCCATATTATCCTTGCAGTACTCCTCCAACGGGTCTTTCTTCTTCTCCTTTGCATGGCTAACCGCCGCACTCAGCTCCTCCACCTCGTCCCACGCCGCTATGCACTCGCCGCTTGCCGGGTCACCACCGGCACAGATTTCCTGCGCTTCCTTTATGCTCTCAGCCACCTTATTCGATAGGTCCGGTGTTGCTGCCACGGTTCCGACTATCATCCGACCCGCCAAGAACTGGGTGGGCCTCTTCCAGGGTTGGTTCAGCCATGGGGACTTAATGGTCTGGATATTTGGTGATGAGGCCTTGGCTTGGACTCTTGGGGTTGAGAGGCTAACACCAGCTATTGTTGCGGCCATGACTTCTTCTTTTGTCTAGTTTTCAGGTACAAGACACCACTTCTTCTTCTTCTTCTGGTGAAAATGCCGAGAGCAAATCATATAATGGAAAGGGCAAAAAAAAGAAAAAGTAATATAGTTGGGGGTGTAATGATTTTGGAGCATTGATTTCTTATCTTCTTCTTCTTCTTCTTCCTCTTATATGAAAAATACTTAAGGGCTGTTTGGTCATTTTGACTAGTATGATACCCTGGATTATTAAGCTATAACTGCTTGAATTTTAAGTCAATAGCATAAATTAAATATCATGGTTTTTATTGATGGATGATTATTTGACCACTCTAAAGCTAATTGTTAAGTTTCCGTAAAATTAATCAAAGGGAAACGTGTGTAGAGGGGTTTATGAGATATAGATTCATTTCTTTCTGATTTGTAGGATTTATACAATCTTCTCTAGATGTAACATTTGTTTCAATCAACTCCTCTAACGTCCAATCCAATGGACTTTCTTCTTCTTTTGTGGCTGCCGGGTGGGGTTAAATATTGAATAGTAAGGATTAACTTGCAAATTTTCAAATAATAAATATGTAAATACCAACAGGAATTCAGTTTAAGATTGAGCCTAAATTAATTGGTCAGTATATACAACTTAAACCAAATCTCTCTCCTCTCCTCTTTTCTCTCTAAACACAAATCCTGGCCTCCAAAATTTCAAAATTAAATTAGAGGAGAATTTCTCCTCTTTTAAAGATACCTTTCCCTACATCTTTTAACCGCTTATTTGGTTCTTATTTTCTCTTTTGGTGGAGTTTGTTTCTCCCTAGATTGAGTCTTTTTTGTCTCTTTTTGGGATCCAGTAATTTGATCCAAAGAAACTCAAGAATAACAGTTATTCAAAACTAAGCATGCATCAGAAAGTAGAGATTATTATCATAATAGATTTCATGAACTCATA
Organism: Panax japonicus; assembly: GCA_020205505.1. Classification (NCBI taxonomy): domain Eukaryota; kingdom Viridiplantae; phylum Streptophyta; class Magnoliopsida; order Apiales; family Araliaceae; genus Panax; species Panax japonicus. Next base: position 85,853,729 of record CM035110.1, on the reverse strand, counting down.
CCTATAGCAACCATGGCCCCCATTACTTCTAGGTACAAAAGAGATTCTAAACAGTAATAAGCTACATGCCTGACGCAACCAAGAAGCAACCAAGAAGATGATGAAGAGAGAACTAAAAAGACGGCTTTCTGCATGTTTAGTTCAGAAATTAACACATCAGTAAATTTATTGTTAATGTTTGATTCACAAACAGATATATCATTACTGATTAGTTTTCAACAATTCCAAAATTATACACCAGGTGCCTGCTGATCTTCATAGCAACTTTGAGGATCATTCAACTTGGACAGTCAATGATCATCTAAACATGGGCCTTTGCATGGATAACAGCAACTTGTTATTGAGGCAATTCCCCATTCTAAATGTTTTTCCTGTGTTTGAGGTGTGGCACCAAGCAAAAAAGATCAAAACACGTTGCTGAATGATACACTCTGTAATACTAGTAAATAAGATCAAAACAAAGTTACATGAATGCAGCAGGATCAACCAATTGAGCTCAATAACAAATCAACCATACCATATCAACAAAACTAGGCCATCCAATATACTGAAACTAATAAATTGAAATCCATAAAATCTCAAAATACCATAACATAATTCAAAACAACTTCTAACCACACCAAACTAATATCTAACAGACTCCAATAGACACATAGAAACCCATAGATTGAAACTAAAAGCATAACTTCAAACTTAAAAGTGAACTACAAGACCAAGACGTAACAACAATCCAACATCGAAGACAGTTCAACAATGGAACATATTAGCAGATGTCGTGATTGGCTGTATTGGGCAAGGAAGCTGCCAAGGCTCCATCAAAGTATCTGGAAGTTCAGGAATATCCATAGCAAGTCCACTCACCTCCTCTGCAATGTGTAGAACAGAGTTCAAAGAGTAGAGCCTATCGGTCAATTCAGAAAGTTGAGCTCTCAAAATATTGTTATCGGATGCAACCCCAACAAACATATCCGTTGCTTCATTGATCTTCTGCATAATAAGCTTGTTCTGATTTTTCAGCTGGCTCACTTGGCTAATCATTTCATCCACATGCTGCTGCTTCTTCATTCGCGATCTCCTAGCTGACTCGCGGTTCGATATCATCCTCTTTCTCTTCCTTTCATCGAACTTGGCGTATCGTTGGTCACCATCAGAGCCTGAACTTACTTGCTGTTGTGTTGATGCCATCTCTTTCTTAAAATGGCGTTTCTTATTATTTATTTTTTTCAATTAATGTATGTTTGTATCAAGATGTTTGTGCGAGAATGAAATTGCCTAGCCAAAATAAATTGGGGGTTTCAAGAGTTGAATGGAGAAAAAGATAGGGTTTATAATGAGGAATTGGGATTGGATGCGAGGGCTAATTCATGAAAACACGTAGAACCAGTATAGGAATACAACGGAAAATGAGTGTAGAATACGGATCCGGCGCATGAGAACAGAATAGTAATAATTCATGAATGCTATAAAATTATGTTGGGTTTCCACCTAATAAACCCCAGAATCATTTTATCAACAACTAGAAAATCCGAAAATAAACAACAATCTAATGTACGAAACCTAAATTACGATTTGAGATGAACAGAACTAACAGACAATTTTCTGATAACCGAGTGGATCAGAGAATACCGTTCAATCGATCTGATGCAGGCAAACAAAAATTGAAAAATTAGACCTAAAATCATAACATATGAACTAGGCAGAAAATAATAATACTGATAATAAAAAACGAAACTAAAAACAGGGAGGAAAGAAATGAAACTTACAAAATGGCGATACGAACAAAGCGCGGACCAAAGAAGGCATGGGAAGGGGTGGAAAGGGGGTTTTATAGGCAAATTTGTGTTCATTTACAAGCTGTCAAATGGTATTTTATTAATAATATTTAATTCTAAATTTATGATGGAGTGCCGCGGTAGATGTAATGTTGTTGACGTCAGCTATGACCGCACGCAATATTGGGCGTTTGGTACGCACCTTGTTCGAGACGGATCTACTAAGAATATACATATACTCCTCCCATTCCAATAGTAAAATAAAAATAGTTTCAATTTTTAAAGTTTAATTTATAAAAACTTAAATCATACAAATTTATATAATTAATTTAGTTTATATTAATATTTTTTAAAATCCTACAACTTATGGTATTTGATATTTTTCTGTTTTAAAATTAGAAATATAATTTGACTTTTGAGATCAAACGAATTATTATAATGACATAATATATAACAAAAATTATTAATTATAAAATTTATTATTTTTAAATTTTTATGAATCATATCAATTTTAAAGTTTAATATTTTATTTAAAGAAATAAATTATATATTTAATTTTGAAAGGGGAGGAGTATTTCTTAATTTAGATATTAAAATTTAAGTATAAATCAATTCTATAAAGTTGAAATAATCTCTCTTTTCGTGGAATAAATGTAGGAGTTACTAGTATATTTTTTCTCAAGGATTGGCCGAATTTGACCACCTTTGACAACGCCACCTACCAACTGGCGGATAATTGAAGGCATAGCTCATTGGAAATTTCCATTTAATATTTAAATTATTTTTCGCTTGCGTAATACTTATGCACGTGTTACTTATAATAATGTGGACTAGTTCTTCCTATTTAAACATATTTTCAATTCATTCTTATCTTTAAATATAACAACTTTAAAATTTAATGATAATGACATGTTTATAAAATTATGATTGTAAATTTGAGTATATTGTATAAAAATAAACTCTTTTTGTTTTTTAATACCAAATTCAACATCCATATATTTCATAAAAAGCAAATCACATTTTAATTATATATACATATATAAGCTCATTTGATCTTAATTAAATATAATTGTACTAATTATTGTAAGTTGATTCAAAAGTATTAATTTATATCTATAAATTTTATTATTATTATTTTTGAGATCCTATCAGTTCTAAAGTGATTTTGTTAGTATTTCAAGGGAATGTTGGGTTGGATAATAAAGAAATAAAAAAATAAAGAAAACTTTGTCTCCTACTACATTTCTGTTGATGCAAGCATGGGAATTCTTTGAGAGCAATTAGTAGTTTTAATGAAGGACATAATAATGTATGATGTCCCTGAGGAAGTCTGAGAAGATGATGGTGAAACAGATTTTTTTCACTCTTTTGGACTTCCTGAACAATTTTGGTCTATCTTTGGAAATGATGCTGCTGCTGCTGCTGATAAATTCTTCATACTCCTGTATGTATTCTCGAGGGCAGGGCTGGGCTGGCTGGGCTACAGGGAAAGACTTTTAATTAACAAATACTCCTATTTTCATCTTCCGACTTCCATGATGAGTTGCAGCAGGTTTGTTGGATTCAGCGGTTTGGGTAAATGACTGTCCATTCCAGCTTGGATCATCATCTTTATTTCTCGACTGTTTGTGTGTGCACTAACACCAATTATCGGTATGTGAACACCGTAATATTCCTCTTCTTCTCGGATGCGTCTCGTTGCTTCAAAACCATTCATTTTCGGCATCTATCAATCAAACATGAAATAATATTTTTACACACTTAAACCATATATACCATCTTTCAAATTGTTCATGTATGCTAATTTTCATTAGCTATATATATATATATATATATTGAGAAAAACTGGAATGAGACACTTTACCTCGCAATCCATGAAAACATAATCGTAAGGTAGAACATCAGGAGCTCCGTGTTTCCTTTGATCATTAAGACCTTTGCGGACAATTTCTAGAGCCTCTTCGCCGTTTCCACAGATTTCAACAGTTGCACCAAGCCGAGAAATAACAGAAGTAGCTATTTTCCTCAAGACTAGATCATCCTCTGCCACCAAGATTTTCTTCCCATTCAAAGGTTTTTCATTACTTGTGCCACCATGTACTTCAATTTCTCCATGCAGGGTTTGGAGATTTTGAGCAGGAAGAGTTCTGTGTTGAGTTTGGCTTCATTCGATTCTTGGAAGTACTGGTTTCTGAGGGAACTTCTCCAGTTGACCAGTGTGTTATTTCTCCTTTAGTTGCTGGTAGAACAACTGGCATTGCTCCCCCAAACTCTGGTAAAATCCCTATCACTTGATACAAACGCGATCCATGGAAAGGTTTGGATATGATGAGGTCAGTTGGAGGGAGTTTGTCGTCGCCGAGCCCTTGAAAATGAATGTTACGAGTTCCTGGTTTCTCTATCCATACAATCCTAATGCAAATATTAGAAAGGTTTTTTCTGAATTCAGCCACAACCCTACTGAGCTCACGAAATGGTCCACCATTTGTATCAATCACAATTAAAATAAAGTTTGATGTACTTCTAGTATTAGTCCTCCTTTGGGTAGGTGGTACCTGATCACTTCCATCTAGAACACTCAAAGGTACTTCCTTTGATTTGGTGCTAGAAGTGTACGATGGAGGTATGCTTTGACAGTCACTCCTTGAATTCACATCAGATCTTCCTGAAGAACTGTATCGAGAAAGGAGCAGCTTTTGTTTGATATTATTTAGAGTAGTAGAAAGCTGCTCATAGTGCTTTACAACTGACACCTTAATCCCAAGTCCTTCCATGAATTTTTTAGAAACCTTGCGCCTTTCTTCACACTGAATGAAGAGTACAACTTGGGAACCTTCTACCTTAGGGCTATGCATAAGAGTACTCATCCCTGAAAACTGATCGGATTCACCAGATACATGACCACCATTTGATTCGATGTCATATTCTTTTACATTATCAGCCATGTTGTCAGTCTCACAGATATTAAGGTAGGTATTGAACATTAAGCAAGTTCCTTTTTTACCAACTTCCTTATCTACAATTATTATCTCCCCACCCATCAGACGTACCTGTTATGTTAGAAAATTTTCAAGTCATGCCCCAACATAATAATTAATCAGCCTGTAAGATAAATTTTGCAGTTTTCACCCCTAGATTTAATGAATGAGATTATCTAGTTAGTATTAGAGCAGATTCAGTAGCCTGTCATGAGATTTTTATAATCATAATATTACTATATAATATGCTATTCGAGTGAGTACGTACCAGAGATTGAACAATACCAAGCCCTAAGCCGGTGCCTTGTCCAAGAGCCGTCTCCTTGACCTGAACATAGTTCTCAAAAACTGATTTTGCCTTCTCTTTCGGAATTCCTTTTCCTGTATCGTCTACCTCAAACACAAACTCCATGCCATTTTCATCTTGTTTGACTGCATTCATGGCTTCGTAGTCATTGTATGCTTCATCCTTTTTAAAGAACAAGCATGATAACCATGTTAGTGGATTATTCCGAGTGCAAGAAAGTATTGAATCTTCAAAAGTCGGTTTCCTAGTCCATGCTCGTATAGAAACATGCCCCTCGGAGGTAAATTTGACAGCATTACTGACTAAGTTGCATAGTATCTGTTTAAGCTTCACTCGATCTCCTTTAACATGAGAAAACTTTACAACAGAGCCATCACAGAGATCCAACACTACATCTACACCCTTCTTCATGCCAACAGAGTGAAACAAATCAGCTACATCTTCAAGTAGTTGTGCTACCTCAAATTCTTCTTCTTCTAGCTGCATCTTCCCGGCTTCAATCTTACTTGTATCAAGAATTGAATTCAAAATCCCTACAAACACAAACATCACCTCATTATTAATTCTACTTAAATGATATAATTTCTTATGAACAAGTACGTTTTATGTAACTAGTCAATGTATGACCTTACCTAAAAGGTCCTTTGTGCAAGATTCCATTTGTACCAAGTTTATTTCTAACTCGGATCCAGGAGCAACTTCGATGTGGCATATCTCTATCAAACCAATGATGCCTGCCAGAGAAGAACGCACATCGTGGCTTGCCTTGGCAAAGGCGATACTCTTATTCGTGCTCTTCCTTTCAGCTTGTTGAGTCGCTTCCATTTGTTTTATTAAAGCAGCACATAAGTGCATCTCTCTTCTTCCTCCTCGAACAATTAGAAACACAAAACAAAAAACGGAAACAAACATAGCAGCGATCGTTAACAGAAGTAGCAGAAAGGCATCATTAAAGTTATTCTGCACAAAGCTCTCTTGTCCCTTAAGTGGTATAGCCAATACATAAACCTGTAAACAAGTAAAAAGGGATGATGTAGTTTAAGTATATTCTATCTGAAAAGAAATCTATGGTAATAAATTAGAAGAAAAAAACACTAACATACCAATTCCACCCCAACAATTTCTAGAGATGAACAGTATACCATATACTTTGTTTCCCAAATCTTGAGGATCGAATCTCTTAACCTGACTTCATTCTGCTGACATGTAACACTATCAACATAGCCTATTTGCTCACCATTAGAATTCAGTAGCTGAAATGAAACTGAACTACCATGAATAACCGACACGAGTATTTGGAATCATCTCTTCACTGAGTTCTACCCCATCTTTCGTAGCAAAATACAAGCTTCTGCCATTGGATAAGAATTTGATTAGGGATTTCACTCGAAACCCTAAAGAGACAGCTCCTCTTCCATGTATAGCAGCTGTGTTAAGGAAGAGAAGATCCTGAGCATCATTCCAGGAAGTTCCTAGTAAAGCATATCCGTTTTTAGTTTTCAAGGCAAATTGTATCCAGCTTGTATTAACAGTACTTGAAGTAGGGGAAGTAACAGCCGGTCCGTATGGCTTCCCAGTGTTGCAGCTCACTCGCTGAGAGTACCAAGGGTATTTTGTTGTAGTCTTTTGGTCGATGGAATTTGAGGAGTTGGAATACACAGCAATAGGTTGTTGATTCCCTTTGTTGTAATATGAGAATAGTAAACCATCCAATCCAATATATGAAACTTGTGAGACGGTATGGAATTGTTGAAAATGCTTGAAACAACAAAGGAGCCACCTGCATTTGGAAGAGAGAGACGAGAGGAAGCCATTAGATTACATATATTTGTCAACTTGTGCATATAGTTGCATAGGAAATGGAGGTGCATAGTTGTGGGTACATACATATAGGAATAGTTGCATTTGTTAACATTGTTGGTTTGTCAATCTTTCTAAACAAATACAACTATTTTCTATATATATTGTATTGTGCAATACACAGTTGTCCACGGGGCTGATCACTAAAACCCTTTTAATCCGACGGGCCATAGATGTAAAGTAGTGTCTATAAATGTACCTCGGATTCAATTTTAGGGTATGAAAGTTGGGTATCATTCAAAGATGTGCTTAAAATACTTGCTAGACTGGTTGCGGAAGAATTTAGTAGAAGTAACCAATTAGCTTTGGTTTGGATCCCAGAGAGTATTTCTTGGTTGAAACTCTGGGAAATAAACTTCAATTCATCTTCTGTTCTCCTGACCTTGGTGATCCAAAATGGGAGCACCACAGTGGGGAGCAGCAGCACTGTCAAAGCCTGTATACACCACATTCATGTAAATCTGCCCCTGTTTAATAAGAAAATTAAACACAACTAACCCATATCTAAGGCAAGGCAAGGCAAGGCAAGGCGTTCTCTTTTTATGGCTGTTTAATCTTAAGATAATACCTTACTTTTAAGCAATACTTGTAAAAAAAAATCATGAAATCTCTTTGGAAAAAACTTTATTTATGCATTGGATTGGATTTGAAGAAAATAAACCAAGTCATATTCAACAATAATAATATTGTGAAAAATTACGAGATAGATTGTATGTAGAGAAATTACCAGAACGATGAAGAAACCAATAGGTCGTAACGCTATGAAATTGGTGATCTTCATTGGAAAACTGCATGTATCTCTCTGCACCGTCATTAGAAATTCAATTTTGAGATATGCAAAAAATATTCTATATATATTTTATGTGCATGATATATGGAGAAAATCCATTCCCCTTAATTATATGCAACTAGAGTTTAATGCATATATTCACTTTCCATCTTGTGATATCAACAAATATATACATATATATATATATATATATCTTCGTTCTAAAAAATTAAATATTGTATTGTCCACCTTCATATTGAAAGACATATTTATTTGGTTGTTAATTTACAAGACACCACATTCATTATGAAATTTTGCTTAAGATCGAATAGTAAAAATTTTATAAATTTTTGATAAAACAATACGGGTGAATGACAAAGTTGAACAATCTTCCAAAACATGAAATGGATGGAAGCATACAAAGTTCCTTTTAGACCAGCTGTACTCGATAAACCCTAAACCCTAATTCTAGTGAACAGGAGGGTAAATACTGTGTATGTTATAAGTATGATAGAGAGACAGGACAGGATTCATTTTAAATATCTTTACTTCAGTATTTCAAACTTGCTAACGAGTTGATTGCGCTAATGTTGTCTTCCTGTACTGTCTAAAAATAAACAATTAGCTCCAAAATTTATAGAGTAAAGATTGTTAACCATAATACATAAAATAAAAGCTTAAATATGGCCCTGATTGTTTTCTCATTTTTTTCAATTAGGGGATTAAACTCTTAATTTTTTTTTTCTCACTTTGGGGGTTATCTTCTCAATTTTTTCGGTTAAGGGATTAAACTTTTAATTTTTTTTGATTACGTCAAATTAATAGTAACACGTCAAAAATTGATTACATGTGGCTAAAAAATGTTTGTGTGTAATATTGAGTCTCATTTTAACATTTATTTCATTAATTTTTTATACCAAAAAAGGTAAATATAAGATCATTATTAATTTTTTAAAGTAAATTTAATGACCATTATTAATTTCTTTCCAAAGGTCTTGGTACTCCAGTCGCCAGTCGGAACAATGATTGTTGGCTATGAATTTTTTATTGTCACAAGGTATTACTTATATGTTTGCAACAATGAGTTAAGACTTCCGGCGTCTCTTAATCATTTCTTTCTTTTTGTTGGGACAACAGATGTTTGGGGCAGTTGAATGAAGGCGTTTGTGCAAGTTAGGGAGCCAACTTCAATTCGGTGTAAATTTGTTATTTTTTGTCACCCAAGGATTTTAGGCCAACTGCTTGTGATTGTGAAAGTCAGTCTTGCTCCCTCCTCTTGTAACTTGTAAGTTAGTTTGTGAATAACTAGAAAGAAGATTGTTAAACTTGTGTTGTTGGCAACTTCTAGATTGGTGTGCCTTGAGCTAGCTTTAGTCTTTAGGTAATAAGTAATATTATTACACCCATGTCTTTGTTTTTGGTACCATCGTGAAACTCATTGTTATGAATGTCTTTTCCTTTCACTTTATATGTATATAACTTGAAAAAGCTTTTTATGTATTGTCCCCCGGCCCGGCCCGGCCCGGCCCGGCCTTGCCTTAAAAAGGAATGTCATGATACAAGGGAAGGGTCAAGGGAGAGCATGATATATGTATGTACTCCTATATAATAATAATAATAATATAACATTAATTTACAAATGTAATTAGGACAGTTTATGAGGATTGTATTTCAACTCTATGAAGCAGGTGTTCCTCCTCATCATCCTCTTCGCTTTCAGAGATCAACATCTCTTGATCTTCAGCACCCTTAAGAAACAAAGGAAAATGAATCATTTGCCTAGTGGAGTATAAAATATCCTGCATTCTTATTTATAGTACCTAGAAATTGATTCGAGTGAGAAAGCCAGAACTAACCTCATAACCACGCCTGATACTATTTTGGATTGATGCAATTATTCGAATCAGTATGTACATTGGAAGTACTATCCCACTTGTCTTTGCAATAAGCAACTGCAATGATAACAATTTAGTAGTAACTTAAAAAAATAAAATTTAACTTCAAGTAATTATGATTAATGGGAAGTTAGTTGACAACAAGACAGTTAAGTTTGGTGCTTACAGTAAGGAGTGTAAATGGGTAATCTTCTGTTCCACCAGTAAGCAGGGCTAAAAGATGTCTCACCAGCAGAACAACCGTAAACTGCAAATTTGTGTATAAAAATTTATGGGTTAGCTTAAACAAAATTTCCGCACTCAAAATATTGTTTGTTCCGTTAATAAAGTTGTCTCCAGTATATGGCCAGCTAGAATTATTGCTTGTGAGCTGATAATGCTCCTACATTTTTGGGTTTGGCTCTTTTCTAGTTCAAATGTGTGTCCATTATTTGGAAACGAGCAGAACAGGACATCATGGTTGTACATTTACATCATGATACATCAAAATAGCCGTAGGACCCATTCTCTAGCGCTTAAAAACACATTTGAAAATCTTATTCGTTTAGATAACTCACTTAACTAACAATTATAATTTATTTGGTCTAAATTGTGTATGGACCATATAAATCATAGTACAAATGTAACTTACAGTAAGAGCCACAAATCTACAACAATTGGCACGTCTACCGGCAGCCAACGAGCATTCATATTCGAGCAGCTGTTCTTCATCCGTGTCATCCAATTCCAACTCTGTCTCCCTTCTTGGAACTTCCAAGCTTCCTCTATTTTGATCAAAATTCACCCATGTCCAAAGGAATTTTCTTTAGTTTAATTACTTCACGCATTTGATAAAAGTAAGTAACATGGATGGTAGTCTATTTTTGAAGTTTATTTCACTTCAATACAATAATTTGTGACAAAATACAATTAATTTTGAGTTAATTTTACTACCATTTTTAACAATATCATGTGGTGACACACATACACATTGTGGGACAGAGTTGTACTCCTATTAAATTAGTGACGGAAGAATCTAACCTTATGGTAACAGCTGCATCTAGCAACTGGGCCTTGTTGATAGGGGCACTGTACCCGGGTTCAAAATTCTGCAACATTGCAAACTCCTTGTCAATAAATAATCAACAACCAATTTTCTCCATTACAAAATTCTAAACTTTAAACTCACTTGGAAGTTGGAACAAACAAAAGCAATTTTTTAAAAAGAAATGTTAAAAAATAGACTTACGTAGCTTTAAATTATGGTCCATACACATTAGAAGAACATAGTATGGCCCTTTTCTTGCAATATAAAAAAATGCAGGTAAAAAAAAATTATTTTTAATTAAAATTAAAGAAAACTCAGTACAAGAAAGACAAAATAGTTTCTTTTCTACCCAAAAATTGAACATAACACACAAGAAAAAATAAATAAAATTAATGAAAAATTAAAGGAAAAGACAAACATTAAAACAGAGTTGGAATGAAAATTCGGAGACAGCCTTAAAACCCAGGAAACCCGGCCGAATACTCTGTTTTCAGTTCTTAAAAATATCAAAAATTCGAAGCTTTGGATTCAGGAAAACCCAAAACACCAAAACAGAGTAACTTTAGTTCCTTCATAAACAATAAAGACTAAATTTTTCATTAAAAAATTCAAACCTGTAAGCAAATTTCACATATTGTATTACCCTTTTCATCACACCATCTCTGTATGCAATCTCTGTGTGCAAACTGGAAACAAAAAATATGATCAAGCAAGTAAATTAAACTGACGAAAACAACATGGAAAAGTAAAACCTCATAATAATAATCCCAAATGATAACCCAGAAGAAGGGAAAATAGATTTGTTTTCATTTGATTGATTGGTACAAACCTTGACAGTTCCAGAACAAGAACAAGGAGCTTCCAAGCTCTTACAGCTCTCAAATTCTGCATCATGGCATATTCTACAGAAGGGAATTTCAGAAGATGATTCTATTTCATCTACAAATAGTATTACTTCTTTTCCCATCTTTTCTAATTTCTGTTTTTTTAAAACTTTTTCCCTCACTCTCTCTTTCTCTGTTTCTCTCTTTCCTGAAGTTGGCTTCTGTTGTTGTCTCACCCTGAGGGAGTTGTGGACTTTAAAGAAAAGAAAAGAAAACGAACAATGGACATACCAAAAATACCCTCGAGTATTTGGAATGATACAGCAATTAAAGGCTTATTTTTATTTTATTAATTAATAATAATTGGATTGTTATTCAGTTGGACAAAGTCCAAACGCGGTTCAAGACACTTGGGGGAGGAAGGAATGCCAATTCTCTTCTTCCCTTCCTTTGACCCCAAAAAGAGAATTCACAGGCTGCGGTGGTGGTGTCAAACTGTTTCAAAAAGAGAATGCCAATTTCATAAATGAGATTCTTTCTTAATAAAAAAGAAGCAAATCCCTTTAAACCATTGTAAAAAAATGTGCCTTAATAGTTTTATATCTTTACTATTTTCATTTTACAATATATTAAATTATAAATGATGAGAAGCAAGGAATAGCAACATGTCCAAGTCTTGGTTGATCAGCCGTAAGAATTAAGAATCTACAAGGGTTTAAATCTTTACTATTTTCATTTTACAATTTATTTGTGCTTATCCCTCCCCTGTCTCTCCCTCTCTATAAAAAACTTTATCTGCGTTCGGTCGAGTACACTCGACTTGAAATGGAAATGCTTTGGTTTTGTTTTATATAAGAGAGTCGTGGCAAAATCAATCACTAGCATTAAGGCCACACATAAAATGACACGTGAATCATTATATATATATATATAATAAATTATGTGAGATAAAATAGAAATTTTATAAAATTAAAAGATATTAGTATTAAAAAGGACAAAATAATAATATATCTTAAATTATAGAGATAAAAACGTAAAACGAAAAATAAAATAAAAAATAGTGTAATCTAATTACATCAAACTAGTTTGTTTGAGAAGACTTTATGATATAGATATAGATATAGATATAGATATAGATATAGATGAGAATGCCTGCCTGCTCCTCAAAGGATAAGATGAGACATTGACTATATTTGACAATTATTTATTCTATTTTAAAAACAGAGGTATAGATTTTTTATATTTGTTGTAAAATTAAGAAATACACGTTTATTTTAAATTATTTACATGAACGTATTAATATACCATTTATTTATTTTTAACAAATATTACAGGCTATGTTTGGAAACTTAATTCTTTTCTTAAAAATTGTTTTGAAAATGGGATTTTAATTTTAAAATGGAGGGAGCATATCAAGCAAAATAAATGGGCAGCGTTAATTACTACTATAATCGCTATTTCCTCAATATATAAAAGTAAAAGTCTCATTTTTTTATAATAAAAAAATAAAAAAGTATAGATAAAACTTATATTTCTTTTAATAATATTATAAAATTAATAATCATTATCACAGTTACAGGTTGAGAGTAGTGTTATGTTGATTAATCATCATCATAAATTATAATCCACCCGCCTACACAAATTCAGTGGATCCCAGCGGCTAGGCAGGAAAAGGAGAATGGACGTTTGACTAATTAAAAATTCAATTGAAACTCGTTTGGCCTGGCCGGCCTCATTCTTCTCATAATTAATTTCATGTTTTAAAAGGAAAAAGAAAATAATCTTTGCAGATTATATATAATATATTGTCCGTCCTCATTGAATATAATTTTCCAATCAAATTAGCAAATTTGGTTTAATGGTTTTTTGTTTTTGTGATAAAAATTTCCTCCATTCCTATTTAATTCAAGAAAACACAAATATTGAAAAACATATGCTTTGTCTGATTAATTACATTGGATATAAAATCTCAATAAAACCATTCAAAAATTCATTAAAAAAGATAAAAACATAAATATGGAAACCTATATAATTAATGTTTCTTTAAAAAAGAATAAATTTAATCTCTAAAAAGACAAATACAAATGAACTGAAATAATTAATTACGTACTTTCAAGGTCTAATTTAATCTGCATTTATAATTGTATTTACAAAATTCGTTGCAATGCAATTTTTAAAATTAGTATGTGTGGATCCGTATACAACGAGGAGTGTATTTGCACCACACATACAAACACACGTGTCTATATATATATAGAGTCCGGATCAGGTACGGACTCCCGGATTTTAACAAAATCCGGACCTTTTTTCTTTTTTTTCTTTTTTTTTTGAAACAACTAAAAAAAAAAATTTATGGAATTGGAATTTTTACATTATACAGTGTTTTGGGCGTGATTTGGATGCATATAACAAAACATGTCTGTACAGTCTGGGCAGACTGTACATACATTGGTTGGTGTAGGTATTAAAAACACACCCAAAACACTGTATTATTGAAAAATTTCAGTTCCAAAATTTTTTTTTTTTTTTTAGTTGTTTCAAAAAAAAAGCAAAAAAAAAAAAAGGTCTGGATTTTCTCCCGTCCGGGAGGTCCGGACCTGATCCATTTCATATATATATATATATATATATATATATATATATATATATATATAAAGGTACACCCAAAAACAATTATATAATACAATACAATATAAAAAGACTCTTATTTATTTAGGGTTAAGTTCATATGACCACCTGGGGTTTGGGCGATTTCCCACTTAACCACTTGTAGTCAATAAAGCTACATTTAAACTCCCGACTTTTTGAGTTAAAGTGAATAACTGCTTTCTCTCATAACTCTGTTACTTAAGTTGGATAAAGACTTAATTACCCTCCTTATATATAAACGACAAATGAGAGAACATGCGAGTAATTTCATGTTACTATCTCAGCAACTTTCCCTCCTTTAGATATTAAGGATTCAAGTGCTGACACCTGCTTGATTCCAATCAAAATTCAATTCAATAGCCTCAATTAATCAAACTCATCATTCTCTTCTCTAAGAAAAACAGGGAAAAAAAGGAAAGAAATCCCAGTCCAAACTGATTATATGGAAGTCACCTTCCCTGCTAGCCTATCAACCTCCAAGTTGATTTCGGAAATCAATTTCCAAGAGGCATTCTGTAACTTCTTTCAAAGAATCAAATGAGAGTGCTCGAACCTCGACCCCAACTGCCAGAGTATTGATTACATGACTTATGCGAGCTTGTAGAGTTGTGTCAATGGATTGTAAATCCTTGTGATCAAGCTTGCAGGCGGCTTCATATGAATTCAGCTGAGTTGTGAGATTAATTGCAGCAGCAACTGAAGTTTCAGCTAGATTTCTTGCTCATAAGACTTCCCATTGTTACAAATCAGATCTATTACACAAAGAAAACAAAAAAAATCAACACTAACTTCAAATTCTCCAATTTATGATGCTTAAAAGCAACACAAAAACACACCAAGTTCCAACTTCTATAATATCCACCGATCTTCAGTGATTATAATTCCAAGTTCAGTAAAGAAAATGCAACCAAATTTGACATAAATCAAGAAAGAACCTAAGAAAAGCAAATTCAATCCCAGCTAATCTAAATAACAAATGACGAAACTAGAACACACCCGACATGTAAAAAACCAATAAATTTGTGAACTTTCATACACTAATCATCACAAATTAGCAAGAAATTCACTACAACTAATTCAACCCTATGAGACCCAGAACAGAATAATAACCAGAGCTTTGAAAGATTATTACGACGAATCAGCAAGAACACAAAGATCCAAGCAAAGGAGATAAATGGAGTAAAATTTTTAAGTACTATATGAAGTTAATTTTTTTATGGGTTTAGCTTTTGAGAGACGAAAGTGATATAAGTACGAGAATGTCGATGATGTGAGAGAGAGAGATAAAGATTGAGGAATGAAGAAATTAGATAGAATTAAAACCTCTTCGTTATTGGGCTCCTCATCGCTACCGTTGTCGCCCTCTTCTTCCTCCGTAATGTTGGGGACTCCGCCGTTCTCCTCTACTTCCAATCTCAGTACAAAACCCTCGAAACCATCCATTTCCCTCAAATCGATTGGAACTCAATTCCGCCCATTTTTGATAAATCCACCCCTTTTGCCAATTTTCGATCCGATAAGTGGATTGTTGCCTCTGTGTCAAATTACCCTTCTGATTCCCTGTGAAATCTTGCAAAGATCAAGGGCTGGCAAATTTTGGCAGTTATTATTCCAGGACACCTTCAGATTGGAGCCTTAAAGGTACTATCTTTCTCTCTCTTGAGCAACAAGTTATGTTAGGGTTTAGAGTTGAGGCGTGATGGAGGGATGGGGTGGTGATCGGAGTTGAGGCGTGACGGAGGAGAAGGAGCAGCTTTGGTGGACATGGAGGGAGTCGATAGGAGAAAAGAGCTTGCCCTAATCAAAGATAAAGGGAAAGACTGAAGTTTGATCGGAGAGGAGAAGAAAACGAGAGGAATGGGGAGGTATTTCAGTCTTTTTAAATCGTTAAATCCCCTTTTCACGCGCTTTTGGCGTATGACATACACGCATAGTTAAATTGGATAAAAAATATGACGTTTTCACTTCAACTCAAAAAGTAAGGAGTTTAAATATAATTTTACTGACTACAAGTGGTTAAGTGAGAAACAGCCCATATCCCAGGTGGTTATCTGAACTTAACCCATTTATTTATAATATATACACATATTTAGAAATCCTAAAATCTATATCTAACTGTCTTGTCAATCTCTAAACACAATGCCAAAAATTACAACACATGAATAAGTTGCAAAAAATTTTAGATATCTTAAAATGTAGATTAAGGTGTTAATTATCTCCCATTAATTAGAACAATACACAATATAAACACTCATGCCCACTGTCAAGTTAGGCGTTGTTTGCATTGATTTTAGTATTAGTAATAGTAATAAAAAGGTAATTAATATTAATACTAAAAAGGTATTTAATATTAATATTAAAAAGGCAATTACTAATATTAATACGAAAAAGATAATAACTAATATTACTAAAAAGGCAATTATTATTAGTAATAGTAATAAAAAGGCAATTACTAATATTATTACTAAAAAGGCAATTATTTATATTATTATTAATATTACTAAAAAGGCAATTAATATTCGTATTAGTAATAAAAAGGTAATTAATATTAGTAATATAAAAATAAGTAATAGCACTATTACCAACCGCTACAAGATGTAGCGGCTTGGTGTTTTTTTTAACGACTTCCGTTGTAAGAAAATTGAGAGATAGAAAGATAATATTATAATATTAATTGCATTTTTTTGTCGTTTTAATTCTCATTTAATTAATATTAGTATTAATAATAAAAAGACAAGTAATAACACTATTATCAACAAAGTGAGACAACGGATGACACACAAAAAAATTTACGACCAAACCACTACAAGATGTAGCGGGTGGTACATAAAAAAATAAATTTTATTTTTATCATTCTATTTTTCAAAAATGGGCCCACGTTATAAAAAAAAATAAAATATGACCAAGCTACTACAAGTTGTAGCGGTTTGTATATATAAAAAATAAATTCATTTTTTGAATGACTATCTGATGATAATATGGGACAACGTTAACAAATTAATTTGACTTTTATTAAAATAGAAGCCGCTACAATGTAGCGGCTTGGGTATATATTACTTTCGATCTCAACTTTCTATTTAATTGATCTATGGTTGACATATTGGTTGTTGAAATAATGATCTGGTCGATCAGTTGATCAGTTGCCATGGATTAACACCTTATATATATTATAAAGTTCTCCGAGATAAGATAAAGATTTGAAGTTCGGTCCAACCGGCCTCCCATTCGGTCCAATCGGCCCCCCTACTTCTACAAAGTCATTATCATATCATACCCAAAAGACATCAAACATTATCTATTTTATTATTACTAACGGAGATTATTCATCAAATTCTTCAAGAAATTCAATCTCCTCTCTAATGGTACCTTATCTCATGAAGCAATTGTGACGTCCCCAAAATAGGTATACATCACTCATTCTGAGTCGCTAAATACATGGTACAAAATTTAAATACAAACTTCTTTTATACAATACGACAAAACGTAACTGAGAGTTTTTACACGAATATTATCTTCTAGACAATATCCAAACTCAAATGAAGTCCTCATTACATTTATTATCACACTACTTCATAGAATAGTGAGGACTACTATAGCCATTATCTCGGACCATCACTCCGTTCCCTGAATAGTTCCGGCTACATTATCATTTTCTAAAGAGAACAATGAAAGTAAAAGAGTGAGCTCAACTAGCCCAATAAGAAATATTATGACTAAGATAATGCAGGATAAATTATCGTTAGCCTTCAACAGTGTTAAACTGATCATAAAATATAATAAAAATCAAGTTTAACTGCAGCGGAACAAACAATCCATTAGAAGAATCAAGTAGAGCATGATATCTACTATCTTCTATGATTTAGAAAGTTTGTCATCAATTTTATCGCTGAGACTCAGCTTAATAAATAATACACATCACTGAATTATCCATGCACTACGGGCCAAAGATATTCATTAGTATCACAACCACAAATTATTCATACACTACGGGCCAAGGATATTCATTAGTGTCCAACCACGAATTATCCATGCACTACGGGCCAAGAATATTCGTGTTTTCACCAATGGTCATGATTATGCCAACAACTGTCCATCAATGCACTATGGGCTAATGAGGACTTTTATCACATCATTTGTAACATTACATGTCATGATTATACCGAATGATCCCTGGTCATAATCATACCAATCAACAGTCCATCTATGCACTACGAGCCAAAGATAACTTTCATCACAATATAAGCATGAGGATGTTGACAATGATATAAGAATTCAATTAAAAGAAAATAAAGGTTAAATTTTAAAGATTTATAATTTAATTTATCCAGAATTCAATAATGACTAAATTGTCAACATGATACTGCTTTGTGTAGTAAAATTCAAGAATAATATTGTATCAAAAATGATTTGGACATAAAAGAAATTAATTTTTGCCATGAATAGTACCCCAGGTGAATAGTACCCCATGAATAGTACTTCGGAAATAGTACCCCAGGCATGAAAAAATTAAAAATTATCAACAATGCTCAGAATAATATTTTCATGAAAAGATACTAGATGAAGCGCAAATTTCAAAGATATTCTACTAATTTCAAGGAGTATATAAGTCATAATTTAACAAAATGAGTGTAGAATTCGAAATCTGAATCGAAATAATATTACATACATACTACAGAGTATGGAAGAAAATATTATTTGATACGAATATTGAACAAAAATAATATCTCTTACCTTAAAAAGAAGAGTATTCTAACTAGTATAGCGGGGATATTCTTGAAGAAAACTTTCTCTGTTTTCTATACTCAAATCTTCCTAAAACTCGAAAGAAATACGCTCAATATTATAAAAGAAAAATTCTCTAATTCTGGTGTAATTTTCAATTCTAAACTAAGCATCCTTTTTATAGGAGAATGGAATGATACTATTTAGAAATTAATCACGGACGCACAGTAGGGAAGTTCACGGACTGAATCGGTCGAAGAAAAAAAATTGACTTCACTATGCAACTACTATGCATAATAAAATATAATATATTATATTTTTCATAAAAAACAAAATCTATTATAATATATATTAATAATCATTTACTCCCTCATGTGACTCCTCCCCCCCGGTCCCCCGTCCCCCGTCCCCCGTCCCCAGTCCCGTCCCGTCCCGTCCCGTCCCGTCCTGTCCCCGTAACCATGTTTATAATATATATATATATATATATATATATATATATTATCACACTCATAACACACATTATTTAAAAAAATGATTATGTAGGGGTTCATATAATAAGCAAAATTTACAACAAATACTTCATAAAAATCCTCTAAATATTTTTAATAATATTTATTAATCATTATTATAACTCGCAATATTAACAACCAAATCATTCCCAGGAAAGAGGGGGCTTTTCGATAATGATTTCTCCCAATAGGCGCGCAATTAGGTGACCAAACCTCTTTCCTCAACAGAACTTTCTAGACATTGTTAATTACGTAAATAATAATATGAATAACTTGTTATCTCAATTATTGATTTAATAATATAAACTATTGACAATAATTGAATCAAATAACGTAAGATACTATGCAGCAATTACTGTAGCAATAATTGAATAAAACTGAGTGACTTCTCACGTAAGCATCAATAATCAATACCAATTAAGTTTGACTTAATTTACTCAAACTGGGTGCTTCTAATCTAATAGCTAGACTGGACACACTCATAAATGTAAACTGGATACCAGAAACTGCTTACTACCAGAGGCGGAACTAGGTGGGGACGGATGGGGTCATCTGACCCCGGTAGGCTGCCGTCGCAGAGGCAGAACTAAGGAGGGCGGCCGGGCAGAGGGTAGAGTATTTGACCCTGGTAGGCTGGCGGCGGCAGCGAAGTGAAGGTGTGTTACTCGGGAACCAAATGGAGTGGAGGTGTTTCCGGCCAAGTGAAGGCCACTTAAGAAGAAATCGTTGGCGGAGACAAGCTGGGTGTTGACTGTTGAGAAGAAACCATTGAGATACCAATGGTGTTTTCACCTAGGAACCAAATGGATTGGTGGTGTTTCCAGGAAGTGACGACTACTGGAGAAGAAATCATTAAGTGGTTATTAATAATATAATAACAAAATTATTATGACATTATATCAATAAAAATATTACTCTCTTCGTTCTAAAATTATAGATACATTTTGACATTTTTAAATTAATTTGTAAAATCTTAAAATTCAAAATTAATATGAAGTTATTTTTTTTTAATACAAACAAATATAAAAATTGTAAACTAATTATAAAGTACTATTAATTATAATCTTTGTTGTTTCCAAAACTTGAACGAAATTATATCAATTTAAATTTTAGGATTTCACAAATTGAGTTTAAAAAATAAATATGTATATCTAATTATTATGAAATGTTTAAATTGATGAAATTTGAAATATTATAATTGGGCAAAATGAATTTGAATATAAATTTGAGAAATGGTATATTTATGGTATAATGATGGTATATAGCCGAAAATAGTAGTTCAAGCGTCAATAATTTTTTTATTGAGGTATTTTGACCCCCCTCTAGTATTGTCCTGGTTCCGCCACTGCTTACTACCCACTCGCCCCCCCCCCCCCCCCCCCCCCTCAGATTCATTTTATCAACAATTCTTCAATCCAAGCCTCAATATTATCTCAAGTTTTTTTTGGTTCATTGAGGTTACTAATGGAAGTAGAAAAGATGATGAATGAGAAGAGGACATTAGTAGCAGTGGATGAAAGTGAAGAGAGCATGCATGCACTCTCATGGTGCCTCAGCATTCTTTCCCCCCAAAATAACAAAACTACCCTCTTCCTACTCTATGTCAAACCCCCTCCCCCCGTTTATTCCTCCATAGATGCCACAGGTATAACCCTAACCCTACATTATTATTTAATGTTTCCAGCAAAATATTAAGATTTCTTCTATAAAATTTTCTTCGGTTTCTTGGTTGGGTGTATATATATATGACCTGGTGACAAATACAAACTTTTGGGAATTTACAGATCAAAGTCGAGAAGAAAGTTGGAACTGGAGATGCCAAGGTTGTGATATGTGCAGCTGTTAAAAAACTTGAAGCAGACATTAGTTATGGGAAGCCATGACTATGGCTTCCTCAAGAGGTGTGTATATATGAGAGCAGATCCTTCCCTCGTGTGTCCCCCACTTAAATTTTGACACATGTCTTTTTATTTAATTTTAGAATTAATTAGTGTTAAAGTAGATGTCAAAATTTAAGTGGAGGGACATAAAGGGACAGTAAATTTGGGGACAGAAGATCTGCTATCGTGTATATATTGCCCTATATTCAAGAAATTCACAAATTAACTGGTTATTGCTAGGATCGAGGATAATTAATCCTTATATATATGCAGGGCCCTTCTTGGAAGTGTGAGCGATTAGTGCTCTAAACACGTTAAGTGCCCCACAGTGGTGGTGAAGCAACCAAAGAACCAAAAACATTTTGGACATGAAAGCTAGGATCTCGCCACTATGGCATATACTTGTGCTACGGGGTTATTGATGGAATCCCTTCAAACCCGCAGTAGAAAAAAATAAGTAGTGATCATCCTTTACAGCATTAAAAAGATGGAGGAAAAAAAAATAGCCAAGTGATCCGAGTGATTGATGTGCATATATGTAAATCTGATTCAAAAATATGCTTGAATGCCTTATTCATTACAAAATTTGGGTTTTCTTTCATATGTTTTACGGTCCAAGTACTGCCAGATCTGAATTGGACAACAGTCCTAGGTTCTACAAAATTAGCATCAAAAGATCAACAGAAGAGGAAGGAAGCACAGATTCCAGGCATATGAGGGTTCCTGGTTTAGTATTATTGGTATTTGCAAAATAATGGAACAAGACAAAGTTAAGTAGATGGTGGAAAATTTCAAGAAAATGACAAGGAAACCACCTAATACCACAATACAACATCAATGACTGACTAGGATTCTCTCTATTATTTGTACATTTTCCGTCATCATCTCTCTCATCATCGTTATCATTATGATGTCACATTCCAACACATTTTAAATATGGATTATGAAATAGAGAGAATCCTAATTCACCAAAAACAGGGCTGATCCCGAATTAGATATTGAATTAACCAACCTCTTAGCGATCAATGAAAGACGCTTCATTGAGGGAGTTATAAGCTGGATAAACACAAAGCACAAGTCGGCATCAAAGATTCTCTTATAACAAATCAACCGAATCCCATAAGCAGCCTCTGACATGAAAATCAAACACGAAACAAAATGGTTCATTTTAACTAGTGGAGAGAATACAAGGTCAGCATGCTTTGGCAACAGTATGACTGATCCATTGGAACCTCAAAAGCACAAGTCTGGTAGAAACACAATCATGAACAAATATAACAATCAAAGTCACAAAGACCAGTCCTTGCCATTAAGCTGTCAAAACTAAAACTTGCACAGTTCAGAATAAAATACCTTACATGAGACTCAGAGAGAACAAAGGATTGGGGAGGCTTTCTCCGAGAGTCGCAAGCCCTCAGCAGATATATAATGATTTTTTTTTATGAGGGGTCATATTATCATATTGCAAATTGTTAAATCCATAACACTTTTTGTTATCTTCACAATAAAAGTACTGCAAATTGTTATTTTGTTATTTTCACACTTTTGTTGTGAAAATAACAAAAAGTGTTGTGAATTTAACAATTCCCTATCATATTTTTATTATAAATTGAAACCTTTATTATTATTATTATTATTATTATTATAAAAAATTGAAAATATCGTCTATGATGGAAAACCTTTTTTTCGATTTTAGTTTAATAAGATTCAATCCCGAATCGAAATCTTCACGCTCTGTTTCTGAGTTTTAAAATGGACAAAAAAGAAAAGAAATGGATCAAGTGTGACGCCCCCAAAATAGGTCCATTTCATCCAACCCATTCTGAGTCGCCAAATACATGGTACAAAAATAACTACAACTTTATTATTACAACATATAAACTGTGAGCTTAAATACATATATTGCCGTCTAGACAATATCCACACGCAAATAAATCCTCATCATAATTATTGATACATTATTTTACAAAAATGGTGAAGACTACTAAACAACTCTCTCTAGAACATTCATTCCATACCCCGACTAGTACTCGCTACATTCTCGCCTCCTGAAAAGAAAAATGGAACAAAAAGGAAAAGGATAAGCTCAACTAGCCCAATAAAGAATATTATGACTAAGATAATATACAACAAATTATCGTTAGTCTTCAACAGGGAAGAATCTAATAGAATACAATAGACAATCGGTTTTAAATCAACAACTGCAGCGGAAACAACAATTCATTAGAAGAGTTAAGTAGAGAATGCAAACTACTATCTTCTATACATGAATTTAAAAGTTCATCGTCGATATTTTATCCCTGTAACATCAATCAATATATATCTGGAATCAAATATTCATCTTTGCACTACAGGCCAAAGATATTCATCAGTTGGTCATGTTCATCTAAACACCTGTTCATCTTTGCACTACGGACCAAAGATATTAATCAGTCGGTCATGTTCATCTCAACACCTGTTCATCTTTGCATTACGGGCCAAAGATATTCATCAAGAAATCATTCATCTTTGCACTACAGGCCAAAGATATTCAGTAATTTCATCATTTAGGACTGGGAATGATGAAAAATATTTTAAAGAAAACGAATCCAGTGAAACAAAAGAACAAATATTAAGGATTCGTATTTTAAACAATTCCCATTCAAAAATACTTCATAAATAATCAGAGTGGGGTAAAATTCAAGAATGATCAAAATATGGATACAATCAAAGCTAGTATCCATAATAGATATTTTGGACAAAAAGAAGAAATTTTATTTTTCGGTGAATAGTGTCGTATTCGTGAATAGTGCCGTATACGTGAATAGTGTCGTATACGTGAATAGTAACTCCGACACCAAAAGATAGAAATTTCACAAAAAATATCATCATGCTTCATGAATAGTACTCGTGAATAGTAACTCGTGAATAGTAACTCACGAATAGTAACCCCGACATGAAAAAAGTTTCAAATTTGATAAAAATTTCCAACCAATAATTTGGCATAATGATATTGAAAAAATAATATCATTTTCGAATAAAATAACATCCCTTACCTCGGAAGATAGTACTTCTAGTTGAAACACCGGATATAGGCTATGACTTGAACTTGCACCGTATAGCAATACTCAAAATACTCACAAGAATACGCTCGATAATATAGAGAAAGAAAACTTCAGTTTCTGGTGTGATTTTCAATTCTAACCTAAGCACCCTATTTATAGGAAAATGCTTAGAACACCAAAGTAAAAAATTTAATAAATTAATATATATATATATATATATATATATCAAATTCATACGCCCACTTTAGAATTCAGCTCCTAGCATTTCCCACATGCCAACCTTCTAGAAAAGTAATAAAAAAACATTTTTCATAAAATAAATAATTAAAACTTCCAAAAATTAATTATTTTGAAGTTTCGGAACTTCAACAATTCATAATAAATAGCCCTTTTGTCAGAAAATTCGAATCTCGCGGGTTTTTATAGGAAATTCAATTCTCTACAACTTTGCAGAAGTTTTTCCAAATTCCAAACAGAAATTGACCGAAATCCACAAACGGGCGATTTTACAGGCTATTATCAAATTAAAGTCAAGAAATGGGGTCCACCGACACATAAAACATGCTTTAAATATTTTTGGTAACAAAAATACTCCTCCTCCACATATACTCATATATTCCACATTAATCGTAAAAATATCATCATTATTATATTATTAAAATATAATAATATATTTAAATAAATTATTTTATCAGAAAAAGATAAAATATTAATTTTCAACAATTGTCACATTAAAAAAATTTCTCCATCTATATTCACATAAAATTAATATTTTCCTCATCATATAAATTAATAATTAATTATTCACAAATAATATTACAGAATCACAGTACTGGCAACCAGGCCGTTCCCAGGAAAGAGGGGACTTTCAAATAAGAATTTTTCTTTACTGGCGCGCAATTAGGTGACCAAACCACTACTTAGACAGAACTTTCTAGACATTGTCAATAATGCTATCTAATAATATTATTCAGATAATATGAATTATTGCTTCGATAATGAAAAATACTGTGTAATGACAATTATTGAAACAACAACAATATAAAATATCAACGCAGCAATTATTAAATCAATAAAATAAAATACTGAACAGTAATTACTGTAACCATTATTGAGTAGTGCCTTTTTACTTAAGAATCAATAATTAGTGCAATACCGTGTGCTACTGTGTTTTAACCATCGAGTATTTTAACAGTATTAACGGTAATAACTACGCCGTTATTTTTAAACAACTTATATTTGTCGTTTTCTTCATCCAATTGCTTTTCGTTATGGGGACCACACAAGGCTGCGCCGTCGTACGAATATTTCCCGACAGCAAGAATATTCCACGACCAAACGAATATTCCCCGACAATAATGAATATTTTATAACCACTTACTTATTTTGAAATATTTGCGTATTTTACCCATAACTATCCACATTAATCAAATTAACACTTACTATTTCAAAATAATAAATAGAGAAAATTAAATTTCATTAATAATAAGTTGGGGTCTTACATTAAGTTTTATATTTCTGAATTTTTTAATAAACGGAAAAGAGAAGAAATTGTAAAAAAAGCTGACCACTTTTTCGGCCAAATTTTTCGTTCAAAATTGGCCTGATTTGGACAGAAAAAAAATTAGAATAAATAATATTTTTATAATTATCATATTATCGCCAACTTTCAATATAATAAATTTTAAATTACAACTCATTTCTCAATTTATTTTTATCTACTAAACTTAATGCACAATGCTGACTAGAAAGGGAAACTATTTATTTTTTGTTCGGACACGGATATTATATGGTCCCGTATATATTTATTTATGGCCTCCAATTCTATTATTATCCATTGATGCAGAAATAGATAAACAAAATAAGTTCAATATTTGTTTTTGAACTAAAGGTATTTTTATTTTATTTTAAATAAATTTAGAAAAGAAAGAGATTATATTTTTACCGACACACATTAAATTTTTTTAATCTTGTACGAATAGAATAAAGTGTGATAAAAAAATTAAAAGAATTGTAGAAGAATATATCGCAAATTCAATTAAAATTTTTATTAAAAAATTAAGTAAAAAGGAGAGGAAATGTATTTAGATATTTGTATTTGAATATGAATTTTTTCTTTGTTTAAATTTATCTTGCATATTTTTATTAATATTTTAATAGTTATAATTAATAGAAAGATAAATTTATAAAAGTAATAATTTTCTTTTCTTTTCATTGAAACTCAAAAACGCAAGATTTTTTTTTAAAATTTTTAATTTTTTTCTATTAAAAATTCAGAAACAACACAAAAAAAATTTCAAAATTTTTTTTTTCTAATTTAAGTTTTCTATTCTTTATTTTTTTTTCTGTCCAAAAGTGAGAGTTGATTATTTGTTTGTAGATGGACTTTAATAGTTATTCTTTTAATTAAACTTTAAAAAAAAAGTAATTTAAATAAAATTTTCTATTTATTTGTACATTTTTAGCATACGGAAGAGTTAACAAGAGTATCCTATCCGTGAAATTAGCCAAACATTCATTAACCCGTGCACTTCACCACAGTGAGGACAGAAATTCAGTTCTCACTCCCAAACTCAGTCCAGATCTGTTGGATTTGGAATCCCTCTCTCTCTCTCCCTTTTCCCTTCCCCTTCTCCCTCATCGGATTATAGAAGATGTTTCTTCTGGATTGGTTCTATGGCGTGTTAGCCTCTCTTGGATTATGGCAAAAAGAGGCTAAGATCTTGTTTCTAGGACTCGATAATGCCGGCAAAACCACTTTGCTTCACATGCTCAAAGACGAGGTTTTTATTTTCTTATCGTATTCTGATCTCTTTGATTGGTATTGTTATGTGAAAAATATTTTTCATCTTTGGGTTGATTTTGGTTTCAGAGATTGGTTCAGCATCAACCGACACAGCATCCCACATCGGAAGAGCTGAGTATCGGGAAAATCAAGTTTAAAGCTTTCGATTTGGGAGGTCATCAGATCGCTCGCAGGGTGTGGAAGGATTACTATGCCAAGGTTATTTATTTTTTTATTCTTTATTATTATTATTATTGTGTCTTATTTGATTCTGATCTGGGTTGATCGATCCATTCAGTTGTATATTCTCAGATCTGGTGATTATCAAATTCAATATTTTCTGGACGTATTTTAGATGTCCAAAAGCACTGACAAGAGATGGTTTGTTTTTGTGATAAATACAACATAGAATATGCGTTTTTAGGGAAAAGAGCAAAACCTGCACTTCTTCATATTCATCGAGTAGTCGATGTGGTATTAGGATTAATTGAACATATCAATTATGATTATTTTCTAATAATAGGACAAATGACATCCAACTTTCTCAAATACAGCTAAAACGTTCAACTTTTCAAAAAATACCCAAAAGCCAATTGAAATGGCTTTTAAACACGAAAGTGAAAATCAAAAGCCACTTCAAGTGGCTTTGGAATTTTATTGTCAGGTCTTTTTTTAAAAAAAAATTCGTCCAAATTTGTTTTTTAAGAATAACAAATTTGATAATTTTTATTTAAAAAAAAACAAATTTGATAATAAATTTATAAAGCTTGAAAGTCATTTCAAATGGCTTTGGAACAATATTTTTTTATTTTTTGAAGTTGAACGCCACTTCATTTGGAACAATATTTTGTAATTTTTTAAAGTGGATTGTCAACTTGGCTTTCGACTCAATTTTTTTTTTAAATTTTTTATAAAACAAATGAACGCCATTTAAATGGCTTTGGAACAATTGAACGCCACTTGAAGGGGCACAACTTGAAGTGGCGTTGGAATATTGAAACCATTTTTTAAGTGATTTTTTTAGTTAACTGATTGTCATTCTAATTTGTAATTTTTTTTGTAAATCAAATTTGAAAAAAATACTAAAGTTATTTAACGTCAATTTAGAAATTTATTTATTTATTTAATAAAACTAAATGCAAAATAAATGTACTTAAACATTGATAAAAATAGTACAAAACTACATTCGTTCGCATATAAATTCCATCAAATATAACATTAATGACGTCGAGGTTATGGTACTTTACTACAATTTTTATTATGCTTTCTGTGTCCTTCCTGTCCACACACACTACAATGGACAACTCTATTGGACATGTACATGTCCATCTCTGTGTGGAATTCTTGTCGTGTCACCTCTTTGTCCTCTTCAAATTTGCATTAGGTATTAAAATCCCAAATGCTTCCCAATTATTTGGTAACGATAAGGTCCAATAATCTTGGTGCATAAGTGGTTGGAAGTTAGGTTCCCACATTTTTGCATATTGTACATTCTTGAGATGATCTGCAATATACAGACGCCCATCTTTTTTTATCTTCATACATGCCGAAATAACATGAGAACAAGGGTATCGTTCTGCTTTCCACTTTCTACATGAACAAGACCATTCGTTCAATCGCACAACTTGTATATTGCCTCCCTTCCATAGTTGTCATGGCGCCATGGCGAGTCATGGAGGTAGCCGATCGCCTGGACGCCTAGGTGATAAGGCGACCGTCATGGCGTCCGTATGGCGACAAGTCGTTTATAATGTGCAATTTATATATTATTTATTTTACTTAACAAGTATATTGGAAATAGAATTTCATATATATTAAAACTCAAAACATAACACTATGGAATAACATTAAAAGAATAATTATGTAAATACTTAGTAATAACAATCCAAAAACATAACACTTGATATTAAAAATTAGAAAAAGAAATAAAGAATTCAACAAACACTACATAGAAACTAAAGTCGCAACCAACCATCACAAATATGTAATCTGATAAAGATGTGTCGAATCCAATTACTAATAAGTTTTTTAGGGTTTTATTTCCTTTCTCTCTGGTTTTTAATCGATGAGATGGGTTATGGGTTTGTAATCGATGGGTCATGGGTTAATGAGTTAATGGATCAGAACTGTAAAATACTTTGATTGAGCCAGAGCTGCTAAGGCGTGCATCATGGCATCTCAAGGCGTCGCCAAGACGTCCAAGGCGTTGTCAAGGCGTCTCAAGGCACACGCCTTGGCAGCTCCACCACAAGGCGCCCATCGCTGTATTATTTTTTCATCACCTGGACGCCTAGGCGACGCCTTAACCACTATGCTCCCTTCCAGTTGTTACCGCGTCGAACTCATGTAGTTTTGACATCAAATATACCAGTTAGTACATTGTATGAAATATGAATTCACCACGTGAGCTGTTGTCCTTCTGCATAATTATTCCAAACTTCTTTCTAGACTCAATACAAAACTCGTGCCCAGTCATTGATTTCTTTCAAAGATTCCGTTCGTTTTAGATTGAACAGTTCAACAGATCTGTAAAATATATATTGTTCCAAAGCCATTTGAAATGGTGTTCAACTTCAAAAAAAAAATAAAAAAATATTGTTTCAAGGCCATTTGAAAAGGCTTTCAACTTAAGAAAAAAACAATTGTTCCAAAGCTATTTGAAATGGCTTTCAAGCTTTATAAAAAAAAATTATTCCAACGGCTTTCAAGTATATAATATTTTTATTTTTTAATTTGTTTTTTTAAAAAAATTAAAATTATCAAATTTGTTATTTTTTAAAAACAATTTGGACGAATTTTTTTATTTTTAAAAAAAGACCTGACACTAAAATTCCAAAGCCACTTGGAGTGGCTTTTGATTTTCACTTTAGTGTTTAAAGCCACTTCAATTGGCTTTTGGGTTATTTTTAAAAAAGTTGAACGATTTGGTTGTATTTGAGAAAGTTGGATGTCATTTGTCCTATTATTAGAAAATACTCTGTCAATAATAGAGATGTCCATTTTCATAGTAAAAAACCCACAGTAATGTCCACTTTTCTGTTGCATAACATTCATTATCTTGAATAACATACTCCCTCTGTATCCGTGTAAGATTTGACGCACTTAAAACTTTTTCGATTTTAGTGCAAAAATTTTGTTCGTTACCCTTTGTTGATGGATACCGTCAATCGGTAGTGTTCAAAACAAGGGTACATTGGTGTTGCTCGAAAGAGTTACAAACTAGGGTGGCATAGTAGGGGGAAACAAATTTGGGACAGAGGGTATACTAAGTAGTATCTAAATCTTATAGGCTCTACCTGTACACCACAGAGTAAGCTTGTTTATTGTGTTCTTTCTAATTTCTTCCGTTCTCGTTAATTTGCACTTGGTATGGCTGCACACATCTGACCTCCCTTAGACCCTGCAATTTGTGAGAATGTGTTGGGTATGACCATTTTGTTGCTTGGGAATATGCTATTTAAGATGTTTGAAAGTTTGTAACATACGAAAAGAAAGTAAATAAAAAACGCAAAATGGGGAAGGTGTGACAGGTGACTTTAGGAGTGAATAGAATGTGTCTAGTTTGATAAGGCTAATGGAGAACAATCACTTATGGAATCTCTGAGAGCTGTATTATTCCATAATCATAACATAGGATTGTAAATTTTAAATTTTCTGATATAAAATTGGCCAAATTTTGATTGGGCAAAGAATTAACTAATTAATTGATAAGTAGGATAGGGGCAAACAGTGGATAATATCCCTGTTTACTCTTCGGGCATGTGTATGCATGTGCTATTAAATATACATTATTATTCACGAATTTGTCTATATTAGTTTGCAACCTGTATCACATGATCATGCTACTTGTTTCTTTATACTCATCCACATACACTTGGTGTTCAATTTCATCATCTCTGGGTCTAGTGCATTTCCCTTGGCAAGTTAAATTTATGTACTGCTTGTACGTGTCAATAATAAAGCAGTTTCTTAAGGCATGCTCATGTTTCTCATTCTTGCAAACTTGACATCTATTCAGTTTTTGTGAGTTTCTTGGCAACGTTCTTGGCTTGGACCCATTATTTATTTCTGACCTTTTTACCTTGTCACCGTGTTTTTTATTTTTATTTTTAAAAACTTGGAAACTTTGAAATTCTTGCTCTAACATAGCAGCTTTGGTCATTTTTTTCTTGTCTGATTCACCAATTTTATTTATTTCTTATAAAAATTTCTATCAAACGAAATGTTATTCCAGATCAAATTTGATTAAATTTCCTTTTAACATTTTTATGTATAACCTTACACATATTGACCTAAACTCAGTTATTTTTTTATCCTAAACTAGTTGGTTTAGGTTTAAATTGAATCCCATATGTAAGTGTGACTCAGTGTTCTAAAAGTCGTTAGTCGGTCCCAGGCCGGTTGGTTACCGACTAGAGACTAGGAGATTAGTGGGGAATTAATCGGCTAGTTGGATTTTCAATTTTTTTTAAAACATATATTCTCCTTCATAAGTTTTGAGCAAGTAGAATAACATAAATAACACAAATCATCAAATAAAAACATGGAAACTAAGTAAAATCAAATAGTTTGACGCAAGTTCAAAACCAATTAACCAAATGAAATTAAGTAGCACAAAATCAATAGACAATCACTCCTCTTCTCCATATCCCTCCAAGACTTGCTCTCCATCAGACTCAAACTCATAATCCTAATCTTCCTCTTCGTTGTCATCATCTTCTGACACAAACTCGTTTTCATCTAGTTCTCGCATATTTCTATTTCTTCTAGGCAGAAGGACCTCATTCGCTCTCATTTTTTTCTATTTTTCCCGACATGTTTCGATTTTTTGATTTACTCTGACTGGACGACTTTACCGACTAGTCAGCCGACTGGAGCCCGACTACATCGGTCAGCAACTAAATCAAAAGACTAGGCCCTAGTCGACTCGTTGAGGCTCCGACCCCGACCTAGTCGCTTAGTCGGCCGACTTTTCGAACACTGGTGTGACTTTATGTTGATCTTGTGTTACCAGTTCGTTGTATCTAATTTTGAATTGACTTAAGATTTAATAATAATACATATATCGATATTTCTCCTTTTGTGCGACCCTACCTCCTATGGACACTGTAGAGTTGCTATTTTCCCCACTGATTGTTCAAGCATTGAAATGTTATTGATAAATTGATGCAAGTCTGATAATTAGATCTACTTATTATACAGGTTGATGCCGTAGTTTATCTCGTGGATGCCTATGACAAGGAGCGGTTTGCAGAATCAAAAAAGGAGTTGGATGCTCTCCTTTCTGATGAGTCCCTTGGCACTGTCCCATTTCTCATTTTAGGGAACAAGATTGACATTCCATATGCTGCCTCAGAGGATGAGTTGCGCTTCCACCTTGGCCTGACTGGCGTCACCACTGGAAAGGGGAAGGTGAATCTTGCAGATTCAAGTGTGCGTCCCTTGGAGGTGTTTATGTGCAGCATTGTACGCAAAATGGGTTACGGCGATGGATTCAAATGGGTTTCCCAATATATCAAGTAGGTCAAACGGTCAGCCACAATTTGGTGTAATTCCCCTTCTCTTGAAGAAGAGAGCACAAAAATCACGAAGAAGGATTAAAATTGATATTCATTTTCCAGCTTGATTTGGTCTGTAAGAGGGTTTATATGGATGTGCTTCTGATCTGTGTGGAAGAAGGCATTTAATTCATTACCCTGTACAATTTTTAGGCATAGCACAAAATATTTCCCCCTACTCTAGTTTGTTCAAAAAAAAAATGAAATTGGTGAGACCTATCATTTTCTTTTGTTACATTGGTTGGTAGACCGATCTTTCTTTGTGTTATGATAAGAGCAGAAATGAGAGATTATGAGCCTCCGAATTTTGGTAGTATTTTACTTGTTACATGTATCAACTGAAGGTGTTTTGGTAGAAATTTTGATAGTGGGGGTGAAATGGTGGATAAGTGAAAGTATATTTACTTTGGTTGGATTCCCTCCCTGTTCCTGATTAACAAACTTGGTGGAGTTGGATCACTTGAATGAATATGTGCCAAAACTTGCTCCTCCCAACACGGATCTTTTCTAGCACAGTGCAGCGCGTAAGAGCATTTACAACAGTTTCGTTATTAGTGCTATTGGGTCATTTTGTAGGATAGGGATTTAATTATTTCATTATGTACCTAACAGGTTCCTTATATTGATTCCTTAAATATTAAATTTTGAAATTTAAAATTTAAAAATTCCAACAGTCAAATCATGTTTTGAACATTGTAACTATTTTTTAATTTAAAAATATTTGTTGTTTGAATTTAAAAATTGTAATTATTTTAATTTAAAAATAAATATTGCTAGAAATCAAAATGTGCAACGATCATTATGTATTTATGAGAACTAAAACAACATTATTTTAATTATAAAATAATAAAATTTATAATTAGTAGTAATATTTTTTACACAAAATGATCAAAATCAAAATTTGACTGATTTTTAATTTTTTTTTAGTTCTCTTTCTTCTCTGTTTAAAAAATAAAAATGAGTGAATTTAATAGGCATGCATACCCAAATCAGTAATTAAGTGAGATAAAGATCATTTAAACAACATAAAATCGCAATAAATAGGGTGTTGAAATGTCATTTTACATAAATAGGGAACGCTCTTTTGATTCCCTCACCCTGAGGAGTCAAATAATATATAGGGATTAAAATAGAGAATTATATAAGGATAAGAAAACTTATTGGATATTGATTTATTGATATATTCTTCAAATGTGGGGATAGAGAGTCAAATAATATATTGATATATTACGAATTTTATGTCCATTCTACCTGAAATCAATTCTCTACAACTTTGTAGCTTTGAGTTTTTTCAAATTCCAAACCTAAAATATCCGAAATCCATAAACGGATGATTTTAAACATCGTTTCAACACCTTTTAAAATTCATAACAAATCATGCGTTAATTTTTAACGGTTCAAAATTTGTGGACATATACTCAACTTATATATATATATATATAACATATCCAAAAATCACAACGATCCAACGATCAGATTAAAATTATAACTCACGCAGTAAAGCTTTAAGAACACCGATTTGAGTTTTTAATACCTCCAATCCGATAAAATACTGATAAAATACCTCAACGTTAATTCCTTCATTTATAACCACATAAATAAATCCATCATCTATATCCACATCAAATAAATATTTCATTATCATATAAATCAATAATTAATTATTCACAAATAATATTACAGAATCACAATTATGACAACCAGGCCGTTCCTAGGAAAGATGGGGGTTTTCAATAAGAATTTCTCCTTACTGGCGCGCAATTAGGTGATCAAACCTCTCATTGACAGAACTTTCTAGACATTGCCAATAATGCTATCTAATAATATTATTCAAATAATACGAATTATTGATCTGATAATGAGAAATATTGTGCAGTGATAATTATTGAAACAACAATAATATAAAATATCAACGCAGCAATTATTGAATCAATAAAATAAAATATTGAACAGTAATTACTGTAACAATTATTGAGTAGTGCCTTCTTACGTAAGAATTAATAATTCAAAAATACTGTGTAATACTGTGTGCTACTGTGCAACAACACATATTACTTTATTTTACCAACCGGGGTATTCCAACAGTGTTAACGGTAACAATTACGCCGTTATTTATAAAAATTTAATTTTGACATTTTCTTCATCCGACAATTATTCTGTTATGGGGCCCACAAATGGCTGCGCCGCTCGTACGAATATTTCCCGACAGAAAGAATATTCCACGACCAAACGAATATTCTCCGACAGAAAGAATATTCCACGACCAAACGAATATTCCCTGACAACGATGAATATTTTATAACCACTTGTGTATTTTGAAAAAAAAATTCATATATCACCATTAACTTTAACCTTTTATCAATTTAATCATTTACTGAATTGTAATTATAAAAAAAATTGAATACTTTTATTTCATAAAATTCGGGGTCTTACAAGTAATTAAGTGAGATAAAGATCATTTAACCAACATAAAATCGCAATAAATAGGGTGTAAAATGTCATTTTACATAAATAGGGAACGCTCTTTTGATTCTCTCACCCTGAGGAGTCAAATCATATATAGGGATTAAAATAGAAAATTATATAAGGATAAAAAAACTGTTGGATATTAATTTATTGATATATTCTTTAAATGTGAGGATAGAGAGTCTATTAAAAAATCTGTTGTGAATGCTCTAATGGCCTCGTATCCCAATCCCTATTGATAATTAAGAGACTTTGTTTACCATGAACAAGAGAAGGATGGTTAGCATTTCATCATGCCCTTCCTTCCTTCTCCCCAATATTGTCACTTCAAATTTTACTACAAGTGAAGCTAATTAAGGGGCTGTTTGTTTAGGTCTAAATGACAGAATCGATCAACCATTAAGTTTATTTATTTTGGAAACAAAATCGTCTGAATGGTTGATCAATTCTGCCATTTAGACGATTTGGACGGAATAATTTAGTGTAATTTTTTTGGCTGAATGAAGTTTTTTTTTAACAATATTAACTATTATATTAAATAATATGTAATATTAAATATATTTATAACAATTTTAAATTTTTTTAGAAGAGTACAATAATAAAAATTTGTTATTAAGCTGTTTTGGACATGTCAATTATTAAACAAATATTTTTTATTCAAATTTAAATTCATTCAAATTTTATCAAATACCCCCAAGTTGGAAAACAATTAAGTTGAATAAAATTTGCCTTCTATCTAAAATAAATTTGGCTAAAACTAAAATCCCCTAACTTGGCCAAATAGAATAAGAGCACTGAGCACATCTAATTCATACAAAATACTTAATAAGAGCACATCATTTACATACAGATTTAATTCAAAACTTAAACGGGTCTATTTTCTTTTTTCATAATACATAAAAACATATTGACATTTAATATTAAACAAATTATGAAAATAAATTACAAAAATCTGAATATGATTCGACCAAAAACAAGTCATTACACTCATTATTGGACCGGGTTGGGGGAAGCTAGATGTACCAAAAAGAGACAAGTACTCAGTTGAGGGAAGGGGGACCCACATCAATCAAAGAACCAGTAAAATTTGCGTTCCGAGCTCGCCAATAGAAAGTGGACCCACAAAGTGGAAAATTATCCGCGTTCTTGGCCCAATCCAATCATAATTTCGTGTTCGGCTGTGTGTGTGTGTTTCTTCAGCGGGTCTAACACGCTTAATAATCATCATTTTTCTCTTCTCTCTCCATTATTTAAATACCTCCAAACACTCCGCTCCCTACTCACTCAATTTACAATTACAAACACTCAATAATCTATTAATCGTCATTAATTTGCACTTAAACCCAAAATCCCCAATTCTAATATGGGAAATTTTACATCTTGTTGCACTACTATGAGTGTTATTGATCTCCAAACAGCTAAACTCATCGACTTTAATGAAAGTATCCAGCGTGTAAAGGTGCCAATTACAGCTGCCGAGCTCATGCTTGAACAACCCGGTCACTTTATTTCTCCGGCTGAAGATCTCCGGCGAACTCTTCGTTACTCGGCCGTTAAAGCGGACGACGAACTATCGGCCGGAAAGTTATACATGTTGGTTCCTACGAGTAGGCTTCATTCTAAGGCATCTGTGGCGGAGATAGCCGTTTTAGAATCCGCTTGTCAGAGAAGGAGGCCCAAGCGGCGGTCGGCTAAGGTTTTGCCGGCGGCGAGGGAGGTAGTTTGTGAGGAGGAGAGAGAAGGTGGGGGAGAGAATGATACCGGGGTACCCAGTTGCCGGTTGGGGGTCAACAATAACAGGCAGTGGAGGCCTGCTTTGGAGCCCATTTGTGAATGGATTTGATTTGATTAAAAGAGTTGTTCACACGTGGAGGTTTACTTGGAAATGATGACATGCCACCTCAGATTAGGGCAAACTTATTCCGGTGGATGCAATTTTCATTTATTTATTGTAACTATGAAGTCTCACGTTGTTAATAGTAATACTGCAATTAGTTAGTCAAATATTGATTGACGAGAACAATGTCTCTTAGTATTAAGTTGGATATAAATAATGTTATTAAAATAGTAGTATCATACTTGAAACCAAGAAGTAGTCAGAACTTTTAAAAAAGCATAACTTAGTTCTAATCTAAAC
This sequence comes from Panax japonicus, assembly GCA_020205505.1. Classification (NCBI taxonomy): domain Eukaryota; kingdom Viridiplantae; phylum Streptophyta; class Magnoliopsida; order Apiales; family Araliaceae; genus Panax; species Panax japonicus. The sequence continues at coordinate 85,816,544 of CM035110.1, read as the reverse complement.
AACTCCTCCATTCTATAGGGAAAGACTGCTACTCTATTTTATTTGTAAATTCTAATTAGGTACTTTTGACATGTACCGGAAGTTATTACTTGACCTTCTATTTATCTAAGAACTAAGGTTTTTGTTTAGGACACATTTAAATACAACTTTTTAATAAACCTAGTAAAACATATTGCTAACACAAACAAAATTAAATGCTTATTTAATGATGGAATTAAGGACTTGCTTTTGCAAGTTAACAATAAATATGTCATATGTTCATTAAGTAACTTGTAAGTTATAATTATCTAACTTATACTCCACTACTATTAAGTAATCGAATTTAGTGTTTAGTTCAAACTCATTATTAACTTGTGGGGTTAAATACATTTCAAAACTTCCATTTCATTTCTCTTTCCAATTTCAAAACCCCATTTGCTTCTATATCTATTTGTGGATATATAGATTTGAGATGAAAAAAAAAATTAGCTATAGTTTGAAGGTTATAGAAATGGAGAAAATCAATCTCTAGAATAGATTCAGTTTTAATTGAGTCGCAGAATATCGAAATCCAAACAAAGGAGAGCGTCGGAGAAACGCTACCATGGTCGTGTTTCATGTCGACGACGATGAAGTCGTAGTCAGAGAGGCCAACGATTCTCGGCGAGGGTACGTAGGTCAGAAGCTTAGAAGAAAGAGGCCGTAGATGGTCTCACCATTTTTGAGGCGGGTTTTGAGAGTTGGAGTTGGGGCGATGGTTGATAGCGAGGATAAGTAGGAGATGATTATCCGGATTTTGTTGGTTCTTTGTTTAGAAAGATGGATTGTGGTGGTGGTGGTGGTAATAGTCGTGGGGGAGAAGTCTGGATTGGGTCGGTCAAACATTTCTTAATCTTGTTCTCTCACCCATGTAGATCATCTTTTCATTATCAACATTTGCAATTCAATTCTTTGAAAATTATTGATATATAAAGGAAACCCAAGATTGATTATCATCATCTTTTCATAATTCTGTTTTATTGGGGTTTTAACAGATTTTTTTAATTTTGGAAATTTTAGGGTTCTTATAAATAATTCGGTGGCTCACTTGGATATTTCGGTGAATAATAATAATAATAATAATAATCCCTCAATTTCAAAATATTAGATAATTTTATATTTTTAAAGTGAAATTAAAAAAAAAATTAAAAATTTAAAAAAAATATGAATTCATTAATTTATATAAATACATTTGTAAAAATTATTCATTAATTTATTTTATTATTAATTAATTAATTAATTTAATTATTTGTTATGTATATTAATTTGATTTATATTTTGTTTAACTATTTGTTATAAAATTGAGTATAATTTAATTTAATTAGTTATCCAACTCAGCTTCTATCTCTGTCAATATTGCCACGTATTGTCACGTCATTTTTTTGTTAAATGGTTAATAGACATAGACGATAAAATCATTTTTTGTAAATAATGTATAGTTCAATGAGTTGTTTGTAAAAAAAAATCAGTTCGATGATGCATTTATAAACTGACCTCTAGTAAATTGGAAAAAAGTGTATTTAACCCTTAACTTGTGTAAAATTGCATAATAATTAAAACATCAATAAACAATATCAATCGTGTAAAGCCATTATGCATCTCCAACGATAACCATGCATTCACATTGTGCAACACACACACACACACACATATATACGAGGATTAATAATAATAATAATAATCCCTCAATTTCAAAATATTAGATAATTTTATATTTTTAAAGTGAAATTAAAAAATTTATAAATTTAAAATAAATATGAATTCATTAATTTATATAAATACATTTGTAAAAATTATTCATTAATTTATTTTATTATTAATTAATTAATTTAATTATTTGTTATGTATATTAATTTGATTTATATTTTGTTTAACTATTTGTTATAAAATTGAGTATAATTTAATTTAATTAGTTATCCAACTCAACTTCTATCTCTGTCAATATTGCCACGTATTGTCACGTCATTTTTTTGTTAAATGGTTAATAGACATAGACGATAAAATCATTTTTTGTAAATAATGTATAGTTCAATGAGTTGTTCGTAAAAAAAATCAATTCGATGATGCTTTTATAAACTGACCTCTAGTAAAGTGGAAAAAAGTGTATTTAACCCTTAACTTGTGTAAAATTGCATAATAATTAAAACATCAATAAACAATATCAATCGTGTAAAGCCATTATTTATCTCCAACGATAACCATGCATTCACATTGTGCAACACACACACACACATATATACGAGGATTAATGAATGGTCAACGTTGTAAGGATAACATTATCTTTACAACAGATTTTCGTCGTCCATTTACAGATCAAACGGTATAGTGAAATTACAATCTACAGTATAATATAAGGGCGTCTGTAATTTTGTTCTGCAGATAAAAATAAAGTTCAAAAATATCTTTCTTTAAAAAAAATTCACCGTCCGCAGAATTAAAGTACGGACGAATAAATTTTCTTATATTTTTTATGCAGAAGAAGCATTCAACCCCTGTAATATATTCTTTAATCTTTCAAGCTTGCTTCAATTTTTTGCTCACATGTAGGGTTATCTACGATGTGTGCTATATATATAGATATACTTCAATTTGCCCAGAAAATATCCCTTGTCGTTGTTGCCTTTGCTAGGAAAAAAAAGAAGAAAAATCCACCAAAAGTCAAGCCTCCAAAAACCCACTGACTATACGTTACATATCGATTACCATTAAACTCAGGCCTCCTAAAAATTGTCGCCGATCAAAGGACGTATCCAAACTAAATTTTTGTCGGGAACTACTAATAAATCAATTCTAATTTTAATTGTTAATGATTTTGGCGAAGAAGGTGAAAGCTGACAATTGGAGTTGATTTGGAATTGGAATTAATTTGTAGCAAAGCAACACAGTCATGGAAAAATTATTCTCGATGATCGTGACAACCGAGCTGCTTTCACTGGTATAAACATGTTTGATAGGGCTCGTACTCAGAATCAAGTTGCCATGAATTTTATGGATGAACAACCACTGTTCTTGGTAAAAAAAAAATGGCCATCAAAATTTCTTGGACCGCCTTGATTTTTTTTAGAAGGAAGGTATTTTTGGTCATTTTTCTTATCCGTAAAATTAAACCGCGAACGCCCCCATATTAAACTACGTATTGCAGTTCCTCTATACAGTTTGATCCGTAAATGAAACTGGGATATTTTGTAAAGATAATGTCGTTGATTATGGATTTGTCACACACACACACACACACACATATATATATATATAAGAAAATGATCTAAAACACGTATTTGCTACGAATCCTTAATTATAGCTTGGACATATATACATCATCTTTACCATTCATTTTAAACATCGATGGACGATATTAAAAAAGCCAAACCAGGCGCCCACTACTAATTGTAGTGGACGGTTAAAAAAGCACAATACATCCGCTACTAATAGTAGCAGACGCTAATCAACTTCCACGCGAGAAAGAGTTTGACTTTATTAATTAGATCATTTAAGGTTTATTAAGTAGGATTTAGAGTTTATAAACTTAAAGGTTTATTAACTAGGTTTTATTAATTAGTGTGTAGGGTTTATTCATTAGAAGTTAATAAAGTTAAAAAACATAAACTCTGGTTTATAAATCCTTAACATGTGTTAATAAACTATAGTTAATAAAGTCAAAAATCATATTTGTGTGAAACTATTATTAGTGGACGATAATTTTGACTTTTTTAATATCGTTCGTTTATGTTTAAAATGGATGATAAAAATTGTGTATACCCTATAAGAATCCGTAGCAAATACATTTTATGGATCAAAATCCATATATATATATATATATATATATATAGTCCGATTCTCCAACGAACGCGAATAAACGAACATGAGCTATGACGACGCTCCATACCATCGTCATAGGCAAAAATCAACGTCATAGGACTGGCTTCAGTACGGACCAGTCGCCATAGCCCACGTTGGTTTGTTCATTAGAGAACCGGAATTTATATATATATATAAGCTAATAAATTTGTAATCTTCATGGAGATAACTGACGTAGTTGGAAATTTTAAACTTTTTACATGACTTCTTCCCGTTTTGTTTCTCTAGCTTCATTTCCAAGCTATATTTACACAAGAAAGTTTGATCGGATCATATTTTAAAATTAATGTTTTCTACATATATATAGCCCGCCTCTTGTAGGCCGAATACAATGGAATAAAATCACATGTAACATTGTAACAAAAACCTCTCAAATCCGGTATAGCAATCAGCAAAGTCTCTTATTAATGGTATATATATATATAGGTATGTATGCATTTATAGATCGGTAATGCCGGACACCAGGAGTAATATAAATTCGACTGATCGGTATTACAATTAATTAATAAGGTTTCATTAATTCAGACGTAGATTATAATCGGACATTAGTTGAACGGTTCCCTCTTCCTAGTTGACTTGTGTTTGTTATTAGGTACAACTTCAACATTCTACACCACATAAATTCTGACCCCAAGCTTATAATTTATTTGAATATATAGTTTATATACAAATGAATTAAATATAAATAAATAATATCCGATTATGGGTATGTTTAGTTCCTAATTCTTGAAATCCAAAATGTATTTATAAATCTTGTTCGGTTAACACAATTATATCAAACTGTTATTTTTTTTTGTTTTTAACTTAAAAGTCTAACTTTTAAGTATATGGAGTAATAAACTCACAGTAATTTTGGGGTCTAAAAGCTACCCAAATGTATAATACACTAAAATGAAGTAACTTATATTCTTCATAATTTCAATATAACTATAACTCATCTTTGTAAAACTGTCCAATATATATTATATATATATATAGCGCCTAATTATAATAATATTAGCTTCAATTACCTTCCAACTCCCTTCACTAATCCACCCCGGCCATTGGATTGGATCAGAAAAATGAAAAGAGCAAGTCAAATACCCATCCAACGACCCAATTAATCCAATTGTAGCTGACGTGAACATAGCCTCGCGTAATTTACCACTTCCACCACCGCTATAGTATATAGACTACACCTATAACACAATTAAAACAAGTTGGAGCCGTTTAACAAACCCTCACTAATTCCCTCTTAATAAAACATATATAGACACAAAAGCTAGCGCATGATTTTTAACTCGGTTCAGATCGATCAGAGTCCTTCAAATTTTCTCTCTCCAAATCAAACATGGGGAACCAGATATCGAACCGGCGGCCGTCGGGTAGGAACGGGAAAGTGATACTATCAGACGGCAGCGTGCATGAGTATGATCAACCACTTACGGTGGCAGAGCTTATGCTAGACTATCCGCAACGAGTTGTGGTTGAATTCCAGTCCGTTACAACTTCAAAACGGCCGTGTCCGCTGCCGGCCGACAAGAAGCTAGAGATGGACAAACTCTATGTCATGCTGCCGATCAAGAGAGGGAAACCAGCTTCATTATCGTCGGAAGAATCTCGGCAGCTGCTATTACGTGCTAATACGGTGTTAAAGTCTCCGACCTTATTTTCTTCGACGGCCGGGTTTCTGCCGTTTTTCGCGAAAATATGTCCGGCGGAGGGGTATGAAAGCGTGGTGCGGAAGAGAGAGAAATTGGAGGAGGAGATAAAAGAAGATTTGTTCAGTGAGATTTTGGAGGAGAGGCCGGATTATTTAAACAGGCAAGTGTCGGGTAAAGGATGGAAGCCCAGTTTGGATACTATTAAGGAGAAGTGTATGAAGCCCAAGATCCGCCATTGGTTATTTTAAGACTTGATCATCAGGGCAGGCTGCGTAAATTGTTGGATGGATCATGGATATATGCAGGTATGTCAAATTAGACTTATTAATTAATGTTACTAGATGGAAATGTTTATCCGATCCATCCCAATTTCGTTTAGCTTCGTCCTTTCTAATGTACTACTCCTATTAAAAACGGATACAATATTTTCCCAAGTAATATTGTTTAGGTTACTTCTTAACATACATTTTGCATAAATATTAGAATAACTGATTGTTATAAACACTTTATTTGAATCCAACCACGTAAGATAATCGTGTCCCCACAACTAATATACTTGCATAAGTACCAAATTGGTAACTTAACCAGAATTTTATTGGGTGATGCCAATAGATTAGGAGAAAGCACTATAAATAAAAGTGTTCTGTATTAATTTAATTTATAAGTCAAAAATTAAGTTAAAACAAGTCATGAAAGTATTCGGCTCAGAATGACTTATAAGTTAAAATAATGTAAAGATTACTAAAAATGACATTAATAAAAAGAGTGACAAAATAGAAGAGAGGCAAATAGACATTATATTTGGTAAAACTAACTTTTTTAAAATGACTTATAAGTCGCAAATAGTTGCTTATTTTTTTGACTTGAAAACTAACTTAAAAGTTAAAAAATAAGTAACTCCCAAACACTCAAACAATGGCAAATAACTTATAAGTTGGTTTGAACAACTTATAAGTCACTGCCGAACAACCCCTTCAAGGTATGATTTTCTCAATAAAATAATTTTGCAAATTAAAATTGTCGAGAAAATCCCAAAAGTTGTGTGTTAATGTGTATCTTTTAACACACTTTATTATGCATAGCAGGGAAAAAAATAGAGAAGGAGAAAAGTTGGTCAACTTAGAATCTTAATTTTTAGGCGAAAGGAGGAGTACTTGATTAAAAAAAATTATAAGGATCTTTTAATACAAAGGGCAAAAGAAAGAAATTTATATCCATTTTTTGTCCAAAAATAAAGAAACCTCCTATTTTTTCATACTAATTAAAATTAGAATTTCATAAATATCGATTAATTCTAATTCTAATTCTTATAGAATATCTTCTAATTCTAATTCTAAACCTCCTATGTTAATTTGTGATTTGGTACGTAAGGGTAAATGGAAGGGTTAGGTCTGGTCTGGTCTGGTCAAAGTTGGTGACTGTTGAACCTTTCCCCAAGCCATTTGAATTGGTAGAAATGCTGATTTAGCTTAATTTGGAATACTGAGTCGTGTTTATTGATAGACTTGGGTGAAATTATTGAGCCCTCCAAATTCCAATACCCAACCAACTCACAGTTTAATTAATTCTGTGTTAAATAAACTTTTTATTCATGAATCATGATCGATCGATCCATCGATACATAATTAATTAATTAAAGTGGAGACTAATAATTAATTGCTACATTATTCTTGCAGCATTCTCTAATAAGAATTGGCGAATTCATGAGTATAAATAAATTAATTAATTAGATAGAGATATAAATATTATGCAATAAAAAAAGGGTCCTTTACATAAGTATACAACAAATATAAAGTAATTACAAGAAAAGTGCATCAACTAAATAATTACAAAAAGAGTAATTAGAACTCATATTACAAAAATAGTACAATTCACATTAATAAAAAAACCTAAAATCAAGGATAACTAATAATTCAAATTCAAATTCAAATTTTGTCTCTAACAACAATTTCAAATCCATATTTCAAAATTCAAATCAAAATGAGAAAATTAAAAGTACAAAATTATGAAGGAGCTAATGTTCTTCATCCTCCTCTCTCGCCGCCACCGCAGCCACCGCCACATCTCCGCCGCCGCTGCCGCCGGAGTTGGTATTCTGAATTTCTTTTAACGATTTGGTTACCCACAAAAATTGAAATGGTTACCTTTATACGAATTTTGACTAGTAACTGCATCACATTTAAAATAAAATTGGTAATCAAATAAAACAGAATTGGTTACCTTATCAAATGGTTTGGTAACCAATTATATGAAATTTAGTTATTAACTGCATCACATCCAAAATAAATTAGTAACCTAATAAAACTAAATTGGTTACCTTATCGGAAGGTTTAGTAACCAACTGCATAAATTTTGGTTACCAACTGCAGAACAATCAAAATATATTAGTAAGCTAATAAAACTGAATTGGTTACCTTATCAAATGATTTGGTAACCAACTACATGAAGTTTGATTACCAACTGCATCACATCCAAAATAAATTAGTAACCTAAATAAAACTGAATTGGTTACCTTATCGAAAGATTTTGTTACCAGTGAAAATAAAGAATGGACCGGTGACAGTGGAAAGCGGAGGGATTGAGGAGAGGGAGCGGCGGGAGGAGGTGGAGGCGGGAGGAGGGAGGAGGGAGGAGGGGAGGAGGAAGGAGGTGGAGGCGGGAGGAGGGAGGAGGGAGGAGGCGAGGAGGGGAGGCGGAAGGAGGGAGGAGGAGAGGAGGGGAGGAGGGGAAGAGGGGTGGGCGGGAGGAGGAGGAGGAGGAGGAGGGGAGGCGGGAGGAGGTGGAGGCGGAAGGAGGGAGGAGGGAGGAGGGAGGAGGGAGGAAGGGAAGAGGTGGAGGCGGGAGGAGGGGAGGAAGGGAAGAGGTGGGGGAGGGGGAGGGGGAGGGTGGGGAGGGGGAGGACAGGATGAGGAGGAGGCGGAGGGATGGAGGAGAAGAAGAAGGGAAACAGAAATAGAGTGGGAGAGATGAGGAGAAAATTATGGGAGAGATGGGGGAGAATTAAAACACATCCCATAATTAAAGGAAGCATAAATATATTAATTGTGCAAATATTTAATGAGTGCACTTTTCTTGTAATTATGTTTTCAAATGTACTATAAAATGTAATTGTTCCTAAAAATAATAATCCCGATAAGCACTTTGTTGAGACAAACCCAAGATAAAAAAAAAGTAAGTTGTTGAATATATATATCTTAAAAATAAAAAATTTGATTGTATCCAAGGGTGCTTAATTATATAAGGGCCCAACTGTATTGAAGAACAAGAATTGGTGGAAGCACTTTAATTACTTTTCTTTCTAATTAATCGGACCTTGTATCGGGCCAGCTTTCCTAGCTGACCATGGGCTTTTATAGACTTCATAAATAAATAAAAATTGTTGCAGAAAGTAGAAAATACAATTATAAAGTTTCTGAGGCCTTGACCTCAATTTTTATTTTAAATATTTTGGTGTTTAATTTGGGGTGTTCTGAGTTTGATCTGATACCATGTGAAATCAACTAATCTAAGTTGGCGACTTAGGCGGAGATGAAAAATTAATAATAATTGCATGCATGCATGCATGCATGAAAATTTGAAATAATGTGCATGGCATGTAACAGAGTGGAAGTTTTGAGAGTCAAATGTAGTGGTGGGTCAGATATATATATATATACTACTAGTAGTAATCGGCAACATATTAAACCAAAAAAGTCGTAGCGTAGCCCTTGGCCTTGGGAACAAGAAGCTGTAAATCCGCAAGGTTTGACAAATACAGCAACGTACAGTAGTAGTACTGCATGCTGAAGTGAATCCTCCAGAAGCAGAAAAATCATCATTCCACAATGGATCTCATAATTAAATATTTGATGGACTCTAATTTTGGTAGCAACCATATATGTACATGGGTGACTCCATGCATGCCAACTTAATTACGTATACGTACTATATATATATATATATATATATATATATATATACACACACGTACCTGGCCTCTCCATTTTGAATTTTGATTACATAAAGCTGGCTACACTCTTATATGTATATTTGTTCTATATATACTTCAATTGGTTTAACAGTGGTAAAACAACTAATCTCAAAAAATATGTGTTATTTTGTACTACTATATATTACAAAAATATCAACTCTTTCTCGTGTGTGTATATATATATATATATATATATATATATATATATATATATATAATATTTTGTTTAAAAAGTAAGACACCTGATAAAATATTGATTTCTCGAAAACTCACTAAATTTCCGATGAGACTTAAATTTAATATATTTTAACTAATTACCTAACATTTACAATGTAATCACGAACCCCTAGTAAAAAGTGAAATGACTGATTTATCAGTTTCTATATAACATATACTCTCTCAATATTGATTTTTTAGAAATCAATTTGAGATATTTTTTTAATTTAAAATTAGCACGATTTATTTAAATTAAAAAAAATAAATCTTATAACTAGTAATAATTTTTAAGTAATTTATGATATTAATAATTGTATTCACATGAATTTATGTTATGAATTTTGAGTTTAAAATTAACTTTTAAAAAATCAATACTGATAAGAAAGGGAGTGTGTGTGTGTATATATATATATATATATATATGGGATTCCATTCACAGTAACCGGTTGTTGGGGAGCAATTCATTTTTGACCAGCCGCTACAGCTTGTACCGGCCTTAGACAATTTTTTTTATAAGCCGGGACAAGCTGTAGCGGCTGGCCAAAAATGGATTGCTCCCAACAACCGGTTGCTATGGATGGAACCCCTATATATATATATATACACGGAAAGGATCAAGAGCACTCTCCTTAAATAGCACTCCGCCTTAAATAGTACTCTTTTATCAAAACGACGTAGTTTTGGAGGGACGCGGTGATATTTTTGTAAATATAATGCCACCGCGTATTTATAAAAATGTCACCGCGTCCCTCCAAAACTACGTCGTTTTGATAAAAGAGTACTATTTAAGGCGGAGTGCTATTTAAGGAGAGTGCTCTTGATCCTCTCCGTGTGTGTGTATATATATAGTCCGGATCCGGTCCGGGATCCCGGACTCTATTAAAATTTGGACCTTTTTTTTTGCCTTTTGTTTTGAAACAACTAAAAAAAATTATGGAATTAGAATTTTTACATAATACAGTATTTTTGCCGTGATTTGGATGCCTATACCAAAACATTTCTGTACAGTCTGGGCAGACTGTACATACATTGGTTGGTGTAGGTATTAAAAACACACCCAAAATACTGTATTATGAAAAAAATTTAGTTCCATAATTTTTTATTTTTTTTAGTTGTTCTACAAAAAAAAGGGGTCCGAATTTTGATCAGATCCAGGAGTCCGGAACTGATCAGTTTCATATATATATATATATATATATATATATATATCTAATAAAATACAATTGATTTTGAATTTCCCGCTCACTTAATAAATCATCTGGACCGTCCAAAGTTTGAGATAAATCCCACCGTTCATATATCTATCTAATAAAATACATCTATCTATCTAATAATCTAATAATAATTTAATAAAATACAAATGACTTTAAATTTTCCGCTCACTCAATAAATTATTTTGATCGTTCAAAGTTTGAGATAAATCATATTGTTCATACAGTGCCGGAGACACGGGACCCAGCTAATATATATATAAAGGAAAGAGAGAAGTTGATAGTACTATTTGTTTTTCATTTAGTTTAGGATGTCAATAGGAGAATCTTAATGTAGGAGTTCAGTTCTCGTCACACAATGCCTCCTTGGATACCAACATGTCTAGGTGATGGGAGCGTCGCTCCCATTAACCAAATTAATATTACCAGCTACTTGACTTGCTACTATTCATTAATTTATACTCCTACTTAATTAATCTATCCGCATCCGTGAATCTATATTATTAAACTTAATTAATTATTAGCTAGCAAGTTAGATTACATTGTGGAGAGAGAGAGATCATCCCATGTTATTTGATCATTTCCCATTAAATAAGGATCTCGTTGTAAGCGTTAGGCTGGTCTGCTGTTGCCTGTACGTACGTAACCCCCCTCACATGACATGCCCCTTTTCGTTTCAAAATCTATTTTAATTCAAATCAACATTATTAATTCTTACTACTTTTTAATAAAATTTTAAATCTATCTAATAAAATACAAATGATTTTGAATTTTCCCGCTCACTCAATAAATCATCTGTGCCGTCCAAAGTTTAAGATAAATCCCACCGTTCATACATCTATCTAATAAAATACATCTATCTATCTAATAATCTATCTAATAAAATACAAATGATTTTGATTTTCCCGCTCACGTCAATAAATCATCTGGGCCGTCCAAAGTTTGAGATAAATCCACCGTCCATACATCTATCTAATAAAATACATCTATCTATCTAATCTATCTAATAATGATTTTGAATTTCCTGCTAACTTAATAAATCATCTGGGCCGTTCTAAGTTTGAGATAAATCTCACTGTCCATACAGTGCCGGAGGCACGGGACCTAGCTAGTGTTAAATATTACTTCATCCTTTCTATAAAAAAAATTTTTATTTGTAAACGTTATACATATATGTTCTGGAGTATTTTATCGTATCGACCCCCGGATGAGTTGAAGGTCTGGTGATAGAAGGGGATGTTAAGTCTATTGGGCCGAAGTCCTCAGGAATGTCGAAGGAGTTCGGGCATCCGAGCTTTCTGGGCCAAAGTCCTGTTCGGATTTTTGGTGTTCAGATTTGGGCATCCGAGTCCTTTGGGCCGGAGTCCTAATTTGTGGTATGGTGTTCGGGGTCGGGTATTCGAGCCATTTGGGGTTGGAGCTCAGACCAATATATGAGTTCGGTTGAATTGAGCATGTACAGTGGGTTATTCTGTGTGCAGAGTCTGGAGCCATAAGGAGTCCAAATGATTAAGGATTCTAGTCCTAACCATATTCAACTAAGGTAACTCCAAAGGTACTGTTGCGATTGAATTTCACTTGCACCTTTTAAGAAGATTGTGTTAGACCCAAATAATGATAACTGCCATATTTAGGAGTCCTAAATCGACTCGGAGAGGGATTCTAAGACAATGAGAACGCTATAAATACAAGGCTTGGGCGAGGTAATACATTCTTTGAGAACTAAATACTAAAACCTCCATTGTTAAACCTTGTGACCGACCTGTACTTATTCTTACACCGGAGCTATCCCCCGGCGACACAAGTCGTCAAGTTTCGTGTGTGATTTGTTATTGTGCAGATTCAAGCGCGTGAATTCTGTGATTGGACGCGCCGACAAAACTTGGCGTTAACAATATATACTAAAAGAATATAAATCTACAATAGAAAATAATATATTTTTTACATGAAAATCATCTATAACGACACTTGTCATGTGAAAATATCAAAAATATTATAAAAATATCAATTTTCTAAATAAATTAAGTGTCAATAATATAATATAGCAGGACATGCAACTAATTAAATATAGAAAAAAAGGATATATGCATATACAGTAGCAATTATATATAGACCATAAAACTTAAATAGGTTGTGCATGCTTTGGCATGCAGGTAGGGACATGACGATGAATTAAGTTTGATGCCCTGTGGCTATGGAGTAGTATTACTTAATTAATGTGGCCAGATCTTTAATATATTATAGAAACCCAAACACGCCATGTGTTTTTGACGTGCAACATTTCCATGCGTTATGTTTCTCCAAAGCGTTGATTAACGTATAACTGTAGCATAAGTAGTTATTAGGACACTAACCCTGCAACAAATTAAGAAGGTACCCCACGTACGTAGTACTTGTACGTTCGGATCCAAAAGTTGAAAATCACATACATGTTTATTAATTAGTTCTTGACCTAATTAAGTTTAATTAATTATAGGTTAGGCCATTGCCATGCAATAAATTTTAGTGGAACTAGTGTATCTATCTATATATATTACTACTCACTACTATTAGGAGTACATGACCAGCCTTATATATCAGACGTATACAACATGTACAACTCTTAATTAATCAATTTTAATTGTAGTATCTTCAAATATAACTAGATCTGAGGTTGAGAATTCTTTGACTTTTCAGTTCAACTGTAAAAAAAATAATAAAAAATCAGATAAATATGAATGGACCAAAAGCCCACAAGATAACAACAATTTAAAAAATGGGCCGCCTTAATCAATAATGGCCCTACTTGGAACCTTCTTAGCTGTAACAATGGTATGGAGTACTACTACATATGGCTGCTACAACTACAAACCTTAACCTACCATTGAGTAGCTTAGTTGTTGTCGATGGCTACAAATACAATTGTCTTGTCCCCAGTACCTAATCTAATTAAATTGAGGCCTCTACACAAATGCAGAATTAAGCAACGACTCATTTAATTTCTAATTTCTAATTAATTACTCCCTAGATCACAATTAATTTTTGTCAGGTGCCCATAATTTAATTAAGCAACAAGTGTGAGTACGTTGAAATGTTGAATAATTGGCTGGCTGGCTGGGCTGTCTAGCTAGCTAGCTCCCTCCCTCCTCCTATTCTTTTGTTTTTCATTTGCAATAATGATTTTAAGTGCACCAAATTATGTCTGAAACACATGATGATGAATTGATGATCGATCAAAGGGTCGGTAACTAAATAAGTAAATAATTACTACTATCTCCTACCATTTGATTTTTGAAGTATGATAATATTATAAATTTTAAAATTGATACGACTCATAAAAATTTAGAATAAAATAAATTTTATAATTAATTATTTTTATTATATATTATATCATTATAGTATTTGTATTAGTTAAAATTAAATAAATTTCTATTAATTTGGAAAAAAAATGAGAGCCTAGGAGGTAGTGTTATTAACATGCGACAACAACACATGAAATGGGAAAATGGATGAAAAAAAATAAAAGGTTGGGGTAAAGAAGTAAATTTAGAAAAGAGACCATAAAATAATCAATTCTCCAAAGGGCTGGCTGACCTGTACATAGAAGTAGGAATCCATGTAAGTTGGGGACCATAGATGGTGAGTGACACGTGGAAACAGGCTAAGACGCATTAAGTGATGTGGCTGGAGAGGTGGGGACCATGCACGAGATAGTAGGAAATGTGCCTTTATAAAGGGCCCAAGGGGAGTGTTTTAATTGGGTAAAAAGGAGGAGAGAGAAAGGAGAGGAACTTTAAGACAAAACCATATGGACATGTATCCATAATTCATGTGCATTCATTCATTAACCAAAATGTGGATGGATGTATTCTCCTCTCATAGTAATTATCCATAGTAAATTTAGTATTAATTCTTATATTTATATTTTTATACATATTTATATAATTAAATAAAAATTTAAATACAAAAAATTTATTATTTAATTTAATTTTGTTTTTTAATACGCATAAAAGATCAAGTAAATTTGTTTTTTTTTTTATCATAATTAGTACTTCATGTGGGTGAAATGCAATGCAAAGCAAAGGGAACATCCCATCCCATCCCAAAAGGAAAAGAAAAAAAGCATGATTCTTGTGGTTTACGAGATCAAGGGTCACTGCGGCTTTCCCTTTTTTTTTCTTTATCCTTTCTCTCACTCAATTGATCTCTTTTCTCTCATCACTCATTAATTACCCTGCTCTCCACCCCCATGCATGTCCATTTTTTCCCTTTCCTCTCTTGGTTCTAACTTTCACTCCCTTTTTTAATTCACGTCATTAAGTATTTCTGTTTCTCGATATTCAAGGTTTCATTATGATTTTTTATACTACAAATTTTAGGTTAATTAACTCATTTAATAAAGTTACTAACTACATTTAAGCTAAGTCATTCCATAAGTAAGTGGGTGGGTTCTTAATGAAATTATTAATCGACATTAAAAATATGACTATTCAAGTGAAAAAGTTAAAACCTTTATCAATCCATACTAGTAAATTACATTTTTAACTCATTACTACATTATTTTAAAGATCCATAGATAATATCATCATCATCCTCCTCATTTCTAAAAGCCGACGACCAATGCGAAATAATGAAAATTTTGATTTTAAATTCATATAACTTTTAATGAATTGATTTTATAATAAATTGATTAATTGATTAATACAGTACTGGGTTGAGGGGGGCTACATTTAAGCTAAGTCATTCCATAAGTAAGTGGGTGGGTTCTTAATGAAAGTTGTTCGGGAGCATTTTACCGACCTCTATATGGGCTAAATGCCTGACATCAGAAGGGTTTTATGAGACCCTTGAGCCGAAGCCCATGGAGAAGTTGGAGGTGTTCGGGTCGGCATTTGAGCTATCTTGGGCCGAAGCCGAACTAAGTCTTGTGGTGTTCGAGGTCGGGTCTTCGAGTCCTTTGGGCCGAAGCCCAGACCAGGTTATAGGACCGGTTGGGCCTGCACAGTGGGCTCTCCTGCGTGCAGGGTTCGCGTTCTTAATCAGAATTAATTAAGGTAATTCCAAAGGTAGTGGGAGGATTGGATTCTACTTGCACCTTTTAAAGAGATTACGTTGGACCCAAGTTATGGTAATTACCATACGCTAGGAGTCCTAATCCGACTGGGAGAAGGATTCCAAGGTGGTGAGTATTATAAATACAAGGCCAATGTTATCATGATGAGGTAATACCTACTTTTGAGCACTAAACACTTAGCCTCCATTATTTATCCTTGTAACGGCCTGTACTCATCCTAACACCGGAGCTATCCCCCGGCGGCACAAGCCGTCAAGCTTTTGTGTGATCCGTTACTGTGTAGGTTCTAGCGCGTGGATTCTGTGATTGGACGCGCCGACGAAACTTGGCGTTAACAAAAATATTAATCGACATTAAAAATATGACTATTCAAGTGAAAAAGTTAAAACCTTTATCAATCCATACTAGTAAATTACATTTTTAACTCATTACTACATTATTTTAAAGATCCATAGCTAATATCATCATCCTCCTCCTCATTTCTAAAAGCCGTCCAATGCGAAATAATGAAAATTTTGATTTTAATTCATATCACTTTTAATGAATTGATTTTATAGTAAATTGATCAACTGGTTAATACAATACTAATATACAAAAAAAGAAATCATCTTTTATCTGTATGTCAATACATATTAGTAATTAATTTATCAAAATTAACTTTACGCTAACAACTCTCGTGAAATTGATGGCATACCACTTGAATCCAAACTCCAAAAAAAGCAGTAAATTTAAAGATCAAATAGATTAGTACTAATGATGTTTTCTATCAAATGGGCAATTTGTTGGCGCCTTATCATTTTCCCAGGTAGTTGAACCCGAGGACCCGTGAGTGGGTCAGCGGCCATAACCGGTAACAAATGTAGAAATTTACTGCGTAATTCTCTCTCATTTTACCGGTCCCTTAGATTTTAATGTGGGAGGGTTGGAGCTTAATAAATGATGAAAATTAGTACAGAGCTAGGGAGAGAGAGAATCTGTAGTGCCAGCGATGAAATAGAAGGATCAAAGCTTTCTCTCAGCTCAAAGCTGGCGCTAGTTTTTGGGCTAGCTTCCTCTCTCCACCATTACCATTAGCAGGATTAATAATCTTATTTTTCCCCACCTATTTTTCTATCATATTTCTTCCATCTTCTCTTTTGGTATATATATATATATATATATGTATATATACATACATACAAATCAATTACAGAATTAAGTGAGGGAGAGAGTGAGTGAGTGAGAAATTGATGGTTGATCTTTGCACATCAACTATGCCTTCGTCTCCATCTTCATCTCTCTCCTGTGGAGAAAAGAAGCCATGGTGGCTTAGCAACAGAAAGGTAATTCATTAACCCATAAACCTCCATCAAAATCTCAATTTTGTGTAATATTTTCTCTCTATATATCATTATTCTTTACCACCCATTGATTTTGATTGTATATCAAAATCTTAACTTTTTTGTTATATTTTTCATTACTCATCTCCTTTCTTCACTACCCATCAATTGTGAATGTAGAAAAATTTCAACTTTCTGTTATGTTTTCATTAATTATTTGACACATTTCAGGGCGTCCCATTGATTTTGAATGTATGAAAATTCAGTCTTTCTGTTATATTTGTTATCTGTAATATATATAGTATTATTTAATAATGCATATAAATATAATAATAATAAATTATGCAAAACATAAATAACTTGTAAAATGATGAATTTAAATCCGAGTCCTTTGAATTCACAAAGTCTCCTTAAAGCAAATTTATTCCCCCACAGATGCTAAGGGTTAATTGAATAATTGCTTCCCAAGATAAAACGGATTTCAATTCTTAATTAGTAGCATTACAAAATTAAGAATTCATCGAACGCAAATTCTATGTTATGTACTCGAATTTTAATGGCAATAATAATGATGCATGTAATATGTAAATTATAGTAATGATGCATGAAAATGGTGCATAAATATACTTACTCAAAATAGGAAATGGAAAATTATTTGCAGAACGGGAAAACACTGCAGAACGGTGGGAAGGAACGGAATCTGCAGAAACGGAATTTTGCAGAACACAGAACGGGATTGCAGAAAACGGGAACGGGACTCTGCAGAAAACGGAACGGGACTCTGCAGAAAACGGGATTCAATATTGCAGAACGGGAATAAAGGAAGGAACGGGACGGGAATTTCAGAAAATGGAAGGGAAATTTTGTAAGGAAATTTTGTGTCCTTCAAATGCTTTCCCCAAACCATTTATTTATAGAAAATGTTTGTATGTAACCGTCGTCAAAATGACGTAGTTTTACAAACCCGCCCGTCACAACCACGACCCGACCCGACCCGACCCGTCCAGTCAATTTTCTCATTCAATTCAAATCTCATTTCCAACAATATTTTCATTGTTGATCAATTTCTTGACTACCCATTGATTTTTGAATCTACAGATTGTAGAGAAATATGTGAAAGATGCAAGATTTCTCTTTGCGACCCAAGAACAGAGTGAAGTCACTTCGGCTCTCAACATTCTCGACGCGGCTCTAACGCTTTCGCCGAGGTTTGAGCCGGCACTCGAGTTAAAGGCTCGATCTTTGCTTTATCTCCGGCGATTTAAGGACGTCGCCGATATGTTACAGGATTGCATTCCGAGCCTGAAAATGTCGTCTTTGGACGATTCATTCTCCTCGTCTTCTCTCTCCTCCGACAATTCGTCTCTACAATTCTCCAGAGAGCGAGTCAAGCTTCTCTCCTCCGGTGACTCACTGAGTCGCGATGAACACAGTTTCAAGTGCTTTTCAGTCTCCGATTTGAAGAAGAAAGTCATGGCCGGACTCTGTAAAAACTGCGAAAAAGAAGGTCAATGGAGGTAATTTTCCTTTCTTCTACGTATTTGTGTAATTTAATTATTTTATTTTATTTGTTTATTAACTCGGATACAGAACATTGGCTTGTAGATTACGCGAACCGCCGCCAGCTATTAATGAATGAATGATGTAATCACTAGTCACAATTTAAATTAAAAATTCAAAAAGTCTAATCTGTTTTTCTTAGCTGGTTTAGACTTGGATTAGTTTGTATTTATATATGCTCCATCTAATAAGAGTCAACTAGGTTTTGGTTGACGGTTATTTTTGGACACAATTGCACATAAGTGACATACATTTATTTGATGGTTTTGACATAAGTTCGATGTTAAAAAGTTGTGACAAAATTTATTAGAAGGTATTTAACTAAATAGTATTACCTTCTAATAAATAGTTATAAATTAAAATGAGTTAACTAACTAGCTTTGATTTGTATAACTCAGTCTTGTCAATGCTAATGATTTTTCAATTTCAGATATTTGGTTTTCGTCGATGCTAATGATTTTTCAATTTCAGGTACTTGGTTTTGGGACAAGCATGTTGCCACCTAGGATTAATGGAAGATGGCATGGTACTCCTCCAGACTGGAAAGCGCTTGGCCTCTGCGGCATTCCGCCGAGAAAGCATTTGCTGGTCAGATGACAGCTTCTCCTTCTCTAAATTCCCAATCTCGGGGGAAAATGTAATTAATAATCAACCACCAACGCCACCAAAAACTGACTTTGAAACCATCACCCAACTCCTCAGCCACATTAAGCTCCTCCGCCGCCGGAAGACCTCAGCTATTGCCGCCCTTGATGCTGGACTATATGCCGAAGCCATAAGACACTTTTCCAAGATTGTAGATGGCCGACGTGGGGCACCACAAGGCTTCCTGGCCGAATGCTACGTGCACCGTGCGTCGTCTTATCGATCTGCTGGTAGAATTGCCGAGTCCTTGGCAGATTGTAATCGAACTTTGGCCCTAGATCCATCTTGCATTGATGCCCTTAGTACTAGAGCTGCCCTTTTTGAGACTATTAGATGTTTACCTGATTCTCTTCATGATCTTGAACACTTGAAGCTCTTATACAATACAATCTTACGTGATCGAAAACTACCTGGTCCAGCCTGGAAGCGTCAATATGTACATTACAGAGAAATCCCGGGAAGGTTGTGTACATTAGCCACAAAGATTCAAGCCTTAAAGCAAAGGGTTGCTTCGGGAGAAACTGGGAATGTGGATTACTATGCATTGATTGGTTTGAGAAGGGGATGTTCGAGGTCTGAATTAGAAAGAGCCCATTTGTTGCTTACTTTGCGACATAAGCCGGATAAGTCTAATACTTTTATTGATAGGTGTGAGTTTGCGGATGATCGGGATGTTGATTCCATTAGGGACAGGGCAAAGATGTCCTCATTGTTGTTGTATAGATTGATTCAGAAGGGTTACACAAGTGTAATGGGTACGATCATGGATGAGGAAGCCACGGATAAACAAAGGAAAAAGGCTTCTGTTGCATTGCAAGCTGCCGCAGCAATGCAGCAAGTTCAGCAGGCACCAGACCGAGCAAAATTTGAAGCAGAATCGAGCAATACAACTTCAATGAAGATGGTTACTTCCGAGGTGTCGAATCTCAATCCGGTCGATAACAAAACCACTACATCTGCTGCTGCTGCAGCAGCAGCTGCTGCTGCATCATCAGTGTTTAAAGGAGTGTTCTGTAGAGACATTGCAGCAGTTGGGAATTTGTTATCACAGACCGGGTTTAATCTTCCAATCGCGGTGAAATACGAGGCATTGAGCTGTTAAATGTGGATGGACTGAAGATAATCAGATGTTACCGGCAGGGGAATCTAATAGTATTGTCTTGTTTGTATAAATGGTAATATTACTACTGCTTGCCGGCGAAAATTTTGTCACCTTTTTCCTTGTCCCTTTTTCTATCTACATGTACATAGTTAATTTCAGTACCAGACTTTTTCATATTTGGACTTTGTTAGACTACTAAAAAGTGGGTATTTCATCTTTTTAACTTTTAACCTGTCAGTTTTTCCAGTCCTTGAAAAGGTTTGGAGAGAAGGTAAATAAATGCATTAGTTTAAAAAGTAAGGCTGGAACTCTCTCCCTCATGACTTATCTGCTGCAGTAGCCAGTAGGTATGGTATTTGCAATTACTACTTACAGCTTCCACTAGTGCTCAATTACTTTTGCTATTTTCTGCAAAATATCTGCTTCAAATGCTCTTTTGTACTTGTCTCATTCCTCGGTTTATCGTGTGTATGAATCGTATGGGACACTATAGTAGAGCATTAATCTGTTTGGCATCTACCCTACCCAAATGAATAGGATGGATGTGGGAGGGGTTTGTCTGTTTTCTCTGTGCTTCTGAATGAAGAATCCAAGAATGGGATTTAATTAATCTTAAGTCAATAATACAAATGGCCTGAAGATTATATAGGGGTTTCAAGAAAAATGACCGTGTTGTTTATATTTTTTTGCTAACTGGTAATTATATTTTTTGCATTAGCAGTAGTTCTCTGGCAGTGGTTTGGTGGGGGAATCAGAAAGTATGAATTGAAAAACCTTTAAATGCTAGTAATGTAGGAGTATTTCTTTGTTTGATCATGGGTTTTCTGCAGCTCGAGGAAAATGATGAAAAAGTAGCATCATTACGCTATTGCTGCTGAAATGATGTTACCATGCCATGCCAAGTATCACAATGAAACATATATTACTCCTAAAAAATTACTGTTGAATTTTGTTACCCAGAGCAAATTTGTCAAAACACTTGCATTTGATATCATAAGAGTGAGAATATTGGGTTATTGATCCTCAAAAACGATGCAAGTACAAATATTCTGGCAAGGCTTCTTGTAGTACTATATTCTTTAAAATATACGAAGAGTGGGACAAAGGCTTTCTTGTAGAAAGGAGTGGCAAACTTTGATGGCATTTGATGGCATATATATATATATATATATATATATATATATATATATATATTACTTTTTACTCGAGGTGAGGTGACCACATAATTTCTATATTTACTTTTTGATTTTAGTGGTTTCATCAATATATAAAATCGATAACTGAATGGAATAAAATATTACTTAGTTACTAGTATAAATTAAGCACAATAAAATAAAAGCAAAAAATGTACTACTAGGCACTAGCTAGTGCGTGGAATATTATTAGTATTTTATTATGTGCCAAGTGCCAAGTGCCAAGTGCCAACCTCGATCCCTTGCAAGTGACTTAAAACCTTTTTATTAAGGGAGTATCTTTGAATTATAGTAAAGTGTGCTCTTTCCTTCCTCTCTAATCAACAAACTTTTGATTCCTCTACCCTACTCCTCGACTTTTGTAGCTCTATACTGGGTCTGGGTGAAAATCGAACTGGACCGTCTTTAATTACCATGCATCTCCATATACTACCTTACCTATAAATTATAACAAAAAATGATGCAATACATATTAGGAGTACTATATATGTCAACTTATATTTTTACGTTATTTTTTTATATTTTTACATGAATAATTTATATATTAATTTGTGAATCTTACATATAAAAATATTAAAAATAATGTAGAAATATTAGTTTCATATATATATATATATATATATATATATATATATATATATATATTGAGTAAGGATCAAGTGCATACCCCTTATCTTACTCACCCGTGCTTATCCCCCTTTAGGCGACGGTTTCGCTCATACAACCGTCGTTTATACTTTTAGCGACGCTATATGTTGTCCGTCGCTAAAAGTATAGACGACGGTTGTATGACCGAAACCGTCGCCTAAAGAGGAGTAAGCACGAGTGAGTAAGATAAGGGGTATGCACTTGATCCGGACCGTATATATATTACTACCTCCATTCCATAATTTTAGCTTAATGCACATGAATTAAGAAAGTCATTAATAGAAGTGGTTAGTATGAAGTTTATTTTTGGGTAAGTTGGTTAATTGACCAATAGAGTACTGCTGACACGCAGGCGAGGTTCTATGTGTGTCAGCACTCTATTGGTCAATTGACCAACTTACCAACAAATAAATTTCATGCTAACCGGATCCGTCATTAATATTATCATTTAAGAATTAAAAATTATAGGAAATTTCATTACTACCCATTTATGAGAAATTGAAAACTATTAATACAATAGAAAATTTCTTGAGACAATGAAAAAAATTAGGGATGATAAAGAAAAATAAATAATTTATTCTTTTAAAGAGTTGCAAACGATAAATAAATTAAAATAAATTTTTTCTTCTAAAAGATATTTATTATGGAATGAAAGTAGTAGTATATATGTATGTATGTATGTATGTATTTTCTCTTCTCAAAGTTACTTTTTATTAATTAATATACAATTACATTTGACAGTTCGTTTCCATGCATGTATGGAGTCTAGTAGCCATGTGTAGGGATCTAGCTAGGTTATATATATATATAATATAAAAAAAATCCGAAGGTGTGAACTGTGGAAGAGTGTTGGTGGGGGAAAAGTGGAAAGGAAACATGCTTCACATCTCAGTCTCTTGCTCGATTTTATAAATACTGATAATATTCTTTTAGGTATGTATGACAGATAGAATAGCAGATAAAAATATGAAAAAAGTGAGTTATTTTTGTAATTCTCAACTGCCCATTCTGATCGATGAATGAATCCTTTAATTTTATTATATTAAAGTATTTATTTATTAGTATCGATCGTAATAGCTAGCTAGATACATCAACTTTTGATAACATTTTTTTAATTCCTTGTGAAGAAAGAAAAGAAAAGGGGTTCCTCACGTACGAGGAAGTAGTAAAGTATACCACTCCAATGGCATTTCCCTCTTTCTTCTGGCTCACATTTTGCCAATTATTCTCTAGTTCGCGTCTTTTTTAGACTATGGTGTTAATTTTTGAATTCCCATGCACGTACGTACGTAGCATGAAAATATTGATCGTTAATCTTAAGATAAACAAATTATAAAGACAAAGCTACTTCAAGAGATGAAAATTAAATCAAACGGTACAATATTTGGCTCCCTTTATCATTCATCAATTATTTTTCATTAATAATATATAATTGTAACTCAATATACTTATAAAGTTGTACTACAAAACTAAGTGTCATGTGCATGACTCGAATAGTCTTAATTATTATATATAATTTGACTCGAACATAACTGAATTTGAGTAAAAAAAATTCGAGAAAAACCTAATTAATCTTGAGCAATATATAATATTTTTTAAATTCAAGTTAAACTTTCAAGCTGAATTAATTCAAGCACCCTTTTTGGTATGGTTTTGAACCTAGCTAGCTAGCTAGTTACTTTGAGAAAAAGAGAAGTATATATGGTGTAGGATAAGGAATTTAAGCTAGCTAAAGGAGAAGAAGAGAATCGAGGGCCGGGGGTTAGAGTGGATTTAGGGTAAAGAATAGATAGGGAGGAAGGGATTGTTTGACTGTTGGGAACATAATATGAAAGAGGTTAAGTCGTGGCCAGGCTATATATATATATATATATATATATATATAGATATATATATATATATATATATATATATATATATATATATATATATAGAAAATAGATCAGGTCCGGACTCCCGTACGGGAGTAAAATCCGGACTTTTTTTTTTTTTTTTTTTTTGAAACAACTAAAAAAAAATAAAAATTATGGAACTGAAATTTTTCCATAATACAGTGTTTTGGGTGTGTTTTTAATACCTATACCAACCAATGTCTGTACAGTCTGCCCAGACTGTACAGACATGTTTTGTTATAGGCATCCAAATCACGCCCAAAACACTGTATTATGGAAAAATTTCAGTTCCATAATTTTTTTTTTTTTTAGTTGTTTCAAAAAAAAAAAAGCAAAAAAAAAAAAAATCCGGATTTTAACAAAATTCGGGAGTCCGGACCTGATCCGGACTCTATATATATATATATATATATATATATATATATACTGTCAGGATCAAGAGCACTCTCCTTAAATAGCACTCTGCCTTAAATAGCACTCTACAATCAAAACGACGTAGTTTTTGGAGGACGCGGTGGCATTTTTGTAAATACAATGCCACCGCGTATTTATAAAAATGCCACCGCGTCCTCCAAAAACTACGTCGTTTTGATTGTAGAGTGCTATTTAAGGCAGAGTGCTATTTAAGGAGAGTGCTCTTGATCCTCTCTGTATATATATATATATATATATATATATATATATATATATAGAGTCCGGATCAGGTCCGGACTCCCGGATTTTAACAAAATCCGGACCTTTTTTTTTTTTTTTTTTTTTGCTTTTTTTTTTTTGAAACAACTAAAAAAAAAAAAAAAAAATTTATGGAATTGAAATTTTTCCATAATACAGTGTTTTGGGCGTGATTTGGATGCCTATAACGAAATATGTCTGTACAGTCTGGACAGACTGTACATACATTGGTTGGTGTAGGTATTAAAAACACACCCAAAACATTGTATTATGGAAAAATTTCAGTTCCATAAATTTTTTTTTTTTTTTTTTTAGCTGTTTCAAAAAAAAAAAAAGCAAAAAAAAAAAAAAAAATTTTGGGTCCGTATTTTAGGACCAGTCCGGGCGTCCGGACTGGATCCTCATTCTATATATATATATATATATATATATATATATATAAGAGCCCAACTTTTATGAATAAAAATAAATTTTCTATAAATATCATTTTTGAATATTATGTAATAAATTTGATATAATGTTATAGTTGTGGATAATATTTATAAATTTTGTAAAGTACACAAGTTGTTATATAATATTCGATTGGTCGGGAAATATTCGTTTTAAAAGGGAATATTCGTACGACGGCACAATCATTGGTGGACCCCACAACAGAATTATTGTCGAATTGAGAAAACGACAAAAATATAATATTAAAAATAACGACGGAAGTTTTATCGTTAATACTGTTGAACTACTCAGTAGTAAAAGTACAGTAATACGTGTGGTTGCATAGTAGCTCACGGTATTGATTATTGATGTTTACGTGAGAAGTCATTCAGTTTTATTCAATTATTGTCGATATTTTATATATTATTAAATCAATAATTGAGATGACAGAGTTATTAATATTGTGACGCCCCCAAAATAGGTTCATTCTATCAAACCCATTCTGAGTCGCCAAATACATGGTACAGAAACAACTACAACCTCATTATTACAATTATCGTGCAAAATACGACAACACATACACTGTGAGTTTAAATACAAATATTGTCATCTAGACAATATCAACACTCAAATAAAGTCCTCATTACAATTATTGATACACTATTTTACAGAATAGTGATGACTACTAAAATAACTATCTTGAACCATCACTCCACACCCCGACTAGTTCATGCTATATTCTCGCCTCCTGAGAAGAAAAATGGAACAAAAAGGAAAAGAGTGAGATCAACTAGCCCAGTAAAGAACATTATGAGTAAGATAATATAGAACAAATTATCGTTAGTCTTCAACAGGGAAAAATCTGATAGAATACAATAGACAACAAGTTTTAGATCAACAACTGCAGCGGAAGCAACAATTCATTAGAAGAGTTAAGTAAAGAATGAAATCAACTATCATCTATGAATTTAAAAGTCCATCATCAATATTTTATCCCTGTAACATCAATCAATATACATCTTGAATCAAATAGTCATCTTTGCACTACAGGCCAAATATATTAATTAGTTAGTCATGTTCATCTCAATACCTGTTCATCTTTGCACTACGGGCCAAAGATATTCATCATAAAAGTATTCATCTTTGCACTACAGGCCAAAGATATTCAGTAATATCATAATTTAGAACTGAGGATGATAAAAAATATTTTAAAGAAAACGAATCCAGTGAGACAAAAGAACAAATATTAAAGATTCGTATTTTAGACAATCCAAGTTCAAAAATACTTCATAAATAACCATGGTGGAGTAAAATTCAAGAATGATCAAAACATGGATACAATCAAAGCTAGTATCCAAGATAGATGTCTTGGACACAGAAAAGAAAATTTAATTTTTCTGTGAATAGTGTCGTATTTATGAATAGTGTCGTATACGTGAATAGTAACTCCGACACTAAAATGTAGAAATTTTGCAAGAAAATCATCATGCTTCGTGAATAGTACTCGTGAATAGTAACTTGTGAATAGTAACCCCGACATGAAAAGATCAGAATTTCACAAGAAAAATCTTACCAATATTCCGACATAATGAAATTGAAAGAAATAATATCATTTATAAAAAAAATAACATCCCTTAGCTCAACAGAATAATACTTGTGGCTGGAATATCAGATATAACGCTGAAGAAAACTTACACCGTATAACAACACTCAAGATATCAAAATACTCACAAGAATACGCTCGATAATATATAGAGAGAAAACTTCAGTTTCTTGTGTGATTTTTAATTCTAACCTAAGCACCCTATTTATAAAAAAATGCTTAGAACACCAAAGCAGAAAATTTAATATAATAATATTATTTATTAAATTTTCAAGTCCACCATAAAAGAATCTGATTTTAGCCATTTAACACATGCCCACAAATGAAAAAAACGTTTTCTTTTAAAAAATATTTAAAACTTCAAAAATCAATTATTTTGGAACTTCAGAACTTCAATAATTCATAATAAATAGCCATTTTATCAGAAAAATTCGAACCTTATATCCTTTCAATGGGAAATTTCATTCTCTACAACTTTGCAGAAGAAAGTTTTTCCAAATTCCAAACAAAAATTGACTGAAATTCACAAACATGCGATTTTACAAGCTATAATCAAATTTCAGTCAAGAAATGGGGTCAAAAAACATGAAAATATTTTTAATATTTATTGAAACAAAAATATTCTTCCTCCTCATTTATTCATATATCACACTTTCATTATAAAAATATCACCATTATTATATTATTAAAATATAATAATATATTTAAATGAATTATTTTATCAGAAAAAGATAAAATATCAATTTTTAGCAATTGTCACATTAAAAAAATTTTCAATCTATATCCACATAAAATGAATATTTTCCTTATCATATAAATCAATAATTAATTATCCATAAATAATATTACAGAATCACAATACTGACAACCAGTCCGTTCTCTGGCAAGAGAGGGCTTTTCAATAAGTTTTCTTCTTACTGGCGAGCAATTAGGTAATCAAACCTCTCCTTAGACAGAACTTTCTAGACATTGCCAATAATGTCATCTAATAATATTATTCAAATAATATGAATTATTGATATGATAATGAAAAATACTGTGTAGTTACAATTATTGAAATAACAATAATATAAAATATCAACGTAGAAATTATTGAATCAATAAAATATTGAACAGTAATTACTGTAACAATTATTGAGTAGTGCCTTCTTACGTAAGAATCAATAATTGGTGCAATACCGTATACTACTGTGCAACAACGCGTATTACTGTGTTTTAACCACCGAGTATTCCAACAGTATTAACGGTAACAACTACGCCGCTATTTATAAACAACTTATATTTGTCGTTTTCTTCATCCAATCGCTTTACGTTATGGGGCCCACACAAGACTGCGTCGTCGTACGAATATTCCCCAATAGTAAGAATATTCCACGACCAAACGAATATTCCCCGACAACAATGAATATTTTATAACCACGTACATGCTTATTTAAAAATATTTGCGCATTTTACCCATAACTAACCACATTGATCAAATAACCCTTACTGTTTCAAAATAATAAATTAAGAAAATTCCATTTTATTAAAAAAAATTCGGGGTCTTACAAATATTATTATTTGCAATATTAACGATGTCTAGAAGTTCTGCTAAGGAGAGGTTTGGTCACCTAATTGCGCGTCAATAGGGAGAAACCCTTATTGGAAAGTCCCCTCTTTCCTGGGAATGACCTGGTCGATTAATAGTGTGAATAATAATAATGATGATGAAGTTTTGTTTTATTAGTATTATTAATGTAATAAAACAGAAAAACTTTTTATATAAAACAGAATACTTTTATAAAGTTATTCGTTTTATTAGGCTAATAGTAAAATCTTTTTATATAAAACAGAATAATTTTATAAAGTTATCTGTTTTATTAGACAATAATTAGATTATATTATATTTTATTATGCATAGTATTTGCATAGTGCTTGCATAGTGTTTGCATAGTAAAATCTTTAGAAAAGTTATTCGTTTTATTAGATTATAAATAGAATATATTATATTTTATTATAAACCGATCTGGACCGTCCGTTTAAAGTAAATCGATCTGGACCGTTCATGGATTGGTTACTATTCAGTTCATTCTTCTATAAATAGAAGTTCATTCCTTCATTATTTCTTACGAATTCACTGAAACTCTAGAGAGAAAAACTGTAAAGAGAATTATTCTTCTATAATCTTGAGCGTATTTCTTTAGCGTTTAAGAAAACTTTGAGCGTAGTGCAAGTTTCTTCAAGTATATCCCCGCCCTACCGTCGGAGTACTCTTCTTTATAAGGTAAGGAGTATTATTTTTTTTATATTCATGAAGAGAACTTCTGTTATTCCATTTCTTTATTATTCTGTTGGAATAACCTGTATATGCGGTCTACCCTATACTTGGTGATTTATGTTGTTATTCTATTTTTTATTATTCTGTTGGAACATCCTGTCTGTGCGCTTTACGCCGAACCTTGTTTCGTCTTTTTTATTTTGTTGGAATATTCTGTCTGTGCATTTTATGCCAGACCTGATTCCGTTATTTATTATTCTGTTGGAATAACCTGTCTATGCGAAGTACCACATGCATGGTGATTTCTGTTGTTATTCCATTCTTTATTATTCTGTTGGAATATCATGTCGGTGCGTATTACGCCTGACCTGGTTCCGTTATTTATTATTCTGTTGGAATAACCTGTCTATGCGAAGTACTGCATGCATAGTGATTTCTTTTATTATTCCATTTTTTATTATACTCAGTTGGTTAAAATTTTGACTTCTATACTCCATGAAATTAGTGGAATATCCTTGATATTTGCCCTTCATCCAGTATCTTTTCATAGAAATATTCTTCTGAGCATTCTTGAATTTTACTCTACAAAGAAGTATCATGTTGACAATTTGGACGTTATTAGTTCCTGGATAAATTAATTCTTGAACTTGTTTTATTGAATTCTTATATCATTGTCATCATGCTCATGTTTATATTTTATTGAAAGTCATCTGTGACCTGTAGTGTATAGATGGACTTGGTATGATTATGACCAGGGATTATTCGGCATAATCATCACCGTAATGTTACAAATGATGTGGTAAAAGTCATCATTGGCCCGTAGTGCATTGATGGACAGTTGTTTGCATGATCATGACCATTGATGAATACACGAATATCCTTGACCCGTAGTGCATGGATAAATTGTGGTTGTGATACTAATGAATATCCTTGGCCGTAGTGCAGGGATGATGTGGATTATTTATTAAGCTGAGTCCCAGCGATAAAAGTGATGAAAAACTTTTTAAATCATAAAAGATAGTAGATTTTATTCTCTACTTGACTCTTTTAATAGATTGCATGTTCCGCTGCAGTTAAACTTGATGTCTATTGTATTTTATCAGTTTAACATTGTTGAAGACTAATGATAATTTATTCTGCATTATCTTAGTCATAATATTTCTTACTGGGCTAGTTGAGCTCACCCTTTCTTTCACTGTTCTCTTTAGGAAATGAGAACGTAACTGAGACTAGTCGGGGAACGGAGTGACGGTCCAGATGATAGTATTAGTAGTCCTCACTATTCTGTTAAATAGTGTGACAATAAATGTACTGAGGACTTATTCTGAGAGTGAATATTGTCTAGAAGACAATATTTGTATTAAAACTCATAGCTTTCTTGTTGTATATTAAAGATTGCATTTGTATTATTTACCATGTATTTGGCGACTCAGAATAGGTGATGTATACCTATTTTGGAGGCGTCACACACACACACACACACACATATATATATATAGGGGAACGATCCATAGCATCTATATGCTATGGGATAAAAAATGGCATATAAGCTCTAAACTACACGTTTTATAGATGAATGGTTGCGATCAGATTTGTGAACCCACATAAAATAACTCTTGGGATGTTCTAGTACTTCGCAAGTCAAAGGTTTTCCTAATATGGGCAACCCGAATATAAATCCCACATCCTCTAAAGTAATGTCGACCTCTCCACATTTTAAGTGAAACGTATTTGTTTCACTCCTCCAACGTTTAACAAAAGCAGATACAAGAGATGCATCAATCTTTGACACTACATCTTGATGACAAAATATACCGAAACCTAACTGTTCCAGTAGATATTCTTGCTGTTTAGTCAAGTTCCATTCAATTAATTTTGTAGACATCTGACAGATTTCTAACACACCCCTATCCTACAAGTTAAAAAGAGCATACATACATATATTGTCAAAATATGCAAGTTTTTTACAAAATTTTAAGAGAAATATGATATATGGTTCAAAAAACTTACAATATTTTGCCATAAGTCAGAAAAAACATGATTTTCTTGGTCCCATAAGATAACAGTATCAAAAGGTCTTGGATTGATGTACATATCTGTCCTAGAAATTCAACACAATGTCAAATATTAAACAATCACAGAACTCAAGTAATTGCACATCAAACCATCTTGAAGAAACATCAGTAAGACAATGAAATCAAAAATAAACCCCCAAAAATAGAAAATTTTGACTATGGATTAAAAAGATTTAACTCACCTATATTGTGACGAACTCGGGCTATAATCAGGGCTCACACTAGAGGTATAAGGACTGCAAGAGGTAACATATGAGTGCAATCATTTTAGAGTACAATCAAATTACAAATAAAAACATGTAACTTTGGTGATGCAACAATAGGAGGAAATGCAGCATGTTCAGGTTGTAATATGGGGGAAATAAATAGTTCATCTAATTGACCTGACAAAAAAGAAGAAAACAACATATTACATAACTCAATTCTTCAATCTAGAACAGAGCTAAATGTGAACAAAAAAAAATGCAATTTTTAGACCAACTCAATGTTCAAATTCCAATGGCATATTTAAATGCAAAAAACAATCGAAGAAGAGATAATCAAATGTACCTGGCAGAAGTAGATTGCAACTCAAAAAACGTGAAAAGGCATAGAACACTTCACGTTTTTGGCTGAGATTTGCAGATGATTGCTTAGGGTTCGTCGATTACGCCCAATACAGTTATGCTTACAGAACTTCGAGAACTTCCAGGTGATTTGAAGATGACTCAAAATTCGAGAACTTACAGGTGATTTGGGGGATGGATTGCTTCTAGGGTTCTTCGTTTTTCGCCCAATTCAAACTAAACGCACAATTCCTCTGTATTTCTCGTATCTGGGGAATGATTGCTTCTAGGGTTGAGGGTTCGTCGAAGTATGCCAAGATCGCAGCACTCGTAAAATTCACGCATGATTCCTCTTAATTTCTCTTGCAACGTATCTGGGGAATGATTGCTTCTAGGGTTAGGGTTCGTCGGATTTTGCCAAGATCGCAGCACTAAGTTTTTACGATCCCTCTGTATTGTTTTACCTTTGTTACCTTTCCCCTAATTGTGATAGTTAACTATCGTCCGCTAATATGTTTAGCAGAAGGTGAACATTCTGTAATTTCTATTCAGCAGTTGTTGTGTATAAATGGGGGAAAATTGTCTGAAAATTATCATTTAAACGTCTGCTAGAATTACTAGCGGACGATGGGTTCACAAATTTGATCGCAACCATTCATCTATAAAACGTGTGGTTTAGAGCTTATATGTCATTTTTTATCCCATAACATATAGATGCTATAGACCGTTCCCCATATATATATAGAAAGCTTATATATATATAAGCTGTGAATGAAACCCCATATATATATATATATATATGTGTGTGTGTGTGTGTCGATGGATATTCAGAATTTTTTGTCACTTAAAGACTAGCTAGTTAATTGGGTTTCTATAATATATTTTGCTGCTGATCATGCGAAAAATTGGGACGTATATATATATTTGAAAAGTATGAAACTAAAATGTTAATTTTTGAGACATGCACTGCTCCGCAAATTAAATGAGACATTAAATTATAACGCAAACATGTAATACTACTAGCTAGTAGGAAGATTGAGATGGAGTTGTTGAAGATAGTATATATATATTTGATCAGTAAGACTAATATTTGTCTCCCCTTCATAAATTTAGAATTTTTGAGATCATGTTAGCACGTGCCAACAACATTCCCAAGACAATGAAATGCTCACTATTATTATTATTATTATTATTATTATTATTATTATTATTATTATAAGTTGGGTCGGATTTTGTTGGGGGAAAAAAATATTCTTTTCTTGATCTGTCAATTTTGGCTTATTAGAATGTGATGTGATGCAAAATGAAATCGTCTCCACAAATTTTAGAATTTTGATCCTTCTTCTATACATCATCATACGTCACACGGTGGAATTATATATGAAGAGAAATTTATGCTTAATTATAATTATAAATTTTATTAATGGAATAATAGTTCTATACAATGTGTATGTTTTATTTGTGCATAATCTGTCAAAATTACAAAGTTTTGACAAATTTATTTTTAATTTCTAATTTGAGAGTAGAGATTTTTTTAAAAAAAAAATAAATTTGACAAAGCGACGTAGTTTTGGCAGACTGTACACAAATAAAATATGCACAGCTGTATATGACCATATTACTCTTTTATTAATATATAAATTTGGTATTAATTATAAAAGGCTTAAATATAAATTACTATCCTAAACTATATGTCATATTCCACTTCAGTGATCCACCTTTCAATTTTGTCAATCAGATGATTGCACTATTAATTTTTTTCGATTTCATTCAATTGGATCTATCACGTCAGAAATTGCTGATGTGACATTCTAACTGGCGAAATGAGTGTTTATGTGTAAAAATAATATATATTTTTTTTAATGAGACAAAGGACAAAAAGGTAAAATAACAAATAAAAGTATAAAAAACTAAACAAATAATATAAATTATAAAATATATAAAATTAACATTAATAATTAAGCAAATTACAGAAAAAAAAACATAATTATAAATAATTACACAATTTCTCTGTTCTACCAACCAAATCAACCCCAGAACCCCCAGGGGTCTCGAAGAATCCATACACCTCCTCCACTGCCGCCTCCGAATCACCATCCCGCCCCACCAACAACACAAATCACCACACAAAAATCTTATTCCCCAGCCCCACCAAGATTGGCTTCTGGGAATTCAAAATATAACCACAGAAGAAGCCAGACACAGAATTTCAGCAATTGAGAGAAAAGCATCAAAATCAAAATTGTCTATAGCGTCATCTTCTTGTTCATTATCTATGATTCTACTAAGCGATTGAAAAGATCTGATGGGGACACGACGGGTATAAAAAGATTTGTTTGAAGAGCGGGATTTGGGGATTTGGAGACACGGGGTGTTTGTGAGTAGGGTGGAGAGGGAGAGGGAGAGGGAAAAGAAAGAAGGGTTCTTAAATATTAATTGGGGTTATGGACTGAAAGAGGAGACTAGGGGGTGGGAATTTGTGAGGGAGTGGTTTTGAGGAGTGGGTGACATTATGGGGTTACTGGGAAGGCTTTAGAAGAGAAGAAACTTATAGAATTATCAAATTTATTTATAAAAATATCAATTCTCCATAAATGATATGTATATATATATATATTACGAATGATGTATGTACATAGGTGTATTAAATCCAGAAACAAGTGCTTGATGAAGAATGGTATGATTATAATTCCACAAGTAGCGTGTATATATCCTTAGAACCCTTGTGCTTCCTCTGCCAGTGTTTACCAAGACATTCCAAAACTGATAAATAACTTCAAAAATTTTAAAATGCAACCTAGTAGCAAAAGTTCAATTTTATTAGATTTTCAAAAGTAAAATTATTACAAAAAAAGTAGCAAAACTAAAATTTGAAAATCTTAAAGTAGAAATAATAAAATGATTTATAATAAATAATACTTGTAAATAAAAATTTAACTATAATGATATATAAAAAAAATTCTGTCAAATACAACAATTAAATATGATAGAAACTAAAAGAAATTACCGAAAAATATACATCATATAAACGTAAAATGATTTATAAAAAAAGTTTTAAAAAATTTAAATTATCAATAGTTTGGTAAATTATTTTTTTTTAAAAATAAATAAAAGATTTGGACCAAACAGGCTATCAAAGTCATACTCGGCCCGTCGGGCATGGGCTTTCTCGTGTAATAGCTAAATTTTAGACAAATTCTATTGGGTCCTTTACACTAATATACAACAATTAGAAAGTAATTACAAAAATAAAACATACAAAACATAATTACAAAAATAAAACATACACAATATACGTGCTAAAATCACGTGTTATTAACTCCTACACGTCAGTTACCAAATTTCATATTTTCAATTAACCGCCCCAAAATCATGCAACTTTGAAATCGAAACACATATCAACGACGGAGAAGACGCAGAAATCTGTCGCGTCTATCAAATCGGAGAAGACGAATCACTTTGTCACGACGCAACTCTGAAATCGGAAATAGCATACAACATCAACAACTTCTTCCCGTTTAGTAACCGTAATCTTCTGGCGCGACACAGCACTCAGATCGGAGAAGACGAAACTTTTCGTCGCGACGGCACGTTGAGATCACAAAATAGCATACAAAATCAACAGCAATTTCAAGTTCAGTAACAAAAAACAATCGAACTACCGTGATTGTTGAAGTTCAGTAACAAAATCGCAACAACTTCGATAAAAATATGAATACTGAGGTAAGTGATTCATATGCATATAGTTACCTCTATTTTCTACGAATTCCTATATTGATAACCTTTCTTAAGTTTTTCACGTTTAAAATGGTTACTACAAATACTGTGTAGCATTATATGGTTACTGACTAATGCTGACTTGGTTACTGTGTAAAATTATATTGCTGACTTGGTTACTGCTCAAAATTATCTAGTAACTAATGCTGACTTAATTGGTTACTGGCCAATGCTGAATTGGTTACTGACTAATGCAAACTTAATTACTGCAGAGATTAATTGGTTACTGTAATATTGGTTGCTGAAGCATATTACTGTATAATGTTGTCAAATTTGGAGTGTTGGATTTTGGCATTTTCGGAGCCTAATTTCATTGGAAACGGATCAACGATCAAAAATCACTAGCTTCGCTAGTGAACTACATGATTTTTTGGTCAAATTCTATCATTTAGGCCTTCAAAACTGCATGTAAAAATTTGGTTTATTTTCTGGTTACTAAGATTATGTAGTTTGGTTACTGTCTAATATTGATTTGGTTACTTTATAATGTTTATTCAGTTCTCAGACAATGGAGACTGATAGTAACCAATACAACAAATTTAATTATTTACAGGAATATATAATTATTTATGTTAGTAACCATTAACCACATGGTTGGTAACATTTTTGATGGTGTACAGTAACCAAAATTGATGTTGATTAACAAAGTTAGTGTACTGACTGTTTTGATAACAAAGCCAGTATACTGACTATGTAACATTATACTGTCTAATGTTGTCTTAGTTACTGACTAATGTTGTCTTGGTTACTGCATAATATTATTAATTAATGTTGACTTGGTTACTGACTAATGCTGACTTGGTTACTAACTAATACTGAGTTGGTTACTAAGTAATATTATATTAATTACTGACTAATGCTGACTTGCTTACTGTGTAACATTATAATGGTTATTGATTAATTCTGAATTGGTTACTGTATAAAATTATAATGTTGACTTGATTACTGTGTAAAAATATTATTTAGCGACTCATGTTGACTTGGTTACTGACTAATGCAAACTTAATTACTGCAGTGATTAATTGGTTACTGTATTATTGGTTGCTAAAGCATATTAATGTACACTTCTACTTATGTTTTTTATATTAATGGTTACTTGTTAGCCAAAATTGATGTTGATTAACAAAGGCAGTATACTGACTGTTTTGATAGCAAAATACATGAAAAAATATGTTTTATATTTTGGTTACTAAGTACATAGAAATTAGTTACTGATTATTATTGATTTGGTTACTGTATAATATTTATTTGGTTGATGTATACTTTAAATGTATATTTTCCTGATGTTTTTTATATTGATGGTTATTTATTAAATACATTGGTTACCTTCCTGCAACAGTTGGATCTTTAAGTACATATTGATGTTTTTATATTGTTTGTTTTTGCTGTAAAATGCATAAAAAAATATGTTTTATGTTATGGATACTAAGTAAATATATGTTGGTTACTGTCTAATCTGGAATTGGTTAGTATATAATGTTGACTTGTTTATTGTGTAATATTACCATGGTTACTACATAATATTACTGTGTTTTATATTGATTTTTTTATATTGATGGTTACTGATTAACTACATTGGTTACTTTCATACACCTGTTAGTCTTTAATTTGTAACAAAGTCATTACTGATCGTTTTGGTTGTAAAATGAATGTAAAAATATTTTTTATAATCTTGGCTACTAATTACATATATCTTGGTTACTGTATAATATGTATTTAGATACTGTAAGGTGTTTATTTGGTTACTCTATAATGTTATTGAGTTTTATACTTATTTCTTTTATATTGGTGGTTACTTATTGACTACATTGATTACCTTCATACAACTGTTAATCTGATTATATATATTGGTTGTTGTATACTATTTAATTGATTACAGTATGATGTTTATTTGGTTGCAGTGACAATTTGGCAATTTTTTTTAAGTTTGAAGTGTCAGATTTTGGCGTTTTCGGAGCCTAATTTTATTGGAAACGGGTCAACGATCAAAAGTCACAAGTGTTGCTGGTGAACTGCAGGGTTTTTGACCAAATTCCAACATTTAGGCCTTCAAAATTGCATGTAAAAATGTGATTTATTTTCTGGTTACTGAGATTATGTAATTTGGTTACTGTCTAATATTGATTTGGTTACTTTACAATGTTTATTCAGTTGTTAGACAATGGAGACTGTCAGTAACCAATACAACAAATTTAATTATTTATAGGAATATATAATTGTTTACTGTTAGTAACCATTGATGTTTGACCTGATACAAGCTTGTAACTATCTGGTTACTAATAACAGTAACCATAATGTAACATAATAAAACAGTAACCACATAATTATATGATAGTAACCAGAACAAATTTTAATGGTAACCAGAACAGAAACATCATGTATTGAAACCCAATTTAGGCAATCCATGTATACTAAATAATTACATATTAATCAGAATAAAAAATAAAAGTAACCAAAATCCCACATTGAGGGCACAATAATAGTAGCCTAACCATAAGGTAATAGTAACCAAAACATAATAACGAAGTAACCAAATAGTTATATAAAAGTAATCAAAACATGTTTTAATGGTAACCAAAACAGAAACAACATGTATATCCAACCCAGTTTAGGCAACCCATGTATACTCTCACATGTACATTTAACACTTGATATATGTCCTGATACAAGCTTGTAACTATCTGGTTACTACCAAAAAATAAAATGGTTACCCTTCTATGCATGTTTGGTTACCAACTACACCTTTCAAACAATGTATCTGACACAACTTAGAAGTAACAAATACGAACCAACAAGCAATGTCAAATCACTGGTAATATAATCAAATATGTAATCTCATTTATATAAGTTCCAATAAACATTACATACTCACTAACCATAACAAATGGCTATGGATATCCAACAAAACCAAAGTATGAAACACAATTTAAAATGACAGTACAACGACAACCGAACTAATCAAAATCTGGTACAAATCTTCGTAAAAATTCTTTGAAGTTGTTAAAAAGCCGATTGTGGAGGCGCATCTCGTCTGGAGAGAAATCTCTAGTTCAATGTCACACCAATATATAACTTTTTCAGTGAATTTTCTGTTGCATTCCTCATAGTAAAGATCTCATAACTGCAAATAAATAAAATCAGATTTACATAGTCATTAGTAACCATATATAAATAATATTTATATCATAAACAGCTACGTAGTGACCAACAAATAAGAGCATACTAACCAAAAATATAATATAACAATTACACAGTAACCAAAAAGTTATATTATATAATCTAATGGTAACCAAAATATAAACAACATGTAGTACAGACCATTTTATGTAGTAAACAAACAGTTATATATAATATTAACCAAAACATAATTTAAAGGTCACCAAAACAAAAATATGTATACCAAAAAATATACTAAGAAGTAACCAAACAGTTATATGATAGTAACCAAACCATGTTTTAAAAGTAACCAACACATAAACAACATGTATACCAAAATCAGTTTAGTCAACCAATGTATACTAAGCAAATACATTGTAACCAAAACAACATATAAAAGTAACCAAAATCCCAATTGAGGAAAAAAGAATGGTATCCAAACCATAAGCTAACAGTAATAAAAAAATATACTCATTTAGTAACCAAACAGTTATATGTTAGTAACCAAAATATATATTAATTGTAACCAATACATAAACAACATATAGACCAAGAACAATTTAGTCTACCCATATATACTAAGCAAATACATGGTAACCAGAACTACAAAAAAAGTAACCAAATATTTATATGATAGTACCAAAACATGTTTTAATGGTAACCAATACATAAACAACATGTACACCAAAACCAGTTTAGTCAACTATGTATACTAAGCAAATACATGGTAACCATAACAACATATAAAAGTAACCAAAATACCAAATCAAGGTAACAAAAATGGTATCCGAATCACAAGCTAACAGTAACCAAAACATAATGCAGAAGTAACCAAACAGTTACTCAGATCTGGATAAAAAATATGTATGTACCTGTTGTTTGGAAAGGTTACGTAGCCTCTTGGGGGTGACAATGGCTCCCCCACAATTGACCACCTTGTGTGAAGTGGTTAAGTACTTGGCATAAGTTACCAATAGGAAAGATGTGGAGGTTACATACTGCATGTTGCTGTCATCCATTTTAAACAAAAGCCCCCCTGTATACCAAAATCATAGTTATCACAATAATGAACACTTCGTATGTATAATTCACAAACACATATACGCGTATACATATATAGGGAGAGAAAGAGGGACCTGAAGTGTACTGGGATTGAGGTATGAGAGAGCAAATGAAATTATCGGCATGACCTTTGTAATCATGAAGGGATTGAACTTGGAGTGTACTGGGATTGAGGTATGAGAGAGCAGATGAAATTATCGGCAGGTACATACATATGGGAAGAAGTAAACGAATATGATGAACAACTAAACAAATATGATAGAGATGAAGAACGCACGAACAGAGATGAAGAACAATCACCGGAAACAAATTTTTTAACTCCGATTACGAGTTTAGTTGCGACACAGGAGAGAAACAAGGGTTTCAGCATGCATAAGAGTTTGGTAACTGTAGAGTCCCAGACAAATGATAAGCGGTTATCACGCGTTTCAAAAAAAACAACATTTTGCCATGTCAACCCATTAATATTT
This sequence comes from Panax japonicus, assembly GCA_020205505.1. Taxonomy (NCBI): domain Eukaryota; kingdom Viridiplantae; phylum Streptophyta; class Magnoliopsida; order Apiales; family Araliaceae; genus Panax; species Panax japonicus. Next base: position 85,776,173 of record CM035110.1, on the reverse strand, counting down.
ATCCCTTAAATTAAGCACTCCTAATTATATTAGTATTGTAAATATATATGATGAAATGTCATATTTTTGTAATTATTTTATGAGTGTATGATTTTTGTAATTACTTTCATAAATGTACTATAATATATAATTGTTCCAATTCTATTTCTTAAAGCTATATTCTATCAAACCCCGATAAAAAAGAATTTTAACTTTTCTTTTAATATGAAAATTTGTAGACAACGCACTAAGACATCACTATTTTAGCATTATGTTTCTTCTTTATAATAAGTTCATAAGAATATAAATTTGATTGATTCACTGTATTAAAAACATTATAAAAATATAACCAATTAAATTTATCCAACGCAATAATAATAATAAAAAAAGTCTACATATAAAGTTTCCTACTTGCAATTCCTAGAATTTGGAATTAGTTTGTTACTTTGACGCACATTAAAAATCAACCATACTCTATACCAAAAACAAAAATGACCCGTTTTTGTGTTCTGGGGAGATACATCTACACGAAACTTTACTAACATGTACAAAATTTATATGAAATCAATCTTTACCTAACAAATATATAAATTAGAAGAGAGATCATTTCCTCTTTGGTACAGGGGTACCTTTCTTGGTACTCTTCGGGGCCTTCTTGCTAAGTCTACTTACACTACACTTGGGGCAAAACCAGTCTTCCTCGGGTACATCTGCCAAAGGAGGATCACAGCAATCAATATGCATGCCAATGCCACAACCAATACAACCACTTTCATCACTGCATATTAGCATTTCCTCTCCTCTATCATATGACCCGCAGACTTGACATGGTAGATCATCACTATCACTACAATCATTTGGTGGCGTCACTAACTCATGACATGGTAAATCACTACCACCATCATTCGGTGGTGTCATTCCTCCAACAACCTCTTTAGATTGCTTCACTAGCTTCTTAAATGCTTTTTCAGCCCAAACATGAGTGTTATATTGAACATGTCTCTCAAGTGAGTATCCAGGTTTGCAGACAAACTCAACCAAGTAATCGGCTACAACACAGGGTATCTCATGCCTTAAAAACTCTTGGACCCACATGTCAACACGTGGCATACCAGGACTGACAACTGCAAAATCAACTCCCGAATCTAAGAACCGAGTATACGGGGGAGAAGTAGCTAATATCCTCCCATCTCCAGCTTTTACAACACGCTTAAGAGTATCCTGTATGACAAAAATATATACTGTTACCAAAAATACGGATATAAAATACATACTATAAAGCAACTAAATTAGATGGCCTTCAACATTCCAGCCAGAAAATCAATAACATGCCACTGAAGAAATTTCTTTAAGCTTTCTATTTATAAAGTAATATATATGTCCCAGAATAAGCATAAGAATGAAAAGACTCGAGGAATATCAAACTGAAGAGCATACCAAAGAAGGGGAAATGCATTCCCCATATATGATAATGCTCATTTTGTAAAAGGCACCATGACCAGTTCTTTCCCTCTGAAGGCGCCACTTTCTAGGAGCCTCTAAGTTAATAGCACCATCTTCACTTAGGCCACTCTTGTACCATTCATAAGGCTCCTCTGCCAAGAATTTTCCTACCCGATTGCTATCACTTAGATAATTAGTCTTCAGAATCCACCTGTAAGAGGAGGAAAATTAATTTAAACCTTATGAGAATAAAAGACAGCTAACGTTTGATATCCTTGCCACATTGGATAAACAATCGAAATGAGAAAGCCAAAATAGTCAATCAGATGAGGAATATACCTTCCAGATGCAGCAGCAGCAAAAAACTTTTCTATTCTGCGAACTGGATCAGGGACAATAAAATGTGTTGCCTGATATGACCACTGGTGAGAAACATTGCATACTTTCCCTTTCAACCGCCTTATTACCTGCTGAAATTCCTTTCTCTGCAGCTTATGCCCACTCAGTATAAACCATACAGGTTCAGGTTTTGGGGTTGTTTGCACTTGCACTTTATCCAGATTTGACTTGCTGGCCTCTGTATCAATTTTTTTAGATGCTTTAGAAGCCAATTTTCCCACCCGCTTTTTACCATGATTCACACTTTGATCTACAGCACATATTGCCATATTTTCCTTCTCCACTTCCACTGATTGAGTCAAGTTATTTAAAGATCGAGTCCTCTTTGTTTTACCTGCCGGATGTGGAGTGCTACCCTCATTCTTCTGACTTTCAGACTCCTCAATGGCAGCTATCTTAGTAACAGAAAGACCCGTTCCTTTCCTGATTTTACTTAATGGGTGTTTCCCCCCTGCATTTTTCTTCTCTTTTACCACATCCTCCATACGCGTAGACTGTCCCAGCTTTCTCTTACCGCAAGTAGTCTTTTTCTGTTTAGTGCCATCTTTGTCTGCAACAGATGTTTTATGAGTATGCACGCCCAATGCATTACAGTCAGTTTTGTATGTTTGCACTTCTGATTTATCTTCTGCTCCTACATTTCCTACAATATCTGGTTCAACTTCTCCATACTTCTCTTCACAAAGTGCCCCCGGAACCTCATTTTCCTCCTTGCCCTCTAGAACCTTAGAAGGAATAGTTGTTTTATTAATTTTACTTTGAGGGTGTTTTCCCACCATACTTATGTTCTCCTTCACCACTTTCTCCATATGGGGTGATTCCCCCAGCTTTCTCTTACCACAAGTGGACTTTGTCTGTTTACTGCCATCTTTTTCTTCAGCAGACGCTTTATGATTATGTACTCCCAATGCCTTTTCTACACCAATAATTTCTGCTTCAACTACGCTATAGTTCTCTTCACTAACTACCTCAGGAACCTCCTTGGTCTTTGGAACTTTAGAAGGTACAGTTGTTTTATTGATTTTACTTACAGGGCGCTTTTTCCCTCCACTTATGTTCTCCTTCGCCACTTTCTGCATATGGGTTGATTCACCCAGCTTTGCCTTACCACAAGTGTCCTTTTGCTGCTTAGTTCCATCTTTATCTTTTCCAACTGTTGTGTTATGACTATGCACTCCCAATGTGTTACCATCAGTTTCATTAGTCTGCAGGTCCTCTGATTTATCATCTTCCCCTATAATGTCAGGTTCATCTTCTCCATACTTCTCTTCACTAACTGCTTCCCTAACCACATTTTGCTCATTGTCTTCTGGAGCCTCAGTTTCATCATCCGTTGAAATAGAGTGCTGCTGAATCTTGTTTCTAGATTGTGAAACACCATTTGTTGGTGCCACCAAGACTGTATGATTAACTGTTGGAGGGACCATCACAAGCTTCTCATGCCCTGCAATTGAATTAATTGCAGGATCATCTTCTGAAACACTTTTATCCAAGTAAATAGAACCTTTCAGATTTGTTGTATTACTCTTACTCCGAGACTTTCTACCAAACATCTTCCTCGTAGGTGGTTTCAGATATGCATCAGCATGCAAGCTCTGGTTAGGAGTATCGTTGGATTTCTCAATATCTAATCTTTTACTTCTGGGAGATGAAAGCTTTGGAGCTTCACCAGTGGCTACATCTTTGCCCACAGACTTGCTTCCCAAGCTGTCCTTATTTGATCCCGCTGAATTAATTTGAAGTGCCTCCTCCAATTTGCCATCATGCCTAATATCTGAGTTGACAGTTTTTGAGAAGGGCGTTCCAGATGTTGGTGATTTCCTGCCAACACTCGAAGATATTGTAGCAGAGGATCTCTGTGGGGTATTCAAAGCAGCAGCCAGACTTGAATAATGGGCATCATTGTTAGAGAAAAGACGATTATTTGACTCAACCGGACCACTTATCAAAGATGCAGGTTCCACCAGTTCACTTCTAGTCATCTCCACTGAGCCTGATGATACGTGTGCTTCTGAATTGTGGCCTGTCTTTTGTGATTTGGAGTTACCACAAGAAACATTCATCTTCCTCTTTTCATCTAATATAGTACTTTGCTCTTCAGGACCTAACACAGTTCCTTTGGGAGTTCTAAAACAATTATTATCAGTTCCATCCTTCAATTTCCCCGTCATGGAGGAGATGTCAAAACCATAACTCACATTGTAATTACCTGTGCTTACTGTTGGAGTAGTGACCAAGTTGTCTGCCATTCCCCCCAAGTACATTGTCTTCCTAGAGTAACTTTTGGGGCTTAATTTTCTTGCATCAGAATGGGGAGACCTCTCATTTCTAGAAGTACTAGCCAAGTCATTTCCAACTGTTACAGGAACTGCTGTTCTTTCATATGTTTTAACTGGTTCACGATAACTAACATTCCCAAAAGCTCTAGCATCACGAGAATCAAGCACTTCAGGGTGGCACGGGTCTAAATCAGATATTCTCTCGTATCCAGTGGTAGACACCATGTCATTAGTATCGATTACATTTGTCCAACCTTTAGATGCACTTGAATCAAGCTGGTTTCTTCTCAACTCCTGATTGGGATTCAGAAGTTCGTAATGCTTTGAAGCAATGTTCGTTTCTTCCTCAGAATCTTTAGCTTCTGCCTCCAGCACCTCCAGCTCATATCCACTATAAGCAGATATACACATAAATAGAGAGAGATCATTTGTGACTCTTTTAAAGCAAAGGGGGAAATGCAAGATAGAGGATATTAAATATAAAAATGCATATCTTAAAAACTTCACAATACATGTATATTCTCACCTCTTATCATAATCCGCTTCTGGAAGAATTTCCCAAGCCTTCAAACTGCAACAGAAAGGTAGGTCAGTTCATAGCAATTTCCAGTAGGATGTGAACGAGCAAGTAAACACATATTCCTCATGCAAACAAAAACACATAAAAGAGAGAGAACTCAGAGAAGCTAAGTCATACCAATCTTCCAACCACAGATGGTTAACAAGCTTTATCTTCTTCATTTTCTTGGCAAGCTCATACTTCTCACCTATCACAGTGAAAGTCTTCCGATTAAACTGGATATATCTTAAATACCTGAGTGAATTATAAAATCATGTGTAGGCCATAAAATCATGTTATTCTAGGATTTTTAGACAAGAGAGTTCATAAAGGGAAGTCACATAATGGACCATTATAAAATTAATTATTGATATAGAAACTTCTGCGGTAACTTATAGGCAACTTTTGCATAACCCAAATTTATCTTCACAATAGCAAACACGATACAGGATAACAAATCATAAACCAGATACTGTGTGCAAATCTAATAGACTAATATAACTCCAAGGGAAGATGTGTAGCATCACATAACGCAGCTAAAAGTGCAATTGCAACAACATAAACCAATGGATGAAAGTTACTAGAAGTATGATTGGTATCATTCATCCCTTTTATATACTAAACATTATTCCTGTTGCACTCCCGGAGATCCACTAACCAAAATTTCCGGTTTTCTAACAAGCCAATAGGAAGTTTTTAACAAAAGACACAAACTTATGTAACAGATTAGATAGGAGGAAATGGCACTATACTACTTTTACAAATATACATATGTAAAAGGAATGCTTTATTGCTGAGGGAAAATTTGTAAAAAATTAAAGTAACATTATGGAAAACATAAATTGCATGCCAAATTACAAATGCATATCACCCGTAACTATCCAATAATCTATCTGGGCAAACAATAAAATGATAGCATACCTTCAAATTTGTAGCATATAAGATGAGTAACTTTGTTAGCTACCAACGGCTTTGAAAAGTTTGCTCCCATCAAACTAACCATTGTCTGGATAGAAAACGGAAAGGTAAGATGCCACAGGATCTTAACTTTCAAAGGTCAGAGATGATTTACAATGTTTGATTATAATAAAATTAAGAACATAATGGGTAGCTTCAAACCATAATGTCTTCTCGATCTTGGCGTTGGTATCCAGTCAAGCATACAACTAGAGATTTGGCACCAGGAATTCCTTTCAAATCTCTTAGAGGTCTGTACATATTCTAAAAAGAAACCCAGAAGGTAAAATAAGAAATAAAAACACAAATTCTAAAAATCGTTAGGTGAACCTAGGCGGTGGAGGGATGCCTAGCACCTAGGCCGCCTAGGCGTTTTCGTAGGCGGATTAGGCGTTTTCTTAGATACTCTCATTTATTTATTTATTTTATTGTATATACTTGTTATACTATATAAAACATATAGTATATGTAATTTTTTTAAAATTTACATGAAACATTACCAAAAAAAACAATATATTTGTGAGTTTGGAGGGATGAGATGGTAAGGGAAAGTATAGGAGGAGAAATGATGGGAAGGGATTATAATTTTCCCTTATCATGTTTGTGAGTTTTAGAAAGGAAGGGAAGGGATGAGATTTTAATTAAATTTTTCCTTGTTTGTGAGTTTAGAACAAAGGAAGGGAAAATATTTCTATTTTTAAACAATACTATTACTATATTACCCTTACATATTAATGTAATAAACGACATGACTTATTTTGAAAGGTTACTTTAGGTAATATAAAATATCTAACTTTCTCATTATTTCCAATCCCTCCAAATTCTCTCACTAAAATGAAATCAACTTTACATCCAAATCCCTTCATTTCCTCCCTAAAAAAACTCACAAACATGAGATTCGGAGGATTTTAATTATTTTCCATTCCATTCCCTTCCCTTTCCCTAAAAAAAAACTTACAAACACAATATTAAGGCTTAACAAATTCATTTAAGTATTGTAAAGTTTATAAGTATATGTCTGATTTTGCCTAAGCGGGGGCCTAGGCACCTAGCTAAATCAAAGCGGTAAAGAATCGCCCAGAGAGAGAGAGAGAGAGGGGAACTAGCAAAAAAATGTCAAACAAAAACAATACCTCCAAGCATACTTCACTCCTAATGTCTAGGTTGCCAACAAAAAAGTTAGAAATCATAATTACCACTAGTTTCATAAAGTAACTTAGTAGAATTCTTTAAGCAGTTAAGGTAATCGCACAAAACAGAAATACATTCATGCGAGGGTCAAAGTTGTGGTTACTGCTTGCTAATATAATGTATGATGAGGTATTGATGTATAATCTGAACTATTTTAAAAATAACGTAATCACCATTTGTCCATGTTACATGAAACAAGGATATATGAGGTGTCAGTAACACGAAAAGAAAATTATAAAAAAGTTAAATAAACTATCAAAAGCAACATGCAAGTGTGCATCAGATTTTTTTTCTATTTCCTATTTCTTTTTGTCAATACCATTCATTGTTAAAATAACAATTTAAAAAAAATGGGTGATCACAAGCTTGCCAACTTAATATACTAGCATAAGCTGTACAACCAATTAAAAAAATGTATTTGGCTCTTTGGTCTGAAAAACTCTTCACTAAGACAGAAAGTTGGGTTCTTGAAAGTATCCATGTGGAAAAAATACTAAATAATAAAAATATTAATAGTAGGGTTTATTGTTGGTGATTCAAACTTCAGTTGGGAATTTAAAGTACAATAGAAAAACATTTCTTTCGGTCAATAACGTATGGAGAGGTGATTTGGACATAGTAACTTACAGAGTTGGGATCAACAGCCATTCCCACATCAAAACTGTGAGCAACCCATAAGCCATTGACCAGTGTCTTTCCATCACTTCGAGCAGCAACACATATAGGATCATCCTGTTAGATAACCAAGAATGGCACTAATGAAAATCATTCACATAAAATGATGAAAAAAACTTTAAAAAATAAAAAATAAATCAAAGCATAAAAAACAAAACAAAATGATCAAGTAAAAGCCCAGAAAATTACATAAAGAACTTATCAACGATGACATGAGTGCAAATAGGACCATACTGACCAACATCAACTCCACCACCATCAACAAGCTTAGACAAAACCTAAAAATCACGAGCCATTAAATTACTCATTCCATTGCATTCAATTGAAGCATCAAATGAAGAAGACATTTAATGAACCAACAAAATTAGCATTGGAAAAAAGGCAAAAGAAGTAAATTTAGAAAGATACCATGTGTTTGTTAATGGGGTCAAATCCAAGTAGAACAAAGCGGACGTCACTGAAAACTTTGGACGGTCGGTCATATTGTAAACCTTCCAACATTGATAAAAATCCCTAATTGATTCTGTAACTGAAACTCTTTGAAAAAGAATTGGGGGAAGAAGCTCTCAGTTTATGTGAAGAGTCGGTGACAAGTGATAAACCCAACCCTGTAATAATAGCAGAGAATTATAGATACAGAACTGCCAAAAAGTCAATAAACTTTATGATTTGAGTGGAAAAACTGAGACTACTGTTCCTCTGTCTGTCTTGTCTTATGTATCATTAAACTTCTCGGGGAAGAATGACGACTACATAATTAAACTTCTCTAGGAAGAATGAGGCTGATATATGGGGTTGGGGGTGGGCGCGGGGGTAAAGGAGGGAATTTTTTATATTTTTTTAATTTTTTTTCCTTTTGATTTTCGTTCGGCGGGATTATTATTTGGAGACCGACCGAGTGAGTATTTACTTGGGGCTCCGCTCCGCTCCGTTTATTGTGACTAGGGCTGAGCAAGTAACCAAATTAGAATCGAAATCGCACCAAAAATCGCACGAACCGCACCAATTAAAACCGTACCAACGGTTCCGGCGTATGTGGCGGTTTTAGATTGGTTGAATAACCAAATTTACGGTTCCGGTTTGGTTACTAGCCAAAACCAAACCGCATAAAACCGAAACCGCACCATGTGTGTGTATGTATGTATTATCTCTAGTAAATTCTAAAGTTACTTTTCACTTGAACACGCTCAGAGAAAATCTCAGTCTTGCATTGTCATTTTTTCACCAATTGAAAGAAGATGTTAGAGGTTATAGAGTCAAAAATTAAGCAATTTGGTTTTAGAATTTTGAATTTGTTTGATGCGTTATTGGAGGGGCTTATAGTTGAGGGCTCAAGCATTTGATGCATTGGTTAATGTCAATGCTATAATTGTAATAGTCTAATAGATTATTTTTAGTCCTCCCTGCAAATATATTTTATTCTATCTTCAGTATATACTTTTAATTTTTGGGGAACTAGATAAACATTCTTGTTTGTTATCGAATATATGGTCTCCGTTGTTTCATATAGCGGATATTTTAGTTTTAAAGCATACTTGATATAATTCTCATTGTCGACTTTGTCACTAAGTTAATTGCTCGATGTAAGTTTTATGTTAAATTTTATTGAAAGCTTAAACTTTTTTGTTGTTTCAATTGGTTTTGGAACCGAAACCGCACCAATTAAAACCGCACCACACACTTTAAAACCGCACCGCACCAATTACAAGCGGTTTCGGGTGCGGTTTTGAATTTTTCAAACCGCATCTAAGCGGTTTCGGGTGCGGTTTGAACTTCAAACCGCACCATGCTCACCCCTAATTGTGACGGATACGGAAGAGTTATAAATCGCATTTCTACTATTTGTGAATGTAGAGTAGTGCACTACGGTTATGCCGTATAATTTTTATTTTTTATAAATTATATATTTTGGTTGGAGATATATTTTTAAAATCGTGATGTACCTCATTTTATAATAAATTATTTATGTTTAAAATAATGTATATTTTTTTTATAAATTTTAGTATAATATTATATTTAATGTATATATTAATTTACCTTCTTAAAAATCATCAATTCTCTCCAATTTTATGTAAATAAATATGAAAGACAATAAAATTCATAATAATCATTATTAATACAAGAAATATAAACAAATAGTTAGAACTTTATATTAAATCTCTTTAATTAATGTAAATAAGCTCACGACTATAAGTAATAGTGGTTCCTCATATATAATTCATGGATAGTTATAATTTTTAAAGTGAACTTTGATTATTTGTGTTATACAGGGAATTTTTGATTTAGGAATCTTCCTAGGCATCCCGCATCAGTTTGGAAATCTGCAGAGTAAGATGTTCCCGGCATATTTTTCGATGGTGTGTGTTTGTTGTGCGGCGTCGGTGGCCTGTTTTGGTTACACACATCCATGGAAGTCATCTTCCACTGCTGAGAAGTACCAGATGGGGTTTTTGCTATCTGCCTTTGCGTTCAATCTTAGCAATCTCTTTGTCTTTACTCCTATGACCATTGAGGTAAACAAATATCTTTGTTGTCATAGAAAGATTTGTTAGTTGTTACAAGCATTAATTCCCAAGTCTTTTGGTTAGGGCTGAAAACGAGTCGAATCTCAGCGAACACTTTAATGCTCAAATTCGGCTAATTTTGCGCTAGACTTGATTCGAAACATTAATCGGACCTACTCGGCTCGTAAGTACTCGACTCGTTTATAAAATGAGTTACTCACGAGTCTTCAAATCGAGTTTCGAATATGCCATTTCGCTTAAAATTGAACCATTACATACTAAATTGATTATTGAACTAATGTTTATATATAAAAGTCTTTTACTTTTATTTATGTAAAGAAAATACAAAGAATGTAATACGAATTGACAATCAATTCACTTTATTTATTCAAGTACAAGCTTACACAATTTAATACTACACTTTATAAATTATAAAGATTGATACAAATATCACATATTTAGCTTATTAGTATGGATCACACCAGTATTTAAATATGATTCATCGAGCAGGTATCGAGTATGGTTCGAGAAAAAATAAAATATTCGAACCCTAATCTGAGCGAATACTTGTATAGTCGAATACGACTCATGTATCATTAAACAGAAAACGAGTATGGATCATATTCGACTCGAATTAATTTCAAGTTTTGGATCATATTTTCGAACCGATCTCGAGTCGAATATCGAGCTACTCTACCCCTAACACCCCTACTTTTGGTGTTTTATTACGTGTGTGGTAGTAATTACTATGAAAAACAAAATAAGAATAATAAGTCAGTTGTTTCAATAAATGATTTGTTTTAATACCTATAGGTAACTGAGTTCCGTGAGCAATGTTTATCAGAATCTAATCAAGGACACAAAAGTGCTTATTCTGTTGTTCTGAGGGTCAGGTTACTAAAAGTTTTGCTGCTGGCTAATTTTCCAAAAAAAATTAAGGTTTTGCTGCTGATTAAAGTAGTATACATGGCATTACTTGTAAGTTTATATTTTATGTTATTTATTTATTTATTAATACCCGATTAAGCCATCATTAAAATGAAACAAGTCTGAGGTATGATACAAAGTCGACACTTAAGAAAATAAATTTTCATCATAATTAAGAAATTACTACTATAACTACATCCATCTTTGGCTATTGCATAGACATAGGAGTTGCCTTTGCGGAATGAAAGCACTGAATTAGGACGAGCTCATTTTCTGATTGTTTGAATAGAGTTATGGTAAGTGCTTGGCATCCATTTCCGCAGCAAGGTTAGCAGTCTTAAGAATCTGGGATAGTACTAGTTCATCTTTGAACCGTTAATTTTGTCTCAAGCACTTTCGACCCAACCCTTCCCAATCACTGCCTTCTTGTCTTCAAGTTTAGGGTAAGTAAGATGTTTCCTCGACAGGAATTGTCTTCGGTGAAAACAGTTTATACTACCCTTCTCCTTCTCATTGTTAGCATCTTTCCCGGCATACTCAAAACACCAGACCTTTCCACAATGCTTGTAGCTGTCCCAATTAAAAGCTTAATACTGACTGCCTATATAGTTTGTATGGTATCCCTTTGCCGCTAGCTGGGTCTATGTTATTAGTCCAACAGATAGAATATTTGTTGGGGCTGTGGGCTGCATTGTAGAAGTGAGCAAAGTTGTGTAACAAAGGGAACTATTTTTTATAGTGACTAAAATTATTCTTGAACATTGAACAAAAAAATGTCATTGAAACAAACTAAAGGTGAACCATAGCTAATTAGCGAGTGGCGTGAGATGTGGCAGTTCGGCATACGTTGTTTAAATTAAATAATGGAGTATTATTTATTTTAAAAAATATTTATCAAATTAAAAGAAACAAACTCTTATAATAGTCTAAAGTTCTAAACCCACTAAGGCACTACCATCACCCACTGAATCAACCGGTTAACTGCCACAACCATCAGAAACCGTAACGTCCATCATATAATCAATTGTTCATCTCACCATAAATTCACAACCATTTTCATAGGCAACAATTTCTTACAAGTAGTTGTATAAATTTTAAAATCTGAACCCTATTCATAGAAGATTACTGTATTCTATATATATGTTATCATCAAAATTTGAGCGTTCGTCGAATCACCTAACAACAAACGAATAAATACAGGTCAGAAACATCGCCAATAGAAGTATTTAGTGTGATTCGCCTTTCTTTTTGTCATATTCATAACTTCGGGCATATGCTACATATGGTCCCATAAATTGTAAATTTCCAACTTTCCAGTTTCTTTCCTTGGTGTCAAGTATGGTGTCTTATTGAGTAGTTACGGATTGTTGGGTGGATGTTGAAATTGGAAGAAAAGATAAATATGGCGGCATCAAAAACAAAATCTTGTACAAGTTGAAACTGATAACGTAGTTGGCTACGACTAGTTGCCTTGTTGGATAGATAGGCCTTTAGTTTGTGTTTATGTACAGGACCTGACCTCTATTTTGTCACTAGTTATTATGGTTCCTCCTTTTAGCATGCATTACCAATAGTTGTCAGGGATTGACGACATATGAATCAACTAAATGTTCTTTGCGTGTGGTGATGTGATGGGTTGGGTGGTCCTCCATGCTAAATTCACATCCCCGGGTTGTGGTTGAATACTAACTCAGCTATAGAGAAGTAAACTATGGAGTACTCCCTCCGTTGATCATTATTAATGTTTTATATAACTGATTTTACTCGAAAAGAATGTGTAAGAAAATCCACAGGACTACAAAGTTTTCAGGGATAAAAATTAGTTTCAAGTTAGTAATTTGCTTAATGTGGATGAGAACTATGCAGAATAGGTAGGTAAAGAAGTATGAAGATGATACATTGCTAAATTCAAGATGTAAACTGGTTTCTTTTGACTGCTATTCATCTGTGGTTTTTCTACATCTGTAGTTTGAAATTCCCCATCTACTAAACAAAGGGAACATCGGTTGTTTGATATTGCATATATACCCATTAAAGAAATAAAATGAATCATCTATATATGCGGCGGCTGCCATTGCCCATTTGCCAGCTAGGGAGGATTCAAACCTATACAATAAGATGCCAACCTCATTGAAACTGGTTAATGAAAACTGATGATGCTGTAGGCCCCCAAGATTAACATACGTGCAGGAAACAAGAACACAACCAGCAAATGCATGTGCTGCGATGCCACAAGCCTACTGAACCGTTTCAAAGACTCTCTCCCAGTATGTAAAACACCTGCAAAGTTGATCTGGACTTGCTCCATGTTACTTGATACAACAGGCCTACCCACAACTATACCGGAATTGACGCCACGAGGTGCAATAAGGGGCCACCAAACCTTGCGTCGGTGTTCTCTCCTGGCTTTCCTCATTTGGTTGAGCTCGTGGCGCATAACATTTCGAACAGATTTCAAGTACGACCTCATGTCGTGATCTCTTAGAATGGTTCCTTCAGAACCATATGCCGAGCGCTCACTCAAGATCTCAAGTGGGTGTGGTGAGTTTAGAAACACAGATTGTGCAGCTCGGATATGCTTCTCTGCCTCTCTGGCATCTGAAATTGGGCAGCTTAATACATATAGACCACTGCCTGAAGGAAGGAGGTCATGGTGTGGAGAAAATTTCTCGTCTGGCTGTAGGATCAGAAACTCCCCCATTGGAGCATACAACAGACCCTGTTACATAAGAATACTAATTGGTAAATTTTGGAAGTAACATTCAGATGATAACATTAATGAAAACTTTAGTTTATAATTATTCCTGAAAACTCTTAAACATTACCTCATTTTTAAGACATGGGTGATTCCGAAAGTTCCCATTGACGGCCTTAAGAAGCTCTGCCACGTGGTTGGGATAATGGCAAGAGAAGGCTCGGGGTACAATGTCTCGATGCATTGCGATAGACTGGACATGACTCCTAGGAAATCCAAGCTTGCGAAGCAAACGATCTCCTCCACACATAATTGATGGTGCCCCAAAAGTGATCACAGGGAGTAACGAAGAAGGCGGAACTTCACCCCTGAACATCAACAGAAGGTTCACCAACAGAGACAAACTTCCTCCAAGAGAGTGCCCAGTAAAACGGAACATCGCATGATCACCATGATTTTTAACATGATCGCGGACTTCAGGCAACATCTTCTCATAAATCCCCTTTGCAGCCTCATATATACCTCTATGAACAAGCACATCCAGTCCCTACACAAGAGATAAGGAACATGCAACACATCAATCTGCAGTTTCTTAACATTAAAAAACCAACTCTAAGCTGAAAAACCAATAGGGTGTCTAAAGGATTTTTGAAAAAGTGTACTACCTCAAACTGGATTGGTTCAAAGAGTAGATTGGCTTGCCATGACGCCAGTGACTCAGACCCCTGCAAATAAAATAATATGCAGCAATGAAATAAGTATGCCAACAACTACCAACTTGAATATCTCAGTGGATAAATGAATGCTCTGTTATAAATCATATATGCAAATTAAAATAAGTTCAATTGAATAGATAATTTATTCATCTTTCAAGATGAGAAATTCTTCACAAAGAATAACCACTGCCAAGTTACCTCATCTACTCCAGAATATGTAAATACTAAATAAATGAATAAACTTTCGGCCTTACCTGAATGACAAAGAATCTTGTGGCAGTTTGATCATCATCACATATGAACCACTCACAAGGTGAAGAACTTGTTGAATTGAGATCATTATCAACAGCCTGCTTCACTTCCTCCTTTGCCGCAACCACTGATGTCACTGAATCAGTGGTTACAATAAAAGAGGCCATGTCTCCGTTTATCACATCAACATTGTTCATCATATTGACATTGCCAATACTTCCTCTGTCTCGTTCAGGCAAGCCTTCACTCACTTCTGCTTTTGAGGATTTGAAGGTAAAAAGACTAGTTGTACGAGAATGCAGGTAAGAAGCAGCAGATACAGCAACACGATAAGCAGCAGATGCACTTGTTCGATTCTCATCAGTCTTCTCTTCATTGGCTTCGACGGTCTCCTTTGGGTTTCCTTCTGTTTCTTGAACATCATGTGAAACCTCAAATTTCTCTTGAACATCAGCCAAAGTCTTCTGTTCCTCTTGAGCAACAGCTGAAACCTTCTCTTTCTCAGCCTTCAACGCCTGTTCTTTTTTCACCAATGATGAAGTCACAAAACGAAGTCCATGATATCTCAGGAGATTTCCTGGCTGTACCACCCCAAGAATGAAACTAAATCACATTCATATATTCACTAAATGATGCTCATTGGATGTTAAATTGAGCTGATAAGATCAAATTTAGGGAACTTCTTAAATGAGCTATACATTGAAATATTCAATAAAAGATGCTCATGATCCACAAATCAACAGCATAATAAAAATATTCCACATGCCAACAATCAAATCCTAGAACGTTATTCAGGCATGAAATGCATCAAATATAGTATCTTGATCCAGGAAAAGGTCACAACAGAGTATCAAACTATTAACTTGAAACTCGGTGAGAAATGAAATAATTGCACCTCATGACAAGTTGACAACAAGTCTCTGATAACATTAAGAGGTCATCCAAATTGATATCTACATCGTTAACTAAGGGGTAAATCATCCAATCAACAATGTCTACTAATTAATTTTAAATTTCACCTGAAAATCGAATTCGACTAACAAAATCTACAATAGAACAAAAATTGCAGACAATGGACACCTTTAAATTGAAACTCCAAAAGATCCATCAATGACTTCATCTTAATAAAATAAAAAAGTCAAGGCATTTTCATAATTCTATTGAAATAAACCCATAGAACAAATAAAAATTGTACCTTGATCTGGGGAATGGAATAGGCCAAGTTTCCCAAGTAACACATTTGAGAATAGAGCCTAGCTTCTGCCAATGTAACCCTTCTAAGCAGTTTCGAAAACGAATCCTTGTCAAATTCAATTTTTTCATCATCATCTTCATTACAAACATTACACGCCTCTTCACCAGAACAATTACTTCTCTGATCATCATAAACATCATTGTAATTTTCTCTCTCCTCCTCCTCCTCCAATTGTCCAACCTCACTTTTATTTCTATCTTCTTCTTTCCTCAAAGATCTTAAATGCAGAATCTTCAACACCCAATTCCCATTTTCCCCAACACCGATCTCACCATCTGCAAGACTCAATTTTTTCTCTTCCTTCTGATCCACCGAAACAACGTCGTCCACGGCAATAGCCTCGAACCTGTTCCGACCTCCAGGCCACAGAGATCTGAGAGGGTATTTAAAAGAAAACCCCCACGGCGACGTCCTCTGAGGTGCAGTCGCCGCCCCCGAAGCCGACGGTTTCTCCAACGATATCGCATTCACCGCCGCCGCCGACGTCCCCACGGCGGCTGTGATCGGTGACGTCATCAGCCCTGCCTTCAGACAGAATCCATCCATTTTACTCTTCTCCTTCTTTATGAAATTTATAAATTGCTAAATTATTATTTATATATACAAATTGGGGAGAGGGTTCCAGATAAATTGAAACTCCGGTGCGCAGGAGCTAACGTACGCCGAAATCTTTGAAATCCAGCAATTTTCCTCACTCGTCGTCTTCGTCTCTCTGTTTTCAGGATTTTTTCTCTCTACAATTTTTTCCCCAACTACCGAATTCAAATGTGGAACGAAATAAAACGCTGATATATACAAATGTATGATCCAACGACGTCGTTAAGATGTACAATCTATACGTCGTCGTGTAGTTGCTTGGACCTGGCTCACGTGGGCACTTGCCACTTGGTACAGACTTCCTTTGTGTCGGGGGAATGGAGCATTTCACGGGAAAGAGAAAGCGCGTGGGCGGTGAGAATTGGGTCCCATAACAAGTAGAAGCTGGGCTCCAGTTTTCGAGGGGATATTGTGCGAATGCCACGTCATGAGCGTACAGATCAACTATAAAAGGTAACGTGACGTGTCGACTAAAGACTTTCTAATCTTTCCACGTTTGCCTTTTCAGTTAACCAGACTCTCCCGTGACCCCGTCTACCTAAACACGTAAATAAATGGAGTGTATCTGAATATTAAGTTGTTCAAAAATAATTTATAAAATTTATTAAATTTAAAATAAAATTTAATTGAGACTCATTCAATTATCGAATTAAGTACGATTCTGAATTGATTATGAGTTATTTGAATTTTTTAAATAAATATGATCCGAATATCAATAGAAAATTATAATTTAAAAATATTCGAATAATTTATCGAATTTTAAAATTTATTCATATTTAATTCATTTATATTTTAAATACAAATTATATTTTTAATCAAACGAATACGAATCGAGCCCAAATTATTTATTTATTTTATATCCTTACATTTACCCAAATCTTATGACGAACCCCGTAAAACAACGGCCAAGTGTCCACAAGTCATCCTAAAGTTATAGTAGTATAAAAATGTCATATTTTCATATAAAAATAGAAAATTATTATTTTTATAAGTAAAAATATTAAATTTACAAAATTTTCTTTCACATGAGATGAGAATGGATCTCATTTATATTTTGTGGGAGAATTTGTAGAATTAAAATTTTTAATTGTAAAAATCTAAAAATATTAAAAAGACTTTTAGTATATCTAAATTTTGAATTGTCGACATTTATTTACAAATGACTATGAATGAGTGAGGTTTGATGTGACGTCTCCAAAATAGATATACAACATCCATTTTGAGTCGTCAAATACATGGTACAGAAAGCAATCTACAACTTCAATAATACAATTGTCGTACAAAATACGACAACACATACTGTGAGTTTAAATACAAATATTGTCTTCTAGACAATATCAACACTCAAATAAGTCCTCATTACAATTATTTATACACTATTTTACAGAAATAGTGAGGACTGCTAAAATATCTTTCAAGAACCATCACTCCATACCCCGACTCGATCCTACTATGTTCTCACCTCCTGAGAAGAAAAATGGAACAAAAAGAAAAAGGGTGAGCTCAACTAGCCCAGTAAAGAAAATTATGACTAAGATAATATACAACAAATTATCATTAGTCTTCAACAGGAAAAAATCTGATAAAACATAATAGACAACAAATTTTAGATCAAAACTGTAGCGGCAACAACAATCCATTAGAATAGTCAAGTAGAAAATGAGTTCTACTATCTTCTAAGATTTAAAAGTCCATCATCAATATTTTATCCCTGTAACAACAATCAATATACATCTTTAATTGAATATTCATCTTTGCACTACAGGCCAAAGATATTCATTTTTTTTTCTTTTTTTTTTCTTTATCTACAACATTTTAAAAATGTTGTATAAATTTATTAAAAACGTTGTCTTATATATTAAACAACAACGTTTTTAACCAAAAAACGTTGTGGAATCATACTTTCTACAACGTTTTTAACCATCTGCTAATTTTTTGAAAACAAATACACAACGTTTTTTCCTAAAAAACGTTGTGTATTGTGTTTAACTACAACGTTTTTAAAACGTTGTGTAAGGGCGTCAAATAGACAACACCCTTAACCACGACGTTTTTCTGACAGAAACCACAACATTTTTTCTGCGTTGTCTATTTACTGTTTTGTAGTAGTGTCACCAGTTGGTCATGTTCATCTCAACACCTGTTCATCTTTGCACTACGGGCCAAAGATATTCATCAGTTAATATATCATTCATCTTTGCACTACAGGTCAAAGATATTCAATAACATCATCATTAAGGACTGAGGATGATAAAAAATATTTTAGAGAACGAATCCAGTGAGACAGAAGGACAAATATTAGGGATTCGTGTTACAGTTTATCCAAGATCACTAATACTTCATAATAACAAATTTTGAAGCAGAATTCAAAAATAACTATCAAAACATGGATACAATCAAAGATGGTAGCCAAAATAGACATCTTGAATAAAAAGGAAAATTTTTATTTTTCGGTGAATCAGCCGTATTCGTGAA
The DNA here is from genome assembly GCA_020205505.1 of Panax japonicus. NCBI lineage: Eukaryota > Viridiplantae > Streptophyta > Magnoliopsida > Apiales > Araliaceae > Panax > Panax japonicus. The sequence goes on along the minus strand of CM035110.1, from coordinate 85,757,270 downwards.
TAGTGTTGTATTTGTGAATAGTGTTGTATACGTGAATAGTAAACTCGACACAAAAAGTTTTAAATTTGATTAAAAAGTTCACCAATATTTCTGCATAATGATATTGAAGAAAATAATATCATTTAAGAAGAAAATAACATCCTTTACCTCAAAATAACCGTACTTCTGACTGAATTTCGGATATAGTGCTGACAGAAACTTGCACCGTATAGCAACACTCAAAGTATCAAAATACTCACAAGAATACGCTCGTTAATATAGAGAGAGAAAGAGAGAAAACTTGTTTCTGGTGTGATTTTCAATTCTAACTTAGCCCTATATTTATAGAAAAATGCTAGAACGCCAAAAGAGACTAAGTTAATAAAATATTAATTTATTTTTCTTCTTCCACGCTAACCTTCACCAACCAAGCCATCAGCAGCCATCTAGGAAGAAAATTCAGCAGCCCACATGTTTATAACATAAGTGGGTCCCACCCATAATTTAATAAAAATTATTTTATTTTCCGAAACTTCAATAATTCATAGAAAATAGCCCGTTTATCAGAAAAATAAGAATTTTATGTCCATTATGCCTGAAATCAAATTCTCTATAACTTTGTAGCTTTGAGTTTTTCCAAATTTCCAACAAAAATATCCGAAATCCACAAACGGGTGATTTTTAATTCCTCCATTCTGACAAAATACTGATAAAACACCTCAGCATTAATTCCTTCATTTATAACCACATAAATAAATCCATCATTTATATCCACATCAAATAAATATTTTCTTATCATATACATCAATAATTAATTATTCATAAATAATATTACATAATCACAATTATGACAACTAGGCCGTTCCCAGGAAAGAGGGAGCTTTCCAATAAGGATTTCTCCTTACTAGCGCGCAATTAGGTGATCAAACCTCTCTTTCACAGAACTTTTTAGACATTGCCAATAATGTTATCTAATAATATTATTCAAATAATATGAATTATTGATCTGATAATGGAAAATACTGTGCAGTGATAATTATTGAAACAACAATAATATAAACTATCAACGCATCAATTATTGAATCAATAAAATAAAATATTGAACAGTAACTACTGTAATAATTTTTGAGTAGTGCCTTCTTACGTACGAATCAATAATTCAACCATACTGTGCAATACTGTGTGCTACTGTGCCACCACGCGTATTACTTTATTTTAACCACCAGGTAACCCAACAGTGTTAATGGTAACAACTACGCCGTTATTTATAAAAACTCAAACTTTGTCGTTTTTTTCATCCGAAAGTTATTCCGTTATAGGGCCCACAATTGACTGCGCCGTCGTACAGATATTTCCGACAAAAAGAATATTCCACGACCAAACGAATATTCTCCGACAGAATGAATATTTTATAACCACTTGCTTATTTTGCAAATTTTGCATATTTCACTCATAACTAAAGTATTATATCAAATTAACACCTTATTAATTTCGAATAACGAATAGAGAAAAATTCAATTTTATTTATAATAAGTTGGGGTCTTACATTTGATATTACTGTCAAAGACACCTACGTGGAGCTAAACAAAATCATGTGTATGGGTTGTTATGTGAATTTTGATCCACTAATTTCATTAGTTTATTTATTTTTATTCAATTGATATTTATACAAATAGATATATTAATTTTACAAGTTACTTTTTAACCTGAGGACGACGGATTCTATTTATTTAAAAAATACTAGAGAGTTAGCAAACAATTTTATTTATATCATCCAATTCAATTGTTTATTTAATTCAAAATCTCAAGTTGTTATTCATCTAAGCAGTTAATTTGCTTGGCAAGTTAGCAGCAAGACAACTTAATTGGACGACCAAGATTAATAACGTAAACTCATCCGATTACTTGTCAGCCATGCAAGGACAAATTGAGTGGAGTAGTTCTCAAGGAAGATGACTGGCCTTTTGAATGGTACTATTAAATTTTAGAATACTTCTTCTCTTCTAAAATTGAAATTCTCAATTTTAATTCTTGTTTTCTATATCAAAAATGAGAGTCCGTTGTTTATGATTAAAGTAAAGTAAAAATAAAATAACATTTATTAACATGTTGGTTTTTATAAAATGGACGATAATTTAGAGCTAGTATGAGTACTCTTGTTTAACATAAAAAGTAATAATTAAATAATCAGTCCTTCAAATATTACACACATCATCAATGATCTTAAATTGTTAAATGGAGGGGAGGGGAGGGGAGGGGAGGGGAGGGGTGGGGTGGGGATGGGGCAATTGATTGTCTAAATTGTGATTAAAGAAGATTCAGAGCAAAAGAAATTATGAGAAGAATTCAATTCAACTATAATCAAAGTTGAGATAAGTCTACCAATTATTTTACCAAATAAATAATGTTCTACCTTTTTTTAATAAGTTTATAAAAATTAGATGGAATATATTTGTTATTGATGTGAAATTGGTTGTGAGTTTTGATTATGGAACCATGAAGGGTTCAGATGATGAAATAATGTATAGAGGTTATGTGTTTATATGTTAGAATTTCACGAAACTATGATTTTTAAAGCTTGCATATCATGTGTTTGTATAAATATCATAAAGAGGTTAATTTGGTTAAAACATGAAAATTAATGGGTTCTCTCTATAAATTAATGTACATACATGAGTTATAAGTTAACTCAAGTTGTAAGACCCCAACTTATTATAAATAAAATTGAATTTTCCTCTATTCATTATTCTAAATTAACAAGGTGCTAATTTGATATAATTCTTTAGTTATGGGTGAAATGTGCAAATTTTTTAAAATAAGCAAGTGGTTATAAAATATTCATTATGTCGGGGAATATTCGTTTGGTCGTGGAATATTCTTTTTGTCGGGAATATCCGTATGACGGCGCAGTCAATTGTGGGCCCCATAACGAAATAATTGTCGGATGAAGAAAACGATAAAGTTTGAGTTTTTAAAAATAACGGCGTAGTTGTTACCATTAACACTGTTGGGTTACCTGGAGGTTAAAATACAGTAATACGCGTGGTGGCACAGTAGCACACGGTATTGCACAATATGGTTGATTTATTGATTCGTACGTAAGAATGCACTACTCAATAATTATTACAGTAGTTACTGTTCAATATTTTATTTTATTGATTCAATAATTGCTGCATTGATAGTTTATATTATTGTTGTTTCAATAATTGCCACTCCACAGTATTTTCCATTATCGGATCAATAAGTCATATTATTTGAATAATATTATTAGATAACATTATTGGCAATGTCTAGAAAGTCCTGTCAATGAGAGGTTTGGTCACCTAATTGCACGCCAGTAAGGAAAAATCCTTATTGGAAAGCCCCCTCTTTCTTGAAAACGGCCTAGTTGTCATAATTGTGATTCTGTAATATTATTTGTGAATAATTAATTATTGATGTACTATGATAAGAAAATATTTATTTGATGTGGATATAAATGATGGATTTATTTATGTGGTTATAAATGAAGGAGTTAATGTTGAGGTGTTTTATCAGTATTTTGTCAGAATGAAGGAATTAAAAATCATCCGTTTGTGGATTTCGAATATTTTTTATTGGGAATTTAGAAAAACTCAAAGCTACAAAGTTGTAGAGAATTCGATTTCAGACATAATGGACATAAAATTCTTATTTTTCTGATAAACGGGATATTTTTTATGAATTATTGAAATTTCGAAAAATAAAATAATTTTTATTAAATTATGGGTGGGATCCACTTATGTTATAAACATGAGGGCTGCTGAATTTTCTTCTTAGATGGCTGCTGGTGGCTTGGTTGGTGAAGGTTGGCGTGGAAGAAGAAAAAGAAATTAATATTTTATTAATTTAGTCTCCTTTGGCGTTCTAGCGTTTTCCTATAAATAGAGGACTAAGTTAAAATTGAAAATCACACCAGAAACAAGTTTTTTCTCTTTCTCTCTCTATATTATCGAGCGTATTCTTGTGAGTATTTTGATACTTTGAGTGTTGATATACGGTGCAAGTTTCTGTCAGCACTATATCCAAAATTCAGTCAGAAGTACGGTTATTTTGAGGTAAGTGATGTTATTTTCTTCTTAAATGATATTATTTTCTTCAATATCATTATGCCGAAATATTGGTGAACTTTTTAATCAAATTTGGAACTTTTTGTGTCGGAGTTACTATTCACGTATACGGCACTATTCACGAATACGACACTATTTACCAAAAAATAAAAACAATTCTTTTTGTCCAAGATGTCTATTTTGGCTACTATCTTTGATTGTATCCATGTTTTGATCGTTATTTTTGAATTCTGCTTCAAAATTTGTTATTATGAAGTATTAGTGATCTTGGATAAACTGTAACACGAATCCCTAATATTTATCCTTCTGTCTCACTAGATTCATTCTCTAAAATGTTTTTCATCATCCTCAGTCCTTAATGATGATATTATTGAATATTTTTGGCCTGTAGTGCAAAGATGAATGATATATTAACTGATGAATATCTTTGGTCCGTAGTGCAAAGATGAACATGTGTTGAGATGAACATGACCAACTAGTGATACAAATGAATATCTTTGGCCTGTAGTGTAAAGATGAATATTCGATTAATGATGTATATTAATTGTTGTTACAGGGATAAAATATTGATGATGTACTTTTAAATCTTAGAAGATAGTAGAACTCATTCTCTACTTGACTCTTCTAATGGATTGTTGTTTTCGCTGCAGTTTTGATCTAAAACTTGTTGTCTATTATGTTTTATCATATTTTCCCTTTTAAAGACTAATGATAATTTGTTGTATATTATCTTAGTCATAATATTCTTTACTGGGCTAGTTGAGCTCACCCTTTTCCTTTTTGTTTCATTTTTCTTTTCAGGAGGTGAGAACATAGCAGGATCGAGTCGGTGTATGGAGTGATGGTTCTAGAAAGATGTTTTAGCAGTCCTCACTATTTCTGTAAAATAGTGTATGAATAATTGTAATGAGAACTTATTTGAGTGTTGATATTGTCTAAAAGACAATATTTGTATTTAAACTCACAGTATGTGTTGTCGTATTTTGCACGATAATTGTATTATTAAAGTTGTAGTTTGTTTTCTGTACCATGTATTTGACGACTCAGAATGGGTGTTGTATACCTATTTTGGGGACGTCACACAAGTTGTTTGAGTGCTTCATCAGTTAAAAAAATAATCACAAATTTTATCTGTTGTAAGTCCGACACCAAGTTTTTTGTTAACATAATCTTGAAATGTGTGGATCCACAAGTAATTTTTTAGAGTTTTTTTTAGATTCCTTCTGAGCTTTTATGGCCGCTTTAGCGGTCGCTTTCTCTGTCAACTTTTCTTCCTCTCTAACGCCTGCTTAGTTTTAGCCATTTATCCCTTTCACTTCAATTCTTTCAACTTCACCTCGTCAACTTCATTTTTCTTCGGAAGAGAAATTTCTTCTGACTTTTCCAACTCAAATATTGTCTCTTTATCTTTCACAAGACTTTTCTCTACAGTACTTTTGCAAGAGAAATTTCATCGGATCATATTGTAGCTCGTATCGTCGCTGTCATGATTTTGCAAGTATATTTTGACCCCCCCCCTCTAAAAAGTTTCTAGTTCCACCACTGGTAATACTACCTACTATTTAATTAGTAGTTCATTTTTCTTTTATGTCACTATTTTCTTTTTGATTGGTTACATAATTTATTTACGAGTGAAATTAGTCAAAATGATAGTTGAATAAAACAATATATTTAATTATATAATTTAATGACACTATCATTCTTGTAGAGTTTTCGCAACTTTTAGTCGTACACCAGATCTGCAATTCACATTCTCACGATAGTTCAAAGAGTGCTTCCACCGAGGAACGCCTCCGGTGTGATTGTTAGTACTCAGACAGAAAGACAAATTATCAATTATAATAGTGCGCGTGTGTGCAAATTAGAGTGTGACCTTTTTCCGTTCTCCACGTTCTCTATTTATAGTCATACTTTCTCAGGGGACATGTTATATCACAACGTTACAACCTGGGGCAAGTGGTGGTCCTCTTCATTTGGGATGGGTTGTCCCCATCTTATCTACCGTCTTGTATCGCTCTATGTTTTGATTGAAATAATAAAAGTAAGAATGAAATGACTCATTCCTATGTAATGAAAAAGATTGTGTTTGGTTGCAATTGGAATGGATTGAATCATTATTTTTTTTGCTATTTTTGATTGAAATTTAACATTCTTGCCCAATATTTCATGCCCAAAGCCTTATAAGTAATTTTTTTTATCATTGAGACATGAAGGTCTTGGGGGAGGGAGAACATGAAATAACTCATTCTAACTAGAATAGAATGAATCATTCCAATATTTATTCCATTTTTTAATCCAAACGCAACAAAATTAGTTATTAGACCGCTACACTATCATTCCGGCGTTCTATCGTCACTGAGTGCTCTTGTCCCCATTAGCGAGACTTTAGTGGTTTCTAGACCTGGCAAAACATGGCCCAATCCCGCGAGCCGAGCCGGGCCGCCCTCCACGGGCTGGACTTTGGGCTGCAAAATTTTAGCCCAGTAAAATTCGGGCCTTTTTGTCCTAGCCTGCCACCGGCCCAGTCCGCTTGGGCTAAACCCAAAAAAATAGCATAAGATAGGCACAAATTGGTCTCATCCCATGGGTCGGGCTTTGGGCTGCAGAATTTTAGCTCAGCAAAACCTGGGCCTTTTTGGCCCGCCCGTTTTTGGCCTGACCCGCCAATCATCCAGCCCATTTGAGCTTGGCCTTCCCGTTTGCCAGGTCTAGTGGTTTCTCTAAGAATTTCTTTCTTTCTGAGCCTCAGATCCACAATCCACCCTCTAGCTAAAGGCCCAAGGTTATTTATTATATAATCTCCCTGGAATCCCAAAGTTATTTATTAGGAATAATTACATTTTCTATTACATTTTTAAAAATTATTATAACAATAGTGCACTCATAAAATATTTACACAATTAATACATTTAAAGCTTTATTTACATAATTAGTGAATTTATGCTTCCTTTAATTTAGTTATGTGATTTACATAGTTAGTGAATTTATCTTCCTTTAATTATTACTATCTGCTTTTGCTTCCCATCAACGCCATCTTCTCCTCTCTTCCTCCGCCTGCCTCCACCGCCTATCTTCTCTCATCCCGATTCGCTTCTCCTTCACCATCTCCTCTTCTCCCGATCCGTTACCCCTTCCCCTTCTGCCGCTACCTCCATCTCCTCTTCCTCCTCCGCCGCATCCATTACCATTTCCTCCCCTCCTGATCCATTAATTTCCCCTTCGCCATCTACTACCCTCCCGATCTGCATCCCTCCCGCCTCCACCTCCACCTCCACCTCCACCTCCTCATTAGCCTCCATTATGGTAGTTTTCCTCCTTCCGCTGCCACCTCCACCTCCATTTCGTCCATAATGGCCGCATCCTCCTCCGCTTCCACCACCTCTGTTATGACCACCTCCGCCTCCATTCTGCAACGCTTTTCACCACCCCATTGTTGGTTAAGTTATCAATTAATTTAAGAATTATTTCCAAGTATTACCTTATTTTTACCAAGGTAACCTATTAATTCAATTTTATTAGATTACCAATTTATTTTGAATGTGATGTAGTTGGTAGCCAAACTTTCATACCAGGGTAACTTATTCAGTTTTATTAGGTTATCAATTTTATTTTGAATGTGATGTAGTTGGTAGTCAAACCTTCATGCAGTTGGTTGCCAAACCTTTAGATCAAGGTAACCAATTCAGTTTTATTAGGTTACAAATTTATTTTGAATGTGATGCAGCTAATTAGTAGCCAAACCTTCATACAAAGGTAACCATTTTAGTTTTTGTGGGTAACCAAATCGTCAAAAAGAATTCAGAACAGTAACTCAGGTACTTTCGTAGATTTGCGGTGGAGGAGGATGATGAAGGGGAGGAGAGGGCGATGTAGCGGCGGTGCAACCAAGGACCTCTGGAGGCGGAAGAGAGAGGATGCGGTGATGAAGAGAATGAGCGGCGAGTGAGATGAAGATTAGGATGAAGAAGATATTTTTTTTGTTTTTCCCTCTTTTTGATTTGAATTATGGATTTGTTTTTGTTGTTAGATCCCAAAAATTTGATTTGAATTATTAATTACGGAGGTTATTTCTCCTTAATTTTATGTTTCCTTATTAATGTGAAATTGATTGGTTTGAATTTGTTACTCTTTTTGTAATTATTTTGTGAGTGTAAGTCTTTTTGTAATTATTTTTTATATGCACTAATGATGTAATTACTTTCTAATTATTGTATATTTTTGTAAAGAACCACATTTATTATCTAATCTCCCAGGAATCTAAACGATTGAAGTTGCAAGACAGGGCCCTTGGGCTTCCACATGTTTAGGCCTGTGTATGGGCGTATAGATGTAAGATAATTGCTCTAATGATTGTTTGGTAGAGGAACTCACATTAGTAATGGCCCAACATCCACTTTTAGTAAGTGATGCAGATTTGGGCCCCCAAGTCCCATCTAAATCTATAACTGTTGAGTCGAATCAACTATTTTTTTTTATAGATATAATTCAACTTTGACTTGAATTTTGATCAAGTCAATATATGGATGACTGGATTTTCAATCTGACCTCTACGGCTCTACCGAGCCAAATCAAGCTGATATCAATTTAATATACTAACTCGGTTGCATATTAAGAATTTTTTAAAATTAATATACGTTCTTTTAATTTTAATTAATATAATAATAAATTATCTAAAAAATATTATTCACATAATTTTTAACGAGAAAACCGTGGGTTATAGGAACTAGTACATGCATTTATAGGTATTAATTAATGGCAGATATTTTATCGTAATGTCTTACATTGAGAACTGATTTATTTTAGATATGACTCTCTTTTTTTATTAAATTGACCCATTTTATGACTAATATTAATTAAACAAAATAATGTATTATAAATTTTGAAATCAAACAATTAAGTTGATTTCAATAGTATATTCAATGTTTTTTTGTGATAATAATTTTGTGTCTATATCTAATAAATTTAAAAATAATTTTGTATTTTAAATATGATCAATTTGATCATTAAAAATTAATTAAGATAATATATATACACTCTGAAATACAAGATAGAGTGTAAATAAAAAATATTAAATCTAAAATATATATCATGACTTTTATATGTATATTTTTGGCTGACTAACCGGGTTAAAGAAAGTCTCTAGAAACCAGCGGGGAAGTCTCTATTGGTGACACTCTAATTAAGGCTAGATGAGTTAAGAGTAGTATTAAAAACAATGAAGCTAGCTACTAAATGAATAAATCGAGCTAAAAGCATCTGATACTCAAATACGTGAGTTATATTAGAAAATTATACTTTTTTTGTCTTATATTATCAACGTTTTAGAGTTAGGCATAAGAATTAAAGAAATGATTGAAAAACATTAAATATAGTATTAATTGTCTATAATAGCCTTAAAATCTCATTTATTATCATACTTATTTCATACTCTCTCTCATCTGTAACATTTTTTCATGAAGGATAATTTTGAAAAGATTGTAATTAATTCTTTTAGATTTTCTAAAACGTCAAATAATTTGGGACAAATAAAATCACCTAAAACGTCATATATAATGGGACGGGAAGAGTATTCAACAACCTCTAATTTAACTTTAATCGTCAAATCTGCAACTTTATTCTCTCTCTCTCTCTTCAGAACTGGTAAAAATCATATGAAAATGACTAAACATTTATTTTACTTGATGTGTTTAATGTATAACTCATTTTAAAATTTAATATCATTCCATATTAATTTATTTATTTTTCATATTGGATAAAATATTATTTTGATTACCCATTGGATAATCATGTTAATTATGATCTTTTGTTCTATCCAATAAGACCCTCTGAATAATCACATGAATTAAAAATTTATCCAATGACCTTGGATAATCAAGTTTGCTTGGGTTATTCATCATTGAAATGTCAACATGATAAGATAAACTTGTTTTTCATTTAAAAGGGAATTTAGTTTTAATTAAATATTAATTTTTAAATTTAATTTATTTTCCAGAATGTATCCAACTTTTTAAAAAATAAATGCTATTAATTATTTCAAATGTTTTTAATTATTATTATTTCAAGTCAAATACTGCATTAATTGAATTGAAGAGATCACTGATGAGACACAAAATATTAAAGTAACAAATAATATTTTTCAAATTGCTATGTAGGTCAACAAGTTTCAATTTAAAGAGTTTTTTTGCTACTACTTTTGAAGATGTTCTTAGTGATTTAAGTTTGACTTTTAAAATTTATCGAGAGTGAAATAAAGTTTTGATTGAGTTTCGTTTAATTAAGAGTTGTATTAAGAACAATTTTGAATTGAGTTCGAACATTTTGAACTAATGATGTAAATGAACCAAATAGTTTGGGCTCAATTCGAAAAAATATGAGCGAGGCTCGGATTTGTTAATAATATAATCCAAATTTGAGCATGCATAAAAAATAATTCAAAAAAAATATGAGTAATGTTATACTTGACTCGTTTAAGATTCAAACTACTCGAATTCTCAATTGTAATTCAATATATACTCAATTGATACACATTTGATTAGATAGTTGATACATTATCTTATAATATATACAAAATTAAATCAAATTAGGATAATTAATTATTATTATTTTAGTTTGTTTTTAATTTTAATTGTTATTTTATATTTATAAAGTGTAATAGTAAATATATTTTTTCATTTCTAAGTAAAATAATAAATTTAATTTATAATTATATTTATTATAAAGTTAGTTATTATGTGGAGACTAGAATTCGAGTTTGAATTTGAAACTCGCGAGTAGTTTGAATATAATTCGATCGAATTCGGATCGAAATTGAGTAATAAATATTCGAGTCGAGTCGAATCTGAGTAGAATTTTTTAAATACAATTCGAATTCGACTATAAATTTAATGTTTCGAGTCGAATTCGAGCAATTCTATGTTAGCTTCGATTCAACTTGTTTACACTTTTAGTTTAAATTTTTCGAACGAATATGATGCGAGTATTAACAGAAAATTATAATTTTAAAAGGCCGAAATAATTTATCGAATTTTAAAATTTATTTATATTTAAATTATTTATATTTTGAATTGAGATGACCGAATCAAGCTGAGACTGATTGGTTTATTTTACGGTATTAAAACTAGCTATAGCCCACACCTAACTTTTATAAGAAATTAATTCTAAAACTAGAACCTTCAGCCGGGTGACAGATTTTGTCTGAAAAGACATTTTACGAGGAATGATCAACGTACGTGTGAAATGGAGGCCCCGTCACGAGGCTCTTGACGGTGGAGAAGCCACGACAATGGCCTCTCTGATTTTTAGTAGCCGTGGCGCCATCCATGGCCACCGGCACTTGTACGTACTATTCATCATTAATTTGACCCACGTCAATTATTGCAAACTTGAAGCTTCTCATTAACTCATCAATGGTACAAAAGACTTTAACTTTCTCAACTCCTCAATACAAGTTGCAACGATAAGGGCATTAACTCATCAATGCTACTTTCTCAACTCCTCAGTAATAGATTAAAAAAGTCATTTAATATTACTCCCTCCGTCCCAAATTAACTGCTCAGTTTTGACTTTTTTTAGTCCAATTGACTATTTTTAGAATTAATAATTAAGCATATATAAATATATTTTTAAAATTATAAAAATTAGGATTAGTAATAAATTGTATATATTTTCTTTTGGTTATAATCTCTTCACCTATATTTTAGAAAAAATAGTAAAAAGATTAGTTTTAAAAATGGTCAATTTGACTTTAAAAAGTCAAAACTGAGCAATTAATTTGGGACAGATGGAGTATTATTTAACAATTAAAATTTATTTAAAATTTCATCACTGCCTCTCTAAGAAATTAAAAATTATTAATACAAGGGAGAGAATTTATTAGAACAATGAGAGAAGGTAGGAGTAATATAAAAAAATAAATAATTTATTCTTCTCGAAAGTTGTAAACGACAAATATTTTAAAATAAATTTTTTCTTCTAAAACGACAATCTTTTAAGAACGGAGGTAGTACAATACAATTAAGTTGCAACGAGAGACAATTTTCGACATCGCACTAACATGATTTATAAATGAATTTGTGTCATAAATACATGTTATAAACGGATTCGTATTATAAATATGTGTATACACGAGTTTCGAAAAAACACAAATTTGCATAAGATCGACTACACGATTGTCACCCCTATTATATATGAATGTATAAATGATAAATGGTATCCGTACAATGTAAGTGTGGTTAATATAGGTGATATTAAATTTGGTTAGAGTGAAGACGATCAATGCAATTTTTTTATACCGAATTTAATAATAAACTATAAAATTTATTAGAACAAAATTGATGTCAATTTTATCCTAATCGGATCCGTAATAATATAATTTTGTATACATATGCGTGCGTGTACACTAATAGTTCCTTCTTTTTCTTAAACATATATAATGAGCCATACTTAAATACTATTGAGGATAAAAATTTATTTTATATTAACATTTTGAATTTGAATCGTCTAATTTAAAGATCTTTCATATGAGATTTTTTTTATACTTTACTTATTTTTTTTTTATGGGACTAAGGGACAGTAACCCTTTTTCTTGGCATTATTTATACTATTTTAGTTCTACAATATGGGTCTTATTTATTAAAAAATATATATCTAAAATAAAATATTATTTTTTAATAGTTGTATAAAATAAAACAATATTCTCAAATTTATCATTACAATTTCAATAGTATGTATCATTAATAAATTTAACACTAAATAAATTAATAATATAAAACAAAAATATCATCAAAGTTTAATTATAAAATAATTGGAAGATGGGAAATTGTTTGTGGAACAAAATAATTAATATTAAAATTGTTCTACTCCTCTGTCCCTAAAAAACTGACTTAGTTTGATTTTTTAAGTCAAATTAATTCTTTTTGTAATTAAAATTTATACCAATTTCTTATAAATATAAATGAAAATCTATAAACATGAAAAACTGTATCGAATTTATTACCACCTATGAGTTTGAATATAAACTTAAGGACGTAAATTGTTAAATCTACATCACTTTTTGTTATTTCCACAATAAAAGTGTCGCTTCACCGTCGCTATACATCTACAGCGACACTTTTGTTATGGAAATAACAAAAAATGATGTGGATTTAACAATTTCCTAAACTTAAATATGCTTAATTTTTTTGTTATCAATACAAGTATGTATATATATAACAAGCCAAGAAAAGAAAAAATAATTTAGTTGGTCATCCTAAGGGTAATATGATAATCAACTAATAATTTTTAAATACAAATTACATAATAATAATAATACATGTCTAAATAATATATTAAATATAATTATAATTAATTCTCTTCAACAATGTATCAATTAAACTATCTTCAATTATATTACATTTTTATCTTCTTGTATTCTACTACCTTATCAATCAATAACATTAAAATATGATAATAGATAACATAGTCACACCACCCCGATTCGAATTAAAAAACAAACAAAAAGAAGGGATAAAGTCAAATAGTTTTCTTCACAATCTACACAGAATGCGATACAAAGAATTCGCGACATCTTGTGAAAAAATAGTATAAATAAGCAAAAGACTTTTTATAATGTAATTTTTGTTATTATAGATAATTGCCAAAAATCAATTTTTTTTCTTTTTATGTTATGAACCATATATATTGCAAAAACACTTCAATTTAGAGTTTCTTGATTATCAAAAAATCACATATAATATATTATAATATTTACTCTGAGACGGAATGACTATAATTAAAGATATTTATATTTTTAATTTCTGTCATATTCATCTATTAATTTTATCATGAGATTATTTGATGAAACAAATTAAATAAAATAATAAAAATAAAAAGATGATAATAATATTATATACGTGTGTGAATAATAATAATAATAATAATTTAAAAGAGGAATCTGCAATTTAATTAATTATTAAATTAATAGATATAATTGTAAAACCAAGGAAAGAAAAGATAAAAACAAGAAATATATAAGAAAGATAGCCGCACCGCACCGGTTCTAAGCTTGGACAAATTTAATAACCTATTATATTGAATTTTACCCAATTAATTCACCATGTCCCAAGTCCCAACTTCACCGAATTGAGATGTGTATAATTAATGCAGGCCGTTTAGCGCAAGTGAGAATCATCAGTACCTAGCTTTTTGTCTCTATGCAGTATATAAATAGGAAGTACTACCTCTCTTCCTAAAAAAATTATCGTTTTAAAAAAAGAATTTATTTCAAAATATTTATCATTTATAATTTTTAAGAAAAATAAATTATTTATTTTTCTATATTACCCCTATCTTCTCTCATTGTTCCAAGAAATTATCTCCCATGTATTAATAATTTTCAATTTCCCATAAAAGGATAGTGATAGAATTTCAAATAAATTTTACTTGATAAATAATACTTCATCCGTTCCTTAATATAGGTCATTTTAGGGTCATGCACAAGTATTAATGTAATGATTGTATAGTATTAATTATAATATCAATTGTCTACATTACCCTTATATTGGAATAAGAGATTGTTATTTATTGGACAGAAAATAGTGAGAGAACCAAAGTTACATTTAATACTTGGGGTAATATTGGAAACTAAGCAATTAATGCTTACTTGAAATTCTAAAACGACTTATATTAAGGAACAAAAATATTTCTCTTAAAACGACTTATATTAAGGAACGGAGGCGTACTTTCTTAATCCATGTGCAAAAACCTTAAACGACAATCTCTTTCAAGAACAGAGGTAGTAAATATCTATTCCGTTTTTAATAGGAGTGTCCAACCCGTAAATACTGACTCGAATTGGACCAATACCAAAATAAGTCAAATTTCGGTATCGATACCGGTATCAGTTGAACCGGTATACTGAACCGATTTACCAGTTCGGTACCGATTTTAACCGAATAAATACAAAAAATTAATATAATATATTATTATTATTATTATTATTACTATCATTATTTTATTTTTAATATTTTATTATTTTTTTATTAATAATAATTTTTTTAACAAAATCGGTATATACCAGTACAGTTCGATAATACCGAACCATAAAAACTCGGAACTGAAAAATCGGTATATACCGATTTTTTAATTTGTACCGAAATCGGATCGATTATTTTTGTACCAAAATGGTCGGTCTGGTCCAAAAAACGAAAATTATGCCCACCCCTAATTTTTAGTGCATACCAGTTATTTTACATACCCTGTTCACCACATTTAACGATGGTTTGATCCGTCGCTATAGAGATAAACGGTTTATATGTTATGGCGATAGTTTGATGCGTCGTTAAAAGTTAAGACGACCGTTATACACGACGGACCGAACCATCGCCCGATCTGTCGCTAAAGATGGTGAACAACGTATGTTAAATAAAAAGATATGTACTTGATCCCTCCGTGTATGTGTGTGTATATATATATATATATATATATATATATATATATATATATATATATATAAGACTTTAGACGTACGTCGTCTGGCAAATTAATTTGTCCAATTAAGTAGCTAGAGATCTAGAGAGAGATCGATCTAGAAATGGGGAGAGCACCTTGTTGTGAGAAAGTTGGTTTAAACAGAGGGAGATGGACAGCTGAAGAAGATGACATTTTGACTAAATACATTCAATCTCACGGTGAAGGCTCCTGGAGATCATTACCCAAGAATGCTGGTAATTAATGAAATTAAATTTACTCCATAAAAATTATATATATATATCCGCACTTATATGTTTATCTATATTAATTCATCATGAATTTACGCTTTTGAAGGATTATTGAGGTGCGGAAAGAGTTGCAGACTGAGATGGGTTAACTACTTGAAATCTGACTTGAAGAGAGGCAAATTTTCTTCAACAGAGGATGACATCATTATTAGGCTGCATGCATCGTTGGGCAATAGGTGAATGCTCACTCTCTCTTTCCTATATATTCCCGGCCAGTTAAGCTAGCAGCCATCTTAATCATGTGTCTAGCTACCGAACTGAACTCAAGTACGTAGTTTAATTTTCTTTCAAATCATTTTATTTACTCTCTTTGGAGTATTTTTTGTCCATATGCTGTGTGTCTGTTACATGAATTTGAAGAAATATATTAAGTTGAGCGGACAAACGTTACTACTTAATTCTCTTCCATATTAAAAATTGATAAATTTTGTTCTACAAAAAGAATTCTCTTCTTTTACCGATGATAATAAAAATAATACGTCTTTTAAGTTTATGGTTATAATTTTACTACGTACTGTATGCTATTACTAGCCTAACAACTTTAAGGATAAATATATAACAAATATACATTCTTATTATATATATATATATATATATATTTGTAATTTTTATAAATGACGCACTCTTTTGTAGTATAATAGTAGTATATAGAGGGAGTACAAGTAGTGCTTGGTTTTTATGAGAAATTTAATGATATTTTTGTGTCTTAATTTGTAGGTGGTCCATCATTGCTGGTAGTTTACCCGGTAGAACAGACAACGAGATAAAAAATTACTGGAATTCCCATTTGAGCAGACAAATTCACACCTTTAGGAGGCCCATCTCCAACTCTATTCAACAACCACCACCAAATATTACGGATTCGCCAAAGCCCGTAGGCTTAGGCAATAATATTGATATTTCCCCCAGGCGAAGAGGCGGCAGGACGAGTCGATCTGCCATGAAAAAGAGCAAATTCTACTATTTTCCTACCAAAAAACATTATCCTCCTCCTCCTCCCAAGTTGTTGGAAACAACTAGCAGCGGTCATGAGTTTGAAAACGGAGGAATATTATTAGTCCCCCTTCCACCAACTCCAACAAGCTTGGAAGAAGAGACTAATATTAATATTGTTGCTAAAAGTAACATGCATTTCTTGGACTCATGTTTTAATGATATGGTGATTGATAGGAGTAGATGTAGGTCCAAATGCAGGAGTACTGTTACAAAATTTAAGAGGCCAAACCGAGGAGACGGAAAATGGGACCCCCATGGATCCCAATGAATTGAAAGCATTAAGTGAGGAAGATGTAGAAATTTCTAAAAATCCAGAGACTTGTGATAATAATGAGTACCTTTTTTCTTCATCAAATTCATACATCAATGAAGAACAAATGACGAGTTGGGATTGGTATAACTTGGATAATTGGGATTGGAATAGTTGTAGTACTGTTGAAGAGCAGGACTTACGGGACAGCACTGATCAAGGAAACAAGATGTTGTCCTGGTTGTGGGAGGATGATGAGGGAGACTGCGCTACTAGTAGTTATATATATACTACTAGAGAGTGAGATCGACTCTGAGAATTAAGCAAAATGATGGTTGCATGGTTTCTTTCTTAATTTTTTCTGTGCGGAAATAATGTATTGTTACTTATGTAACAATATTATATTGGAGTATCTTGTTATAGTATATTTTTGTATGCTGGACAACCGTAAATTTTTGGTTCAATAATTTATTTTTATTTTTTTCCCCAAGCTAGCGTCTTCTAAACCCTTAATTATTACTCCAAATCCAGAAAAACCACATCCTTCTTTATTAATTGTTGCAATGGATATCACGAGGCATAACGCTTTTTACTTATGTAATGGCAAGAGTTGTATCCGTATGGTCTAATAAAGGAATGTTAGATGACGACAAAACAAACTACTACTAAGTAAATGACAATTATGTGACAATGTTCGAATACTATCAAATATCGTAATTTGTAGTGATAAGCGCTCTCAATGAAAGCACTATTGATACTAACCACCTTAAAAAACTAGCTACTCAAGAGAAGATGCTAAGACCTATATCACTCCACATCAAGTTGCATTTACAATCGATGTTGGACTATTTCTTATGGTCTAGTATAGAGTTCGCATTACTAGCATTACCAAAAGGAAGACGAACCATATATTTCCATTGTCGAGAGAATTGAGAAACAATTATTAAATATAGATATCATTATATATTGATAAAGTGAAGCCGACCATGTGGCCAAGCTGAAGCGGGCTTGAGAATTTTATTAGTTGTCCGATCTTAAGTTTGATTAATGTATATATTGGTAACTTTCTATGTTCTTATTTTTCCCCCATTTTTTTATATTTTGTGCGTGATTGTTGTGTAATTTCATCTTAAAATCTAACAGTAAATCCCTTGCAATCTCAATCTGGTAAAGATTTATCAAGTATATACATATATCTTACACAATAACACAAATTAAAAGATTAAAGTAGAAGAAATAATATAGAACTAATTTCAACTTATTATGATGCACATTACTGAGATATACATTCAAATTGCTGTACACCCTACATATATTTTGATGTCGCTCATAGTGCATTATGTTATTTTAGAGTGCAAACCTTTAAGTGTAAGGAGGGGTGTGTAACTATCGATCTATGATGTATAAATATTAATAATGTTTATTTATATATACTATTTAAGTCGCCGAACACAGCAAGAGAAACCGATATTGTAGCATATAGAAACAATCATTCATGAAAGCAGTGTTGCATGCAACCGCTGTTATATTTCTAGAACTAAAAAAAATATCTCAGCATTTCTTATCTTTTGTTAGGAATTTAGCCGTGGTTGTATAATAGTAATCAATCAACCTATAATACAGGTATATTGATGATATGTTAAAATTTCATGTTAATTTATGGCGTACAACTAAAAATATATCTTTAATTTTTTTTATAAAAAAAATATTTTAATATCTCAAATTTTGAAATGGAATATATGGCGTATAAAATTTAAATCGGCTGACTGAGATTTTGTACAAGGACGAACAATTATACTGCAAAAGAAAAAGGAGGTCTTACGAAGAAGGATCGGTCAACAATAACGTGGGAGATGGAGGCCCCGTCACGAGGCTGTCGACAGTGGAGTAGCCACGACAGTGGCCTTGTTTTTAATTAGCCGTGGCACAATCCTCGGCCAACCACACTAGTAAGTAGTACGTCATTTATTACTCACATATATCATCCTACTATTGTAGGAACTAGGAGTAGGAGGGGGAGGGGGAGGGGGAGGGGGAGGGGGAGGGGGAGGGGGGAGGGGGGCGGGCCCGGAGGGGGCAGCCAGCCAGCCAGCAGGCGTCGCCTTGCCGGCGAGGAGCTCCGGTCTTCCATCTTCTTCTGCAGTTCTTCTCCGACTCGATCTGCAGTTCTTCTCCGACTCGATCTTCTCCGGCTTCTCCCGACTCGATCTGCAGTTTTGGGTTTAAATTTAAAAGATATTATATTTCTTTAAAATCTTACTTCTCATATTGAAGATTAAGAACGACTGTAATAAGAACTAGTCTAGCTGTACCACAGTACCAGATTAATATATATATATATATATATATATATATATATATATATATATATATGCAAACCTGGGAATTTTTTAGTAATTTAGTAATTTGGGAATTTAGTAATTTGGGATTCTATATTAATCTTTTAGTAATTTAGTTTTCAAAATTGTTTCTGTTGGAGTAATCTTTAATTATTGTTTAATTTCTGTTTTCTTAAATCCTAAGAGAATTGATGAATGATGAAATTATTATGAAATGTTTAAATTGATGAAATTATTGATTAGCAATTGATGTTTTTATTTATACTAGATTATGGAAAAATACTTGATTAAGCGACGTCTTTTGATGAGAGATATGAACAAGAAGTTTCGAGAAAACTAGTGTATAAACTAAGTGAAGTATAATTCCAATAGATGACTTTTGTATAATCAATTGCATTATGTGCTTGTTATTTTTGGAGTTAATTTTTGTTATCAGTGAGTGCGCATTCATATTTCGAAAATGTGGTTTATAGATATGGTATTTTGGTTCTACCACAAACTTTTGTTTCATAATTTAAAAAGACTTTTTGCTGATAAAAATAATAATAATAATTAATTACCAAGTTCTGAAGAAGTGGTTGTATTAATAATTTCGACCCGCTTGGTTTAAAAATTTTGACCCCCTACAAAAAGGTTCTGGTTCCGCCACTGAGTGTGTATTACACAGTTGTGTACCATATATATATATATATATATATATATATATACTAATTATGCTTTTGTCGCTATATAAATAATCATGGATCGATCTATAAATAAGGCTTTGACTTGGTTTTTCCAAGAGAGATCGAGTGAGGGTGTTTGAGTGATCCGAAATGGGGAGAGCACCTTGTTGTGAGAAAGTGGGTTTGAAGCGAGGGAGATGGACATTTGAAGAAGATGACATTTTGACTAAATACATTCAAACTCATGGTGAAGGCTCCTGGAGATCATTACCAAAGAATGCTGGTACGGACGTAATCAAATTAAATTTAATTGACTCCATATATATATATATATATATCCGCAGTTATATGTTTATCTAAATATATAATTAATTTATTCATGATGAATATACGTTTTTAAAGGATTATTGAGGTGTGGGAAGAGTTGCAGACTAAGATGGGTTAACTACTTGAAATCTGACTTGAAGAGAGGCAGATTTTCTTCGGCGGAGGATGAAATCATTATTAAGTTGCATGCATCTTTGGGCAATAGGTTGGTCAGGCACTTTCCCTCTTTCCTTTCTTCTTTAATTTTTCTTGGTTTAATTGAGAAAAAGTTGAAAGCTGCCATCTTAATCATGTGTATACAAATGAACTTTTTTACTCTCTTTGGAGTATGCTGCATCTTTCAATTCAAGGAAAAGGTTTTTTTTAGGGGGGGGTTTAATTAATTCAAGGAAAAGTGATGCAATATAGTATGTAGTAGTTACCTAAGGACAAACATTATTGATTATTAGTAATAGTTGTAGCTACTTGGTTTTCATGAAAAACTTTGATGATGAATTTGTAGGTGGTCTATAATTGCTGGTCAATTACCTGGTAGAACAGACAACGAGATAAAGAATTACTGGAACTCTCATTTGAGCAGACAAATTCACACCTTTCGGAGGCCCATCTCCAACCCTATCCAACAACCACTACCAATTAGTGTTGTGGATTTACTAAAGCCCAGAGGCAGTAATAGGAATAATATTGCTCCCAAGGGAAGAAGCGGTCGAACAAGTCGATCCGCCATGAAGAAGAACAAAGTCTACTCTTTTCCCTCCAAAAAACATTATAATTATCCTCCTCCTCCCAAGTTGTTGGAAACAACTAGTACTGGTCATGAGTTTGAAAACGGAGGAATATTATTAGTCCCCCTGCCTCCAACCAGCTCGGAGGAAGAGGCTAATATTAATACTGTTGTTAAAACTAGCATGCATTTGGACTCTCATGAAGATGATGAGGAAAGTAGTTTGGGTGCCATTTTCTTGGACTCATGTTTCAATATTGATCCTATGGTGATGGATGGAGTACTAGAGGTGGATCCAAATGGAGTACTGTTACATGAAACTTTTGGCCGGGAGGAGACACAGAATGGCCCCCCCATGGATCCCAATAAATTTAAAGCAATAATAAGTGAAGAAGATCTAAATATTTCTAATTACCTGCAGCTGAGCTCAGTATCAAATAATCCAGAGATTAATTCTGATCAATGCTACTATTACTATTGTTCTTCAACAAATTCATACATAATAAATGAAGAATTAGAAATGATGGGATGGGCTAATTGGGATTGGGATGGTGGTGTTGAAGGACTGGAATTATGGAACACCGGCCCAATGAGAGAAGATGTTGTCGTGGCTGTGGGATGATAAAGCTGACGAGAGGGAGATTGTGCGTAGTACGTACTAGTAAGACACTACTACAGAAGAGTGAGATGGACGACTGTGACAGACAAATTAATTAAATGATATGGTTGCATATGGATAGAATGTTGTATGAAATAAGTATGAACAGAGGAATAAATCTGCAGCTACATATTTGCACTTTTAGTGAAACTTTCCACCTTGTGTATATCTATAAAAATGTACAATTAATATAGGTTTGTTGTTTTAATAAAATTAAATGCGTTGGAGCACCTTTTCATATCATGTGTGTTTGAGCATGAATTAAATTTTGGATCAATAATTGATATCTAAATAGCAAATTGGGGATCAAACCCTCTCATTCCACAGATTAAGGGACAAATTGATTATTTTTTTAAGAAAGAGAGAGAGAGAGAGAAAAAAAAAATAGAACTGTATTCCATCCGTTTTTTAATATAAGTCGTTTTAGAGTTGTGCACAAGTATTAAAAAAATGATTGTATAGCATTAAATATACTATCAATTGTCTATATTACCATTATATTAGAAGAAGAGAGTGTTATTTATTGGGCAAAAAATAGTGAGAGAACCAAAGTTATATTTATTACTTGGGGTAATATTAGAAACTAAGCAATTAATGTTTACTTGAAATTCTCAAACGACTTATATTTAGAAATAAAAATATTTCTACAAAACGACTTATATTAAGAAACGGAGGGAGTATCAATCTTCCACATATATAACTTGATAACTTGATATATCTATGCTACATCAACAATTTGTCAATTCTGGTGTGCATGGGATCCGGTAAATTTACCCATTCAGTAATTTTGACACTCCTCTCAAGGGATATAGACTTCTTATAACACTCCCTTTTTAAGTTTGTCAATTATAGTAAAACGTGTTTGAATTTTAGTCGAATTTTAAGTATTTGAAAGCTCAAATTTATGACATAATAAATAAGAAATTAACTCTTAAAAATTATTATTGAAAATGATAATAAATATTTGTGAGAAATTAAGTCTCACATCGATTAAGAACTAAAGTTTGAATGAGTTTATATACAATAAAGTTACTATTTGGCCCCCAAGGCACACCTCGCTTGGAAAGGAGAGGATCTAGTCAAGACTTGGTTTTAACCCACACGTGCGTCACAGACCAACAGACCTGGCCGAGTTCGCGGTCATTTTATATTTTTTGGATAAAATTTATTTAAAATTTATTTTTTTTATTTTAGTTCTATTATAAAATTGTGTCGTTTTGAGAAGCGTTATTTATTATCAAAATAATGTCATTTTGGGAAGAGCTAACACTCTTTCTGCCAAGCCCAAAAACTATATCGTTTTTGGCTAAATGTGTCTTTTCAAGGGGTTGTGTCCCTTTTGACGGGTCACTAAACCCTCCTATAAATAACATATGGGCACACTACAAGAAAATGTCCAATCAGTGACCAAATTTATCTGCGACCGCCTTATTCGATCGCTAATGTTGGTATAGCGACTGCTATTAGCAACCGACTCCCAAATCCGTCGCTAGACTTCCTAGCGATCACCTTACGGTCACTGTACAATCATTAATCTATTTATTGCCGCCTAAAATTTGGTGTTGATGTTTCGGTGGGAGACTTATTGCAACTGATTCTTAATAGCGACCGTTATCGGTCACTACAAATTCCACGTCAATAAAAAACAGCGACCATATACGATCGGAGATAGCGGTCCCTGATTCTTTTAAATCTATCAGCAGACAATCAATCCAGCATAACGAAAATAGAAGAGGAAAGAAGGGAAATAGGGCAGAACGAATTAAAATGAAGGGGAAGAGCGAGAGGAAGTCGAACCGACGCCAGTATGCTCTGGGTCGTCGTCTTTCCTCCAATATACTCATGGTACGTAAAGCCCTCCCTCAGTCTCTATATATCTCTATGTATGTACAAGTATATATATATATATATATGAGGACCGATATATACATAGCAAACCTTGTAAAAAAAAATTTAACCTTACAACACATCGTGACCCTTCACGTTAAGATCGAACGGTTTAATATTACTCCCGTCCGCAGTTTAGTTTTCAATATTCCGCAGTTTAATACTGTGAACGGGACAAATGATCAAAATATCCTCATTGTAAATATTTCCCGTCCGCAGTTTAAAGGTATGGCCAAATGTAAGACCCCAACTTATTATAAATAAAATTGAATTTTTCTCTATTCATTATTCTAAATTAATAAAGTGTTAATTTGATATAATGCTTTAGTTATGGGTGAAATGTGCAAATTTTGCAAAATAAGCAAGTGGTTATAAAATATTCATTCTGTTGGAGAATATTCGTTTGGTCGTCGAATATTCTTTTTGTCCAGAATATCCGTACGACGACGCAGTCAATTGTGGGCTCCATAACGAAATAACTGTCGGATGAAGAAAATGACAAAGTTTGAGTTTTTATAAATAACGGCGTAGTTGTTACCGTTAACAATGTTGGGTTACCTGGTGGTTAAAATACAGTAATACGCGTGGTGGCACAGTAGTACACGGTATTGCACAGTATTGTTAAATTATTAATTCGTACGTAAGAAGGCACTACTCAATAATTTTTACAGTAGTTACTGTTTAATATTTTATTTTATTGATTTAATAATTGCTGCGTTGATAATTTATATTATTGTTGTTTTAATAATTATCACAGCACAATATTTCCCATTATCAGATCAATAATTCATATTATTTGAATAATATTATTAGACAGCATTATTGGCAATGTCTAGAAAGTTCTGTCAAGGAGAGGTTTGGTCACCTAATTGCGCGCCAGTAAGGAGAAATCCTTATTGAAAAGCCCCCTCTTTCTTGGTAA
This sequence comes from Panax japonicus, assembly GCA_020205505.1. NCBI lineage: Eukaryota > Viridiplantae > Streptophyta > Magnoliopsida > Apiales > Araliaceae > Panax > Panax japonicus. Next base: position 85,732,679 of record CM035110.1, on the reverse strand, counting down.
CGGCCTAATTGTCATAATTGTGATTCTGTAATATTATTTGTGAATAATTAATTATTGATTTATATGATAAGAAAATATTTATTTTGGATATAAATGATAGATTTATTTATGTAGTTTTATATGAAGGAATTAACGCTGAGGTATTTTTTCAGTATTTTTTCAGAATGGAGGAATTAAAAATCACCCGTTTATGGATTTCGGTTATTTTCTGTTTGGAATTTGGAAAAACACAAAGCTACAAAGTTGTAAAGAATTCAATTTCGTGTGGAATGGACATAAAATTCGTATTTTTATGATAAAAATACTATTTTCTATGAATTATCGAAGTTTTGGAAAATAAAATAATTTTTATTAAATTATGGGTGGGACTCACTTTTTGGTTGTGTTGAATGCACATGGGCTGCTAATTTTGTTCAAAGATGGCTGATTGTCCAACCTAGCATGCGTAGAGAAAAAAAAGAATTATTAATATTTTATTAATTTAGTCTCCTTTGGCGTTCTAGCATTTTTCTATAAATAGAGGGCTAAGTTAGAATTGAAAATCACACCAGAAACAAGTTTTCTCTCTTTCTCTCTCTATATTATCGAGCATATTCTTATGAGTATTATGATACTTTGAGTGTTGCTATACGGTGCAAGTTTCTGTCAGCACTATATCCGAAATTCAATCAGAAGTACGGTTATTTTGAGGTAAGAGATATAATTTTCTTCTTAAATGATATTATTTTCTTCAATATCATTATGCCGAAATATTGGTGAACTTTTTAATCAAATTTGGAACTTTTTGTGTATGGATTACTTTTCACGTATACGACACTATTCACGTATACGGCACTATTCACGAATACGACACTATTCACCGAAAAATAAAAATTTTCTTTTTTGTCCAAGATGTCTATTTTAGCTACTATTTTTTATTGTGTCCATGTTTTGATCATTATTTTTGAATTCTGCTTCAAAGTTGATTATTATGAAGTATTAGTAATCTTGGATAAACTGTAACACGAATCCCTAATATTTGTCCTTCTGTCTCACTGGATTCATTCTCTAAAATGTTTTTCATCATCCTCAGTCCTTAATGATGATGTTACTGAATATCTTTGGCCTATAGTGCAAAGATGAATGATTAATTGATGAATATCTTTGGCCCGTAGTGCAAAGATGAACAGGTGTTGAGATGAACATAACCGACTGGTGATACAAATGAATATCTTTGGCCTGTAGTGCAAAGATGAATATTTGATTAAAGATGTATATTGATTGATGTTACAGGGATAAAATATCGATGATGAACTTTTAAATCTTAGAAGATAGTAGAATTCATTCTCTACGTGACTCTTCTAATGGATTGCTGTTTTCGTTGCAGTTGTTGATCTAAAACTTGTTGTCTATTATATTCTATCAGATTTTTTCCTGTTGAAGACTAACGATAATTTGTTGTATATTATCTTAGTCATAATATTCTTTACTAGGCTAGTTGAGCTCACCCTTTTCCTTTTTGTTCTATTTTTCTTCTTAGGAGGTGAGGACATAGCAGGATCGAGTCGGGGTATGGAGTGATGGTTCTAAAAAGATGTTTTAGTAGTCCTCACTATTTCTGTAAAATAGTGTATGAATAATTGTAATGAGAAATTATTTGAGTGTTGATATTGTCTAGAAGACAATATTTGTATTTAAACTTACAGTTTGTGTTGTCGTATTTTGCACGACAATTGTATTATTGAAGTTGTAGTTTGCTTTCTGTACCATGTATTTGGCGACTCAGAATGGGTGTGTTGTATACCTATTTTGGGGGCTTCACAGTTGGTATCAAAGCTTAGGGATATGGTCTCTGGCGGAGATCGGAGAATAGAACTAGGAGGGGAGAGATGAGTAAATCATTCGCTAGTGTGTCCTAACTAAGCTTATTTGTTGGTTGGTCATAATATATGGATATTATGTGATATGTTAATTTATTTAATTAACCCTTGTTTTATGGCAGTATTTACGAATGGCTGCTGAGAACGTTAACAATAGAGTATATGAGACTGTGGAACAACCTTTAGTCACAAACCAGGAGAACGTGCAACAGGAAGGCAATATTCCTCCTGTAAACAACACTACCGAGCAAACGATAAATGATGGAATGTTTAGGAGCTTTTTGTAGTTCATGCAAAATCAGACGAGGGAGACTCGTGTATAAAATACGGGTGAAAGTGATAGGAACGCGCGGTCTGTCACAGTCAAGCAGTTCAAGGAGTTGGGACCACCTGAGTTCTTTGGAAAGCCTGATCCGATTAAGGCGGAAACATGGGTCAAGTAAATTACCAAGATATTCGATATCTTGGGATGCACGGAGGAACAGAAGGTTCCATTCGCCACCTTTATGTTCCGTGGAGAGGCATATTACTGGTGGGAATCTGTGAAGCGTACCCAGCCAGTTGCACTAAACATGTCTTGGGAAATATTTCAGAAGCTGTTCAATGACAAGTACTTTCTTGAAAGTATTCTTCATATGAAGGAGGTAGAGTTTATTAGACTGGAACAGAACAACATGACGGTGTCTCAGTACGAGGCGAAGTTCGCGGAGTTATTCAGGTTTGCACCTCATTTGGTAAAGAATGAGGAACGTATGACGTGGATGTTTCTGAGAGGTCTAAATCCCGAGATTCGTCAATACCTTATCTCTCATAAATTTTCTCTGTATTCAGATGTTGTCAACAGGGCTCAATTATTAGAACGAGATAATGAGTATACTTAACCGAGGGACCACAACCAGGGCCATACCGGTGACAGCAGTCATCAGAGCGATGATAACCAGTGAGGAGGGAAAAATACGGACAAAAGCGGTAACCACTCGAGTGGTAATCGTGGTCATGATAATAGGAGAGGTGAGTCAAGTGGAAATTTTAGAAAGAGGAGATTTAACGATGACGGGAAGACGTTGGCAGCAGCACTAGCACCAACAACAAATTCTAGGGGAGGAAAACGACCGCCAGTTAGATGCTACAAATGCGGAGAGGAGGGACATATAAGTCCAAACTGTTCACAGCCTTCCAAGTTGTGTTTCAATTGTGGAAAAAACGGTCACATAGCTCGATCTTGTCTTGTAGCAATATCAAGTCCAGCTGGGACGGTGACACCAAAGGTGGATACGGACAAAACAAAGTCGGCAGTTTCTGGAAGAGCGTTTGTCGTGACTGCCCAAAACGCGAGGAACCTGAACGAAGGTATCACGGGTTAGTTAATTATAATTCTTGCGAAGTCTATACCTTACTAGATACCGGTTCTACCCACCCTTTTATTTCTCCTGCTTGTTCTCAACGTTTAAACTTGACTCCTGAGAAATTAGACTTTGATTTATCAGTGGAGACTCCGTTAGGAGAAACTTTCACTATATTCACTATTTATAAATCTTGTTTGATCCAATTGGGAACAATCACATTACCTGTTGATCTTATCTCTTTAAAGATACTTGTTTTTGGTGTGATTTTAGGGATTGATTGGTTAACCACTCATAATGCCAAAATTGATTATTTTCGTAAGGTTGTTAGTTTTCATATTCCTAACCAACCTGTTATGCGAACTCAATCAACCAAACCATTGAAGTCAAATACTTTCATATCAAGCCATAAAGTCATTCGTTTATTGAAAAATGGTTGTCAAGCTTTCTTAGCCCTTTTCATGGATTTGAACAAAAATACATCAAATTTGAATGATACTTCTGTTGTTAGTGAATTTCTTGACGTATTTCCTGAAGAACTTGTTGGCCTACCCCCAGAGTGTGATATTCAATTTTGTATCGACTTTGAACCCGATACAAAACCCATTTTAAAAAAAAAATCCATATCAAATGGCTCCTATTGAACTTCAGGAGTTAAAAACCCAACTATAGAAGTTGGTACTCGAGCCTCTATCTAGTGACTTCCTTTGTTGAATGCACCAAAGTCAGAGTCTCCGTAGGGGACGCTATATTTGTGTGTTGGTAAAATGATAGGTGTCATTTTGACGTGCTATCCAAGATTGGGATATGAATCACAGTTGAGAGCAACTTAAGTCAGTAATCGAAATATCTAGCTTTCTAGGCTTAGCTGGTTACTATCGGAGATTCGTGGAAGGATTTTCTCGAATCACTACTCCATTAACTCAGATGACTCGAAAAGATACAAAATTTGAATGAAGTGAGGAATGTGAGAAGAGCTTCGAAGAACTCAATAGGAGACTCATTTTGGCACTTGTTCTGACCATACCATCCTGAAAAAGTAAACGTGGTAGCTAACGCGTTGAGTAGAAGATCGTATGCGAGTACGAGTGCGATGTTGTTAGCACAAAGACCCATTTTGTATGACTTACAAAGGATGGAGATAGAGTTAAAGACTCTAGGTACCCACTTGATGATATATGAGTAGAATTAACTTTAATCGATAACGTTAAAGCCGCTCAAGCTACACACCGGAGCTGATGATAAACTTACACTACCAAATACAACAACATCATCCATTGGTCGATGATTGTGTTGTTGAAACGATTGTACCTACACAGTAAATTTTATAAGATATGGAAAATGAATTTGTTAAAAAGTACATGCATTTGTTAAGTTTACATAATACATATCACTTATTATGTGAAATGAGTCATTCTCATAATACATAATACATAACTCAAATTAGCCATTCTCATAACTCAAACAGTGGAAGTAAATTCACTATAAATTCTGTATTCTCCAAGGCATATGGACTGAGCTATATTCACTATAAATTCTTCAAGTCAAAAAAATCGGTTGCACTATAACAAACAAACAAAATAGAAAATGGAAAACACTTTTCAAGCATGTTTTGCAGCTCTATGATGCCAAACAACACAATATAACCATTTGCTTCAATAAAACTACTGTCTACCTAAGCTACTATTGATATTACTCCTCCCTTATAGAAAGAGTTTTACTTACTTGGAAATTAATTGTTTTCATTCAAGGGAATGTTAAAAGATTATACTATTAACATTTTCCCTAGGTTCATGTTTGTTTTTAAGGATTATAATTCATGGTATTATAATCTCAAGACTATTAATCCTAGGACGTACATGTTTGTTTTTTTATGGAATTATTCATGATATAACTTAAAATAATTTCATTTATGTTTGTTTTTTTAGGATTAATTAAAAGATTAGATAAAAAAAGATTAAAAATTTGGACTATTATACCTTTACCAATAAAAATGATGAATAATTAATTATAAACTTTTAAATATTGTTGAAATAAGTTGGTGAGTTCACATTGTTTTATCATTTCTTAATTTTTAAATAAGTTGGTAAAATTAGTGAAATCGAAAAAAAAATTAAATTAGCAAGCTCGGTTCTTATTTTTTTAATTTTTAATTTTTTTAAAAAATATTACTGTTCTTGTTTTTAAATATGTTACGTTACATAATTTTTTCAAATAAGTTGGTAAAATTAGTGAAATCAGAAATTTTAAGAGAGTAATATGATTATTAAGCGAGCATGTTTATTTGATAGTTGGTTAAATGTTAATATTAGAAAAGTAAGTTAATTTTGTCCAAAAAAAATTAATTCCACTCCTTCTGCAAAAATAGTAAATAGTGTTTACCCTTCCGTTCTAAAAAAAGCCTTTACTCCTTTAATTAACCAACTTTAATTAAACAAAAGCAGAACGATTTTTAAGATAAATGCAAAGAGATGGGAACAAAGAAATACTAAAATGAAGCTTAGAATTAGAATTAGAGAATAAATCTCACCTTTCCCATTGAATCCACCGCCATTGCAAGAAAAAAATAGCTTTGAAAGTACGACCCAGAGCTCAATGACGCCGCTTCAAAGACAGAAGATTAAAAGACCCAGAGCTCAGCTTATCGCTTCAAATTTGATTTTTCTTGGTAACAAAGATGAGCAAACTTTGAGTATTTCAATCAAGCACCCACTTAATTTACAGGGCAACAACAAACAATCTCTCTTGAAGAACAGAGAGAAGTAACTAAAATCATACTCAGATTTGAAGACATAATAAGTAAACCCAAAAGTAAGTTTACCCAAAAGTAACTAAAATCAAAGACATCACCACTTATTTCAATTGAGAGAGAGACAATTAAAGAGACGTGTATGGCGAAAGTAGCATTAATTCACTGCTGATCACAAAGAACAAATTGAGCATCCACAAAATGTCGTCATTTACAAAGAACAAATTGAGCATCCACAAAATCATGAATGGTGCAATTCCATTTCCATTGGCTCCAACCATAAGATATGGAACTGTGCGATGCCACATTGAGTCAAAAGGCACTCATAAGCCAGCCCATAGTTCAAAGTTTGTTGCAATAGCCAATAAGTCATTGCTATCCTCTATGTATAGACAGACATCATAAAAGGAACACTCACACAGACATATGCACAAAGGATCACAAATAGAAGGAGCCAATAAGCTTTCTGCTCAATTTGTTCAGGCATAAATACAAACACCTTGAGGGCTAACACCTTGCTTAGTTTATTCTCTACATATTACGAAATAGTTGAACCTCCTAAGAGTGTAGAGATGAAGACAAATGAAAAAAAATGAGAGTTAACATTGTGAGACGGAGGGATTATGAATACCTTGTGACCGGTGATGTGGTCTGATGAAGACGTAACTCACCGGAGTTGAATCCGCTTAGCAAGCAATCTTGATTTGGGGGGTGGCGTTAAAGAGACAAAGAGAGGAAGAGGAGTGGACAAAGAGAGGAAGAGAGTGACAGTAAGGAGACAGAGAGGGGAAGAGTACACGGAAAGGAGAGTATTTGGGCGGTAATTTTTTTTTTGTTTCAATTGAAATCTGACCTTTAGATTAACTTAGATTAAATCTGAGCCTTTGTTGTGGTTTCTCAACTTTTTAAATGGAGAAGGATTCAAAATTGGTTGTGTTTTATTATATAGATGAAAAATTACATTTTCTATTAAAAAAAACACCGTGGTTCACTCTTTTAGTTCCATCTTGCCCTTTCTTTGGTGGGGGAGGTTGTGATAAATTTGAAAGAGGTTTGACAGCCGACTAAACCTGCGTCGTCAACCCTGGTTACTTAAGACGAAACATACATGTTTTCCCGCTCGGGCATTAAAACAAGCATTTGGCGGACATTTTCCCAAACTAGACGAGTAACTCTAAAACCTAAAGCGGGAATTTCAGTTACTACTATTTCACACAAACAGAAGACAGACAATATGAAATATGTGCTGGTGACCGGTGGAGTGGTGAGTGGACTCGGCAAGGGAGTCACAGCCAGTAGTATCGGCGTCGTACTCAAAGCTTGCGGCCTTCGGGTTACCTCCATTAAAATCGGTTTGGTTCTTTTGTTTTTAAATTATTATTATTATTTATCAAATTTTCTTTATTTTTCTTCAGTAAGGTGGACATTTTAGTGCTACCTTGTTATGTTGTTACCTTTAAATGAATTTATTTCAATAAAACCGGAAATAGCTTTTGTAATTAGTTGAATCCTTTTGGTGACACTCAAATTTCAAAAAAGACATTTGCTAGGAGTTCTTTCAGTAAAATCAGTGGTTTCAGACGGATGGTTTAAGGTCATGCCTTGAGTTTAGAAACAAAATGTTAATTTATTTGTTCTTAGTCTTAACCCCCCACACCCATCCATCCAAACACACACTCCCCAAACTATTTTAGGCTTTTGTATACCATTGAAGTTGGGGAATGTGAGTTTCCTTTAGAATATTCAAAATTTACTCTTTTATTAGTTTGTTTTGTTGCTGGACTATTAACTAGCAAATTATGTTTGGTCATTGCATGCTGATCTGCAATTGCATATTGACAATACGCACTACTATTATACAAGTAACATGCACAAGCATTTTCTATACTTGCATATTTTTGGTTCATTATTTCATTTGGTTTTCCTCAAGTACATGGCATTCTGATGCTTTATGTCAACTTTGATGTTATACAGTAACAACAATATTTTGTTTATATCTTTTATTATATCTCAGTTGCAGTGATGATTTCCTGTAATTGCAGATCCGTACTTGAACACAGATGCTGGTACCATGTCTCCTTTTGAACATGGGGAGGTTTTTGTTCTTGATGATGGTGGAGAGGTTTTCTTTTCCTTTTGTTAGTTTGATACGCTCATTTATGCACATAGAACAACAGTTGAGAAGGAAGTTGCACTTGTCAGTCATCAAAATTGAATTTTATTATGAAGATTACTCTCGCAAATTATTTTCATGCAAAGTCCTACGATAATGTATTTGTGTTGCCTGGGGTCTGGGGAAATTTTCAATTGTAAAATAATTTATCCTTTTTAATGAACATTTAAAGCATAACCTTTTACATGTACAAGTCTGTATGCTAGCAGAAGCCTTGAGGAATAACTCACTGATTCCAGTCCAGATTCTTTTCGGAAACTACCTATAAAAAATTTGTAAACTTTGTACTTTTATATTGATATTTCTTTACCATATTGCTATAGGTCTTTCTGTTACCACAAGAATGAAGGGAAAAGGTTTACAGCATTATAATCTTTCTCTACATATATCTAATACTGTCTTTTCTGGATCTTATGATAGGCTATAATTCTCTTCCTACCTATGCCTTACAAGTGACAAATACCAAGGACTTCTATAATGTTATCAAATCACTAGTTTAATGATGGAGCTAAGTTTAAACTGATGGTAGAAAATGTTGATATGTGGATAATTTTGAGGCATTATGGAACTTTTCAGCTATTTAATGGATTTTTTAGATGATAAGTGGTAAAAGGGAAAATGCTAAAACTTAAAAAGTCAGATATGATTTCTTATTTCAATCACGTACCATCAGTTCTATCATTAGTTAAACTCTAATACATTTTTACAGTAGGTATTTTTTCATGGTTCATATTTTTGTTCTAGCTTTATAAATATTATTTCTTAAATATCAGTTTTCTGCTTTGATAGGTTGATCTGGATCTGGGTAACTATGAACGGTTTTTGGATGTGAGACTTACTAGAGATAACAACATTACCACTGGAAAGATTTACCAGGTGCTTGAATCCTTTGGTTAGTGGTGTTTTTTGTTTTGATCTATCACTTCCTGAATTCTATTATTTTCATAAAGGTAATCAGTTTGTTTTGTTTTTTATTAGTCTGTCCTTGATAAGGAACGTCGAGGCGATTATCTTGGAAAGACTGTTCAGGTGATGCTGCGTGTATACATACTATATAATTTCTATTTTTGGAAAGATTAGAGCTGCTCCTTGTGCATTTGCATATTTGGGTTGATTTTTCAGGTGGTTCCACACATTACAGATGCCATTAAGAATTGGATTGAATCGGTCTCTATTATTCCTGTGGATGGGAAAGAGGGCCCAGCTGATGTTTGTGTGATAGAATTGGGAGGGACTGTTGGTATGAGCTCTCTCAAAGTTTGACTACCCATTTTCATTACCATTTGTGAGGTGATATATTTTTTATTTAATTATTAGGTGACATTGAATCAATGCCATTCATAGAGGCTTTGCGACAACTATTCTTCTCAGTCGGTAAGGTTGCATTGTTTTCTGTCTTTTCAGAAAGATTGATTGAGCTCATTCTGTTACTGTTTTATAATCTTCATTGTGCTGTCATATGATATGTGAATTTATTCTGTAACATTTAGTGCCACAGAGATTTTGGGATGTTCTGAAAGATCTATTACTAGGGGACCTAGCTCCCACTCATTTTTTCTAGCATTTACTAGCTTAGCTTGGTGGTGTAGAGACGAGATATCTTTTGAGCATAATGATGTGTAGTTGATAGTTTATTGGATTTTTGTTGTTATGATATCTTCCTATGGTCATCGAGCTTGTCTATTTCTGTTACGTTCTGTAATGTTTCTGCATTGCATGCTATATAGCTGTAGAAATAGTGCCTATTATATATGTAAATAGAAGCCTCTTCTCAAGTGTATAAATTTACCTGGTTTTTTATTTAAATGTTAAATAAGCTTTTCTCATGTTACACTGAAATCTTTTCTTCAGGACAAGATAATTTCTGCCTCATTCACGTGAGCCTTATACCTGTATTGGGTGTGGTGGGAGAGCAAGTAATATTCTGAAGCATTTAACTTTAAATTTAACCTAAATTTGGTCTTTTGATCTAATTATATTCCCCAAGGTTGTTACATTATCTAAAGTTAGTTTCCACCTGTTTTTGCCTTTGGCCGGAAGAAAACAAAACCTACGCAACACAGTGTGCGGGAATTAAGAGCACTAGGCTTGACTCCTCATGTTTTAGCATGTCGTTCTGCTCAGGTATGTTCTTATATCTATAATATGTGTTACTATATGCATTGGGAAAAAACACCTTTACCCTACTGTGGTCGTCGTGTTTTAAGCAATTAGCCATTGTACTTTAAAAAAATTTAATTGGCCCGCTGTGGTTTTTAAAAATGCTTAATTAGGCCATTCCGTCAAATTTTTTGGACGGACGTTAAGAAATTGGATCAATTTTCCTACGTGGCTTTTGAAAAAAAAACAAAACAAGTTATTTCCTACGTGGCAAGCCAGTCAACCAAATTCCTAGTACTTGAAAAACACCTTTACCCCACTGTGTTCGTTGAGTTGTAAGCATTTATTGAGCCACTGTACTTTAAAAAAATGCAATTGGCCTACTGTGGTTTTTAAAAATGCTTAATTGGGTCATTTCGTCAAATTTAGTGAATGTTTGTTTATTTATTTCTTACATGTCATTTAATTTTTTTTTAAGGCAATGACGTGGAATCAAATAATCAGACACACGTGGATATGGTATGCAAATGCTAAAAATGAGATAGAAAATATTTATAATATGTATAATATAAATAAAAATTAATATTATAATATTTATAATATGTATGTTTTATTTTAAAAATAAAAATACTTTTATGTTTTAAAATACTTATAAAACTTTTAAAATAAAAATACTTTTATTTTTTATTTTCTTTCTTTTTCTTTACCTAAAAATAAAAATAAAAATACATTTATGTATAAAAATAAAAATACTTTTATGTATAAAAATAAAAATAATTTTTTTTAAAATAAAAGTATTTTTATTTTTAATATGTATGTTTAAAACATAAAAGTACTTTTATTTTTAAAATTTTAATAAGTATTTTAAAACATAAAAGTATTTTTATTTTTATTTTTAAAATAAAACATACATATTATAAATATTATAATATTATTTTTTATTAATACTATACATATTATAAATATTTTCTACCTCATTTTTAACATTTGCATACCATATCCACGTGTGTTTGATTATTTACATTTTTTTAAAGTACAGTGGCTTAATACTTGCAACTCGACGAACACAATGGGGTAGTCACGTAGGAATTTCTTAACGTTCGTGAGCAAAATTTGACGGATTGGCTTGATCAAGTATTTTTTAAAAAACCACAGTGGGCCAATTGAATTTTTTTAAAGTACAGTGGCTAATTGCTTAAAACACGATGACTACAATGGGGTAAAAGTGTTTTTTCCCTAAATGCATTTAAGGGATTTGATGTAATTGATAGACTTCGATACAAGTCATATTTGGTGGATGCAATGTTTCTTGCATACTTCATCCTAGTTATGGAACTTGATCATGTTATAACAGCATAACTGATTCCATTTTTTTTTTCAGAATGAATTTGAAGGAAATGAATTTATATTTTTGTTTTGGCAAAATATTAGAAAACAATGTGTTGCATCACCTGTAAAAATGAATTTTAAGTGTCTTTTCATAATTTGGTTGCTTTGTAATTTAAATATTCATTTTTAAAAGTGTTGTGGCCAATATTTTTAGGAATAAATTATGCTTTATAATGATATTGCAGCCATTACTGGAGAGTACAAAACAGAAACTTTCACAATTTTGCCATGTTCCTGTAAGTTGTTTGCCAAGTTTTTCCTTTTGTCTAGATTTCAGCCTTTAAAATGAATTGTGTTCTCAGATACAAAAATTTTCATGATTTTTATCTTCACAGGTTGGTAACATTCTTAATGTCTATGATGTTCCAAACATTTGGCATGTTCCTCTTTTACTTCAGGTGGGTAATATTCACTTTATATCTGGTTTGTTCTTCTATATTCCTTATATCATGTTTCAAGGTTCTATTAGGTTTCTAACACTATATTCTTGTTCCAGAACCAAAAAGCCCATGATGTCATTCTAAAGCAATTAGACTTGTTTAGGTAAGCTTTTGTTTGAAGTTTGTAACACTGAACAAGAGTATCTACTTATGTTCCTAATTACTGAAATGAGTATGGGTCAGGTTTTATCTTGGACATTTAAGTTTGGCCTCTAGTATGGGGATTGGAACTAGTTGTCTTGAGGTTATTCCTCAAGGCCTCTGCCATTTCTGCCATGTCTTGGACCTTTTTTTTTTTGCTGAAAAATATTTTTTTTCTTCTAATAATTATGCATATGTAGGGGGTAACAAGATTACGAATTTAGTATCTGACTAAAGATGAAACTTCTGTTTCAGCGTAGCTACACCACCTAATTTACAAGAGTGGACCAACAGGGCCGATAATTTTGATGGCCTCACTGATTCTGTTAGTATCAACCAAAATTAGTGACTGCGTTCAAAATATTTTGTACTTGGTGATTTAAAAATATGCTGCTTTTTGCAGGTGAGGATTGCAATGGTTGGGAAATATGTTGGCCTAACAGATTCTTATTTGTCTGTTGTGAAGGTGAAGCAAAACTTTTACCTCCATGATTAATTTGAAAACTAAACATGTGTGATCATTAGTGCATTGTTGTTTGTTTGCTGATTCGCTTGTAACCGAAAACTATTACGAGCAGTTTTCTTCTCTCTTTTCAAGGAGATATTTAACAAAATTAAAAATTGCGGCGAGTATTTTTTACTCCTTTTCAAACTCCTCACAAATTTGATAAGTGAATCAAGAAATTGTGTTTCACTTTCACCAATTCTGCAAGAAACAACAAATGAGCTACTCTCTTTATAGAATAGAATAGATATTAAAGTTGCTAGTGCAAAATTGAAAATAATCTTCAGTGTTCTTTAATTTGTGTTCCAGTTATAGCTTTATGGATTATCACTGCTTTGAACCTATGATCAAAACTTTAGACAGGTTTCATATGGCATTAATTTATTAACAAAAGCTCGAAAGTCCTTGTATGCCTGTTAGCCTTAAATATTATTTGAGAAATCATCATTTCTATTTCTGTTGTGGAATGTTTTTACTTCAAATTCCAATGTATTGTTTGATTTCAACCAGCAGTTGTTGTTTCTCTTCCTTTGGCACACAGGCACTTCTCCATGCCTGCCTTGCATGTTCACTAAAGCCATCAGTTGATTGGATTGCTGCTTCTGACCTTGAAGATGATAGCGCCAAATTGGTATTGAAATTCTATTAGTTACATAAATTTTAATCTTTATATTTTTCTGTTACGTCTGTGCTTTGAGGAAAACCTTTTGACTCAAATCTTATCCTCATTCAGACACCAGAGCTTCACGCTGCAGCATGGAAGACTCTAAAGGTAAGCTTTTCTCTGGTTTTTGTTTCTAATTATATTTTTCTGCTACTTTATAATATATCAGATCTAATTTTAAAGACAATTTATAATTAGTAATCAATCATATCATATGAAGTTCATAAAATGTGAATAATTCCATTTTTTAAGCCTACTAGATCAGGTAGACGGCTGAACCACATGAATATGCCACTGGTCAAGTTTGGGCTTTTGGGCAATAATGGTTGATAAATAGAAGTGTGATACATGTACATGTCATGTCGTCGTCTGATACTTGATTCATGTCATTGTATACTCCACGTTTTATTATTGCATACTGTCAGGATTTTTGTGGAGATTTTACTCTTAAGATACACATATTTTTTATTTATTTGTTTATTCAGAGTTCCACAAAATTCTCAGTCAAACAATTTATTTTTTCTCGTTTGCAATTATCGAGGGCTGTATGTAACTTTATTCAGCTTGATAAGAACTTTTATGATGTTTATTAATGTTTAGGGTTTATAATACTAGGGACCTTATTCTTATAGTAGTCAAGCACCTAGGTGGCGCCAACAGTGCACTGCACCACCTCCCCACTTCCCAAACTTTGATTTAAACCACAATAACTGCAGTACTTGTATAATATACCAATTTATTAAAAAACTAAATAAATCATATTTGGATACATCCCAAAAAAAGTACTTGCGTAAAACCCTGATTTTTTTCTTTATATAATTAATCGATACTTATGAGTTAAGAGTTATATAATTAAGAATAAATTAAGTGCTTTGGAATTTTAATAATGATTTAAATGAAAATAATGAGTTTTTTATTCCAGAACATTTTAAATGCTAAAATAATAATTTAAAAGTATTTAGATGAAATTTAAATGTTTAGTGTATTTTTAGATTTTACTTTTGTGAAATTATTTTTAAATAAAATACACAAGTGTTAAGGATGTTAATTACTATGTTCCTCAAAAAGAGCCCCATTTGCAAATTTTAAGGATATATTTTTTTCATCCATGTATATCCCTAAATATAATGAGTGTTTAGTTTAGTAGTGGTTGTATGATAGTGAAATTGTGTTATATTTAAGGAGATTATGTTAATTCATACTATCATCAATGAAAAGAGGATTCTTTTGTGGAACGAGTTTTTTTTTCACAAATGAGAATCTTTTTGTGGAAGGGAAGGAGTATTGCAAACATCTGATTTAAATTTTTTAAAAATAATTCATTTTACATTTCCAAGGAATTCATACTTTAAGTTTTGGCCAAACACTGTTCATTAGAACTGTATTTTTATGTTTTAAAATCTTGTTGGGCTGATGGCTAATGACTCAAAACTAATTAAAATGGTCCCCCACCTTTTTTTCTGTCTTTTCTGTTTTGTTTATATTCTAAATTTAATTCTGTCAATCCTGGTATACAAAAGCTAGAGTTTATATTTTAAAGTTCAGACAGTCTTTCTTCATCCCCGTCTTCTTTTCACTCTGTCACTTCCATACCCACCATCTCCACCATCCATACCATCGTACTGTTTTCCCTCTTGCTGCGTCCCCATCATCACACAATCTCCAATGCCAAATTTTGACATTTTAAGGATTCTCATCATCAAATGGGCCCGTGCAAGTATGCAATAGAACACACAGTATGCTTGCAGAATTACTGTTGAAGAGAAGAAATCAACCTTACCTCTCTTGTCCTCTTCTCTTGTTGCAACAGCATCACCACACAGCCACCATTACCGTTCAGTCCCATATATATGTATATATACATGTGTATCTCCATCCAGGTGGTTGCTGCCTAAGACGTAAATATAATACTATGATTATTTAGGCTCTGCAATTTACTATATCTAAAATTTATGACGTTCAAAAATGTATAGATCCAATGTCACATTCAGTAAAGATTTATGATACATGCATAGGATGTACTCGTCCGAGCCTGCTCCACTGGTGTATTAGAAATGATATCTTGGGATGAGATACTAACATGGTGAAGGAAAGCTAGAAGGGTCTTAGGCCCATTGTGGCTGACCTTATTAAAGACCAAGGTTTTCATCCCTATGGCTTTCAAAGCATAGACGAAGGAAGTCTTCTTCTGTCTTTCTACATTTATGTAGAATATAATTTAAATCTTTAATTTTATTATGCTCATTATGACAAAGCAAATACTCTATCATACTTTTGTCCTTTGTACTAGTACAAGTTATAATTTAAGGTGCAAGATACTGAAGGTCGAGTTGACAGGGGAAGGTGGTGCTGGTGATAGCTGGGGAGGGTTTACGATACCAAATTTAACATCCAAACTGTTATTTATGAAATCAATTTTTTCAGAGTGCAGCATGTGTCTTGGTTCCTGGTGGATTCGGAGACCGTGGGGTGAAGGGAATGATGCTGGCAGCGAAGTATGCCAGAGAGAATAAAGTACCGTATCTTGGGATCTGCTTAGGCATGCAGATTTCCGTAATTGAGTATGCTCGATCTGTAAGTTATCAGTTTAAAATATTAACCGGCAATATATTAACTACCAGTTCACTACAAATGTATAATCATAATGACTAGCATTACTTCAAACACTTCTTATAGGTTTTGGGTTTGGAAAGGGCAAACAGTTCAGAATTTGATGCTCAGACGCCCAATCCTGTTGTAATTTTTATGCCGGAGGTACTTGCCTTTTGCTAATGACATTTGATGGGCTATGACAAACACCTTATACATTCTATTAGTAATTATTTTCTTTTACGTGCACATACAGGGTTCAAGAACACATATGGGAAGCACAATGAGACTTGGTGCTCGAAGAACGTTATTCCAGACCTCTGATTGTATCACTGCAAAGCTGTATGTTATTAGATTTAATTAATTACTGGCAAATAATATTGGACATGTCCAGCTTGTCACTCCCAAAATGGCAAAATCCCATCTGAATGAGATTTGAAACTTATCTTGAAGATGATTAGGATCACTCTTAGTCAGCAAATTCTCCAATCAAGACCTTTGGTCCTGCTCTAAATTTGCGTCTTTACGAATGTAGAAATTATTCGGTCAAAATCCACGGATTTTGTGGTCAAATTTGCAGATGCTGCTTATTATTTCATATTAGTGAACTGTGTTAAGCCACGCGTACATCTCACAAGAGATTCCGTGGTCAAATTTGCTGAGCAGAGTGAGTGAAAGAACGATTTCAAGTTACCAATTCATTCATGGAGCAGGAGACTGAGTAAGCAAGGCAAATAAGAAAATAAATTTGACAAAGGATACCTTTGTCTCCCGCTCTATGAATTGGTAACTTGAAATCGTTCTTTCACTGTGGAACTACAATGAGGCACATGTCCTCCAGAGGTAATTTGACCTACACAAGTTTGCAGTGGAAAGTCATACATGAATGGGATTTGTTGTGATTCCACTGCTCTGGAGTGGACATGTCCACGCTTGTAGGCTGTAGCTCTTATTCCTAGGACCACGGAAGAGCAATTATCCCTTTACTAAGTACCAAGTAGATGCCATGTGGAAATTTACTAGGTCCTGTCTGTCCGTAAGAGGTTATTCTACTTGCCCGTAATGATGCTTGTATAGAGTGTGTACAACCTAGATGGCTAATCTCATGGATCTAGGAGGCCTGATAGCCAAAATTGAGCTCCACAGATTGTGGATGTGCTTAAATTAGAGAATATATTAATTTAGCTCGTCATAAAGGAGATACAATGGTGTGGTAGTTCAAGTGGTTGTGAGCTTCTTGAACACTTCGGGTTCAAAATTTTGCACAAGCACTTTGGGCCTGTGCACTTATCAATAGGTATCCTTTGCTAAAAATAAAAAAACAAGAAAGATACATCGATTCTGTTCAAGTCAGCATTAGGGATCTAGTCATTGCTTCTTTTTTTAAAGCAATAAGTAAACATTAGCCTTTTGGATTTTTCATTCCTTATTTGATTCTATTTTTATTTTTTTGGGAAGGGGGGGGGGGGGAGAATGTTTCTTTGTCAGATTTCTAGAGTTTTGATGATTTGGTTCATCATTCTATAGTAAAGGTGGGAATTAAATCCAAATAGTTCCAATATTAGAAAAGATGTGAAGATCTACAAAAAAATAATACATGTAAATGGCTTGAAACATCTAATTAGGTTGGGCCTTTGCTCATTAGTCATTACAGAGCAACATGCCAACATCATCCATCCAAACTAATGTAAGAACTACTGAAGCTACGTGCTTTAGCGTTAACAACATATCCTGTGAAACTGGAAGTTGTAACAGCATATCTTGTGAGCTGTAAATCAAGACTAAAAAAGATATTATCAGGTTGTGTTTGTTCTGCTTCGCTTCGCTTTTTATTTTTTCCTCAAAATAAAAAATCTAATAAAGTTTATTTGATGCTTGTGATGGTGAAGTGTGCTCAGTATTTAACATCATAAACTTTCTTCTTTTATCTAATGTTTATATATCCGAGTGTACAGCTAATTCTCCACTTTCCATGTCTTGGTAGGTACCGTAATTTAGAGTATGTAGATGAGAGGCACCGGCATAGATACGAGGTTCCTAAAGAGTGCTGATTTAATGGGAAACATGTGATTTATATAATTTTATCTCGCATACTGGTTTTATCCTCACAGCTGACATGTATGGTGCAGGTGAACCCGGAGATGGTTGGCATTTTAGAAGAAGCTGGCTTAAAATTTGTTGGGAAGGATGAAAGCGGACAGCGAATGGAGGTTTGTTTTCTTACATGGGTTGGCTATAAGATTCTTTGAGCTTGAGCATATTACTGAGTTGGTTAAAATGTCAAAAACTAGAAATAATTCCTTTTCCTCCTACTTGAGCGAGCAGTTAGTCTAATCTTCTTGAGAAGAATAATTGACTTTTTTAATGATTATCTTCAAGCTTACTTTTTTAATCCTCTTATTTCCCACGTTCACTTGTGCAGATTTTAGAACTTCCAAATCATCCATTCTATGTGGGGGTGCAGTTTCATCCAGAATTCAAGTCGCGGCCTGGGAGGCCTTCAGCTCCATTTTTAGGTACTTGTGGTTAATTATGTTTATATATTGCTCAACTATGTTAAGCCCTTTTTTGGCATTTATTGTGATTTTGGGATTATCAAAACTGGGATAGTTGCAATTTTTCTGTGCTGGTTCAAAAGGTCAACTTTGCTATTCATATTTAAAGAGAACTGTTGTGTTAGGCCATCAGTAATAATCTTAAGCACAATTGAGTTGAGAGCAATAGGCCAAAATGATGTGTAGATAATTACTCATAGGCAAAATATTGTTGTTCATTTTTATGCAGTGCTAGCAATCTTCTGCAAGTATTATGAGTTGTCAATTTTGGGATCTTTGTTCCTACCTTTTATATTGTCATTTGGTCTCTTCTTGAAGAAGAATCATTTTCTGCGGCTTCAGACTTGTACTAAATAAAAGCCAATATTTTCGAGCTTCAGCGTACAAGTGCATTTTCATATTATTCTGTTTCAGAAATTTTCTTGTATATTCTTTTATTTTATCTCTAACTGTGATAAAAGAGAAATATATCTTTTAAAACTTGGTGACAGAATACAGTTTGGCATAGTCTTTACATAATTATACTATTTAATTTCCTTGCATCGTCTTTTGAAGAGGTTTTGGTCGACTTGTACAGTGTTTGTGCATAAGCTTTCTTGACTGAGGTACTCAGCTTCTCGTCATTCTCTTAACATTTATATTGTTGTATTATAGGTCTTATATTGGCAGCAACAGGGCAGTTAGGAGCTTATCTCAGTGAACAACAGAATGGAAATCTATAAGCAACATGGAGCTGTTTCATCAGTCCTAATATGCAAACAAGGCACTGTAGTTTCTGAGAGCATTAAATTTGCAAGCTCCATTGGCTGTTTAAATTCGTAAAGTTGGTGCCCCTCTGGTCATGCGATTCTTCAGTTTGGACTTTGCAAGAACATGTCAGTGCACAGTTGGATCCTTCTCATTGAAACTTTTAATTTGGTTTGATTTGAGTCTTAACTTGGATAATTATGCCCTAGGGCCTAGCTCATGTACAAAGTTTGAATAGTTGTTACCTTGGCTGATTTTTAAAAGACTGAAGTAGCATTTTAGATATATAGCGGAGAACTTAATCGCTGACGGCTATGACTGATGTCCTGCAGTGTGTTTTGTAACTCTTGGGGTCACAGCTCCAGCGTTGTTTTTCGGTTCTTTCAGACTTGAATGAATCAAATGAAGCCGAAATGCTGGCTGGCTGGCTGGCTGGCTGTATTAAGTTGATCGGAGTGAACTGTATTCAAGTACTTTGTTGGTTTCCAAATATTTTAGGCAGCTTCATCATGGATTTCTTTTCATTAACAATAAAAGTTAAAAGATGAAAATGGAAAAACTCAAACCTTTTATTCCCATAATCATTGAACACCCCCCCCCCCCCCCAAAAGAATTGAAGCCGCCATTATCTCTACAAAAATCGAGGGAATGCCTCCTCTCTTACAAATAAAAAAGCTATAAATATATATATTGAGATTTGTAAGAAACAATTGATCCATTGTTGTAATTATACAGTTTGATATACTGTTAAAAAATGTCTCTCGTGGTATTGAAGATATGAAATTTGTCTTTGCAGCTTCATTTGCTCATAAAAATTAGCTATGAATTCCTCCGCCTTCGCATCAATCCCTTGACCATCGCAATTCACATCGTCCTCACCATAACCATAATTATATTCTTCTTCATTTGCGCTTTTTAAGAAACTCTTTCTCGCCATCTCATCGTAGTAAAACCCATCATCATTATCATCAATATCAAAGTCGAAATCAATTTGTGCCCCGTTAATGCATGGACTGTGAGGTAACTTGAATCGCAAGGAAGACGGCCGATGCATCTTGATGTGGATAACGGGACTGTCGTTAAAGGACAGCTGGCGTTCGCCGTACCGGAGAGCGCCACGGCCACCGGAGTTGGCCTTGTGACGGAGGCTTTTGATGTATTTGGGAAGGTTGAGAATGAGTCTTCTTCTTAAAACGCCACCTTTTCTTGCCCACAGAACGGCCATACGTAAAAAGTTCCATGCTCTACGAGCTATATTTGATTTCATCTGCATTTTCAAGGCAAACTGGAAATGTGGTTTTTTTAGTAGTAATTGAGGGACTGATAAAAGTGGACAAAAGGAGAAGTAGTGGAGAGAGAATACTTTTGGGGCCGGCTAGTTATCTTGGTTGAGAGATTTGTTTTGTTTTTGGTTTGGGGATTTAGGTAGCGGGGAGAGAGGAGAAGACAAAGGCTATATATACAATATTATGTATGAACTCAAATGTAGTATGTAATTAACAATTATATATATATATATATATATATATATATATGTTGCAAAAACAAAAGTTTAAAATTTAGAATATACTTAATTCGGGCGATGGTGTGTGTGTGTGAGAGAGAGAGAGAGAGAGTAGGTGGTGTTTGTGGAAAATGAAACTGGTTGAGGTCAATGGGCAGTGGGTGGAGCCGTAGGGGACACGGTTGGACCAGGGAAAATAGGGTTCATTATAAATTTATTAACATACTTGAAATAAAGACGCTGCTTTTTTTCTGATACAATTTGAACGAACCCCTTCCAAAGTTTAAACTTCTAAATTATAAGCAATTAATGGACGAACAATCCATTAAATTATTACATTTTTTTATTTAAAAAAGAAAGTATATATCATAATTTAATAGAATTGATATAATTAAGTGAAGTGTTAGGTCATTATTAATTAATTATATATGGTGATGCAAAAACATATACAAGTGAATAGAAAGGGCCCGCGTTCTTTGAATCCAACAACACTTGGGATGAATTTTAGTTGGAGGTAGTCTATATATTTTAATTTCTTGGAAATTAAGGAATCCCAAAAAGAAAGGTTGACGAGTTTTAATTTTACCAGGAAACCTTCTTTAGTTTGATTGCCTGACTTGTAAGTTTCTTCTTTGCTAAGTCTATTTCTTTCATATTTCTGGTTATAAAGTGAAGCTTAAATCATTAATTGTCCATTGCTATATGTTTTCTAATCTATTAACAAATGAAGCATTTAATGTAGCCCTTTATTTAAAACAAATACTACTAGTAAAATATAAGAAGACAGCAAGCAGATCTATCGATATCATGTATGAAACAACTCGGGTCAAATTTCGAGTCCGGAACAAATCTTGGGTCAAATCCCAAGTCCGAATCGAATCAAATCCATCCAAATAAGGCCTCAAACCACTGGCCCAATAGTATCTTCTTGGGTCATCTAGCCCACCACAGGCTCCCAAAAGGTCATGACTTGAAGGTACTATTGGTAGTTACTTAATTCCTTATATGCAGACAATTTTTTTCCCTATCTTTCGATGTGGGACTGGGGTGTTACAAACTCCCCCACTTAAATTTCTGACGTCCCCGTCAGAACCGATCACACACACGGCCCAAAGATCTTTGCCTCTCTAGCCATTGTGGGATAATACCGGCTGGCTTCGTGTCCCCACCTCCGGACCTTCATCTCTCCATTGTGGGATAATACCACCAGCCTTCGTTTCCCCACCTCCGGCAACCCGATCGGATGACCCGACCCGAGCTTTCGAGAGTCGGTTCTGAAACACCCCCTTTCCGAAATAGAAAGAGAGGTTACTCAAAACACAACAGAACTAAGGAAGATCACAAGGTTCTAAACCACGAAAGAGTAATCTCATAATAATTCAATATCATAAGACAAACCATAATAAATGCCACACTGGCTCAAACTACAGTCTAAATAATTATTACAATTCCAAGTAACTGACTCATCAAGTCTAAACAGAATATTTCTAAATCATTGGAATGAATGGAGCTCTCATCACACTTGCCCTTGATCCCCCTGATTACCTGCCGGAAGAAAAACACAGCATGAGCCAAATGCCTAGTACGGATATAGAATACAAATAATGAACCGAAATAATTAACTCAATTAAATGAAATGAAATGAAACGAACAAAACTAACACAATGAAATGATAGGCTGAATCAAATGGCTGGGTGTTATTTCATACCGAGCTCAAAATAAAGGTGTTACAGAGTTGGTATCAGAGCTTAGGTTCTTTCTTGTAGAAAACCTATTTAGGTTTGACCTGTGAGTTATGGGTAGACTTCTGGGTTAGGTTTTTGTTCTGTTTGATTTTCTGTTCAGCTATCATATCAGCGTTATTCGAATTTGTCTCTAATCTGCTTTGTTTATATTCGTGATCTCTTTCTTAGATGGCTCGAAGATCAGCTAGAGTTGCTGGGAGGCGAGGTAACAACAGGGGAAGAGGTGAAGGTCGGTCCAATGAGCAACCTAATGATCAGATTAATGCTCAGTTGGCTACCTTGGTGAATCAAGCTGTGAATCAGGCGTTACCTCAGTTAGTGGCGCAGGTTGTACATGCAATGCAGCAGCCGCCACCAGAAATTCCTGACCAGGGGCACTCGGGAAATAATGGTCCACAAACAAACGAAGAGGAAGGAAATGTGGATGGCCTTAATCAGCAGGTGGTTCCAATGTATGTGTGGTTGGAGAGGTTCCAGAAACAGAAACCATAGTCATTTAGTTCAGCTCCAACTCCAATTGATGCAGAGAATTGGATTGCTCACCTAGAGAAAATATTTGATGTGTTGGGGTGCTCGGATAATCAGAGAGTATTACTTGCTGCCTACAAGCTGGAAGGGGATGCACAAAGGTGGTGGAAAGCACTGAAGACAACCAAGGGTGATGGGTACGTGGAGACACTTCATTGGGCAGAGTTTTGTGAGGTCTTTTATCAGCAGTACTTTCCAGCTGCTGATAAAGAGGCCTATGCTAGAGAGTATCTATCCATTCGGCAGAAGGATGATGAGTCCATTACCGATTTCATGACCAGGTTCACCAGGTTGGCAGGTTTTGCGGGAACGTCTGCAGGGACTGCAGCAGAACAGGCGGAAAAGTTCAAGTGGCGGATTCATTATAGGTATCGCCAACATCTCATTAACACCAAGTTTGCGGATGTATCGGCGGTGGCTAATGCGGCTAAGAACATTGAGATGGAGCGGCAGGACTTTCGGACTTCCAAACCGAAAGGGAGTCGAAAGAGGGACAGAGATGACCAGCAGGGTCAAGCTTCGGGTCAGCATGGGAGAAATCAAGGTGGTCAGTGGAACAAAAATCGTGGTGTTCAGCAGGGACAGTGGCGTGGTCAGAATCAAAACAGGGGTTATCAGCAGATGCCTCAGATAGGGCAGAATCGTCAGCTTCAGTTACCTTGGTATGGACAAAATCGTCAGTAGGGACAGAATCGTCCACAGGGGCAAAATCAGGGTCGTTACCCAGGACCAGCTGGTGGGGGTAACCCGAATCTTATTCCGATAGCTCCTTGTGCTATTTATGGGGCTATTCATCCGGGGAGGCAGTGTCACAGACTCACCGGTGCATGCTTCTTGTGTGGACAGATGGGTCACATTGCTAGGGATTATACCGGTCCACGCGAAAATGGTGGAGGTGGTAATAATGGTGGCAATGGAGGTCAGCGTCAGGGTGGCCGAGTGTTTGCTTTGACGTATAACCAGGCGGTAGGTGTACCAGGTACTGTTTCTGGTACTCTTTTAGTTGGCAATCGTGAGGCTTCTATTTTATTTGATACGGGGTCTACTCATTCCATTGTTTCTCAGTCTTTTGTTCGGCACCTGGGTGTGCCATCTCAGTCTTTAGATTCTGTTATGTCTATTGCTACCCCGATGGGGACTTCTGTTGTTATTTCTGATTTGTATCGGGGGTGTCCGATCAGTTTTGGGGATAAGATCCGTAGTGTTAATCTTCTTCCGATGTGTATGTACGATTTTGATGTCATTCTTGGGATGGACTGGTTGGATAAGCACCAGGCCACTATCGATTGTCAGGCGAAGAAAGTTATATTTGGAGATGTGAAGTCACTAGAATTCGTGTATCAGGGTTCTCAGCCGAGTAGAGTGGTGAAGTTAATTTCAGCTTTGAAGGCTGGGAAGTTGGTGGCAAAGGGTTGTGATGGGTATTTGGCGTTTGTGAAGGATACCTCTAAGGGTGAGTCTCTTATTGAGGATGTTCCTATTGTTCGTGACTTTTCCGATGTGTTTCCTGAGGAGTTGTCAGGGTTGCCACCGCAGCGAGAAGTGGAGTTTGCTATTGAGCTTGTTCCTGGTGCGGAGCCTATCTCTAAGGCGCCGTATCGGATGGCACCGTTGGAGTTGCAAGAGTTAAAGGAACAGTTGCAGGAATTGTTAGATCGTGGTGTGATTCGCCCGAGTGTTTCGCCATGGGGTGCTCCGGTCTTGTTTGTTAAGAAGAAGGATGGGTCTATGAGGCTGTGTATAGACTACAGGGAGTTGAACAAGATTACCATCAGGAATCAGTATCCATTGCCGAGGATTGATGACTTGTTTGACCAACTTCAAGGGGCGAAGTATTTTTCGAAGATAGACTTGAGGTCGGGATATCATCAGTTGAGGGTGAGGGATGAGGATATCCCTAAGACGGCTTTTCGTACTCGATATGGGCATTACGAGTTTTTGGTGATGCCTTTCGGTGTGACTAACGCTCCGGCGGTGTTTATGGATTTAATGAATCGGGTGTTCAGGGAGTACCTGGACCAATTTGTCATTGTCTTTATTGATAACATTTTGGTTTACTCTAAGTCTAAGGAAGAGCATGAGGAGCATCTTCGCACAGTGTTAGGAATTTTGCAGAAAGAGAAGTTGTATGCTAAATTCTCTAAATGCGAGTTTTGGTTGGAACAGGTTGCATTTTTGGGCCACGTTGTTTCTGCTGAAGGCATTAAGGTGGATCCTGCGAAGGTTGAGGCTATTACTAAGTGGCCGAGACCTACTACGGTGACAGAGATTAGAAGTTTCTTGGGTTTGGCAGGGTATTATAGGCGGTTTGTGGAAGGGTTTTCCTTGCTTGCCTTACCATTGACTCAGTTGATGAGAAAGGGTACAAAGTTTGTGTGGAATGAGGAGCGTGAGAAGAGTTTTGAAGAGTTGAAGAAACGACTTGTGTCAGCTCCTATACTTGCATTGCCGTCGGGAACAGGAGGTTACCAGATTTATAGTGATGCTTCTAAGAAGGGCTTGGGGTGTGTTTTGATGCAACACGGTAAGGTGATTGCTTATGCTTCTAGGCAGCTTAAACCTTACGAGGTGAATTACCCCACACATGATTTGGAGTTGGCAGCGGTGATCTTTGCCTTAAAGATTTGGAGGCATTATTTGTATGGAGAGACTTGTAATATCTTCACCGATCACAAAAGTCTTAAATACATTTTCACTCAGAAGGAGCTCAATATGAGGCAGAGGCGTTGGTTGGAACTTCTAAAGGATTATGATGCGAGGATTCAGTATCACCCGGGGAAGGCAAATGTGGTTGCAGATGCTCTTAGCCGAAAGAGTTCAGGGAGTGTAGCTGCCCTTATTACACAACATCAGCTTATTTCAGATATGGAGCGGATCGAGTTGGAGTTGTATGTACGAGGTTCAGATGGGCATTTGGCGGGTATGAGAGTGGAGCCCTCTCTTATCTCGCGGGTCAAAGAAGCTCAAAAGGAAGATGGGGAGTTGTGGGGTTTGACGCAGAATTTAGAGGAGGGCAAGCAGCCCGAGTTTCGTAGTGATGACCATGGTGTGATTTGGTTGGGTGAGCGGTTGTGTGTACCGTCCGATCCAATCATTCGGGAGGCGGTGTTGGCTGAGGCTCATAGTTCGCCATTTTCTATTCATCCAGGTTCTACGAAGATGTATAGGGATTTGAAGAAGAATTTTTGGTGGAATGGGATGAAACGAGACGTGGCTGAATATGTTGGGAAGTGCCTCACTTGTCAACAAGTGAAGATAGAACATCAACGAGCTAGTGGGTTGTTGCAACAGTTAGACATTCCAGTGTGGAAGTGGGAGGATATCACGATGGATTTTGTGACGGGTTTGCCGAAGACTTTCAGGAAGAATGATGCCATATGGGTGGTGGTAGACCGGTTGACCAAATCGGCACACTTTTTGGCTATCCATGAGGGTTACTCGGTAGATAGGTTGGCACATATCTTTCAGCAAGAGATTGTTAGACTTCATGGTACTCCGGTGTCTATTGTTTCAGATCGGGACCCACGGTTTACTTCAAGGTTTTGGAAAGGGTTCCAACGAGCTTGGGGTACTCGGCTTAACTTCAGTACTTCTTTTCATCCGCAAACTGATGGGCAATCCGAGCGGACTATTCAGACATTGGAGGACATGTTGAGGTCTTGTGCACTTGAGTGGTCGGGTAATTGGGATGATTACTTGAGCCTAGTTGAGTTTGCTTACAACAATAGTTGGCACGCAAGTATTGGGATGGCTCCTTTTGAGGCACTGTATGGTAGGAAGTGTCGGGCACCAACTTGTTGGGATGAGGTTGGCGAAAGGGCCATAGAAGGGCCTGAGTTAGTCCAAATCACTACGGAGAAGGTAACGGTGGCTAAGGAGAAATTGAAGTCAGCTCGATCACGGCAGAAGAGTTATGCTGATAAGCATAGGAGGACTTTAGAGTTTGAACCTGGTGAGCATGTATTTCTAAAAGTTTCTCCTTGGAAAGGTATTCGACGATTTGGGTTGAAAGGGAAGCTTAGTCCGCGTTACATTGGCCCATTTGAGATTTTGGAGAGAATTGGTGAAGTTGCGTATCGGTTAGCTTTGCCTCCACAGCTAGCTCATGTGCACAATGTGTTCCATGTGTCGGTGTTGAGAAGTTATCATTATCATCCGTTGCACGTGGTGCAATATCCGTTCGATAAGATTCGGGAGGATCTTACTTGTGAGGAACAAGTCGAGGCGATTTTGGATCGTCAAGAGCGGATTATGAGAAGGAAGACTATTCCGTTTGTTAAGGTTTTGTGGAAGAATCATTCAGAGCGGGAAGCCACTTGGGAGATGGAGGAGTCTATTCGAGCGGAATATCCGCATCTTTTTGGTAATTAGGTATGTCCTATTCTTTTGATTCCGGGGACGGAATTCTTTTTAAGGGGTAGGTGATGTAATACCCAGTAAATAAATAAATAAATATTGAATAATTAATATTATTTTGTTTTAAAATATTTAATTGGACTTTATCTTTTATTTGGGTCAAACTAGTCATTTATTATGGGCTAATAATGTATTAATAAGTGATGGGCATAGTAACTTGGTAAAATTGGGCTTAAATTAATTGGATCCAATATGTGTTTTATAATATTAAATTCTATAATAATAATAATAATAAGTTAATTTAATAAATAAATAGATAAGCAAACCTAACCTAATTTTTGATGGACTTTGCTTTAAAGCGAAACTGGGGAGAAAGAAAGAATTGACGCGGCTGCTAAAAGAAGAAGAAATTGATTCGTTAATTAAGGTAAGAGTTTGAAAACAAAGAATGAAAGAAGCTTTTACAGTATATGTATATATTATATCTGATCGGTTATATATATATATATATATACCTTTGGAATGCAACTTTGCAGCCTAATGATTCCTTCTCTCTCTATATATATAGTATTTACATATATTTGGTGGATTAAAGGCCTGCAGCGTTGCTGCAGGTGACGTTTTTATTTTTATTTTTTTTTCTTTATTTTTTATTTTTTATTATATATATATATATATATTATATTTTAATAAGTATTTGATCATGAAACTTATACATCAAAATTGGTAAATCGAATTGAAATGATATATATTAATTTTAATTAATTAATTTTGTCGACATAGTTATAAAAGTTTTTTTTTTCAAAATAATAAATTTAATAGTATTATGTTATTAATGATTGGATTGTAATAAAATTTTATTAAATTATTTAGATTGAACGGAGAGAGTCTAAACGAGTTTTATTGGAATTTTGGGTATTACATTGCTTAATCCAGGTACGGATTTCCGTACTTTTTCAGCGAGACTCATTTGTTTTTAATTTGTTCGTTCCGTTATTTATTTCGAAATTTAGTATTGTCTCTCATAATTATTTCTTGTCAATTTATTTTGAATAGCTTGTTTTGGCGTTATATTAGAACTCCCATTTGTACTCTTTAGACTAGTGTATCATGTCTATTAATTTATTTTGATATTTAAAGTGATGTACATGTTAGTATATTTTAGAGACTTGTGTTGACGATTCGTTCGATTTAACATGTACATGTTAGAACCCTTTGTGTTGATATTTTGTCGCATGTGTTGTGACATTATATTTTGTTAGAATACCGTAGGGTATACCTGAGCTATAACCACCTGTGGGGGTACCACAGGCATGTCCTCTTGGCACCGAGGCATGACACCTTCCGTGGCGGTGTGATCAGTCCACGACGTCTCCGTTTTGTGCTCCGGTGGGAGTTGGCCATTTGGTGTTTTGTTGTGGGAGGCGTATGGGTCGACCCTAGTTTCTGTTCTGTTCTGTTCTGCGGATTGGTGATGTTTGTGCCAGACACACCTTCCGATTTTGCACGCATCTGGATTGCGCAGTCCGATGTGTGATTGCCTGTGTGGCATTATTTGACTTGCCTGTGTGGCAAGGTATATTACTATTTATTTTGAGCTCGGTATGAAATAACACCCAGCCATTTGATTCAGCCTATCATTTCATTGTGTTAGTTTTGTTCGTTTCATTTCATTTCATTTAATTGAGTTAATTATTTCGGTTCATTATTTGTATTCTATATCCGTACTGGGCATTTGGCTCATGCTGTGTTTTTCTTCCGGCAGGTAATCAGGGGGATCAAGGGCAAGTGTGATGAGAGCTCCATTCATTCCAATGATTTAGAAATATTCTGTTTAGACTTGATGAGTCAGTTACTTGGAATTGTAATAATTATTTAGACTGTAGTTTGAGCCAGTGTGGCATTTATTATGGTTTGTCTTATGATATTGAATTATTATGAGATTACTCTTTCGTGGTTTAGAACCTTGTGATCTTCCTTAGTTCTGTTGTGTTTTGAGTAACCTCTCTTTCTATTTCGGAAATGGGGTGTTACAATGTATGTATCTGGTACTTGAATTGATGAATAAAGGGAAAAAGGAAGTTTCCCAGAAAATCTGTATTCCACTCAAACGCAAGCCAATTCTCTATTTAATTTGTCAATATATATAAATTTAGAGTTGAGAATTTTATGGTATCAATTTGAGTGACAGCCCCCGTCGCAGCAATACCACACAATTTCCCTATTTATTTGCCTCCAACACCGGTTAGAACAATGGTTCATTTCATTCAGCATTATTAGTTTAATTTCCTTACCAATCTTAACCCTTATAGTTTGCTACAAATTTGACTCTCTTCCAAAAATATAGCATGCATGGGTATTCTAGTCATTCAACAAATACAGTAACTAACCTCGATCAGAATATTCTCATGCCTACGTAGTCATGCAGTCTAAAAATAATCTAACTAAAACAAAATTAATTAGGTATAAATAATTCCATTGCTCCAAATTACATTTCCAACATTTTTTTTACCTCTCACCCTGCATTCTGCAGGGAGGGCTTTATATATATATATATATATATATTAATTTATCTACTTTTGCTTCTTAATTATTACTTATTCTGTATATCTCATGGAAGAGAAATCAACTAACAACGTAGCCTCCGCAACCAACCAGAAACAAAGCATCAATGGGGACAAGAAAAAGAAGCAACGATTTAGCCTATTTAACGCCGCCATGGTCATGCTACGAAATCAACGAAATGAAAAACCTAAGCCGGTCAAAATAATAAAGGTGACTAATAACAATAGTAATAATTCATCAGACGACAAATGGAAGAAACTGGTGGGATCAATACGCCCGTTGCATTTGCAAGACAACCAATCCCCGCCGCCTCTGAATCCGGCTGTAGTAATTCCTACCGGCGAGAGATCAGAGGTTGATGAATTGTTCCCAAGTTCCCCCTCTTCATCATGGTGCACTACGAGCCAATATGGATCAACTAATAATCTCCAAGAACTGGCGGGCACGGGCAGCATGAGCCAAAGTTCATCGACCTGTAATCTCCAAGAACTCGCGGGCACGGGCACGGGCACGATGAGTCAAAGTGCGTCCGTGAATAATTTAAAGAAAATGTCGGGCAGCATGAGCCAATATGCATCGGCTATTAATCTTCTTGAATTACTCGATGGCGAGGAGGAGGAGGAGGAGGAGGAGGAAGAGAGTGATAAGGTGCTTGAAAATTACGCGGCGGATGTGATGATTGATACCAAGGCGGACGAGTTCATTGCTCAATTTTACGAGCAAATGAGGTGCCAACATAAGGGAAAGCGTTGAGAGCACTCAAAATTACGTACGTAAATATCTGCATGGCTTTGAGTGAGTGCAGGCATGCATACGCCCGCGCGAACGCTGATACTTTGGTTCTTAATTAATTTTCTCTTCCTAATAAGTTTTACCTTCGAAATACTTTTTAATTCTCCACTTTTTCAAACAAATTAAAAAAAATCCTTTTTAACTCTTTATTACAATTATGGGCATAAAAATTTAGTCCAGGTCCTAGGTGCAGATGGATAAAGACGTGAAAGGGACCACGAAGAATATATATATATATATATATATATATATATATATATATATATCGGTGGTAAGGGAATATATAAATATTATATGGATGATGAAAAAGAGGGATTGGGTAATAATTGTTGTAATATGAGACATAAATGTGCTATTTATATGTCATTTATATTTAACCATTTTTTAAAAATTTGTAGTTGTACTTCTGATGATGATCGACCTTTAGTATTTGCTTAGTGGAGAGAAAAATAGAATAAATAGTAAAATTTAAAATTAATACGATTGTACATTCATTCCGCCGCCCACTTTTTTTCTCTCATTTTTTTATAATTGAAAAAATGGTGATGCTTTAGGGGTGGATGATAGTGCTTTAATTTCTTTTCTTCAATTCCTTTTGTTTTTTTTCCTTCAAATAATTATCTGGTTGTACTTGTGATATATATGTCTGGACAGCAATATGCATGTATGTTATTCACACGTACACTCCCAGTTGATCATTTGTTCATCTAAATCATTCCAGAGTTATGTAGTTTGATTGCACTTAAATTCGTGTTCATGTTGATAACTGGTGCGCGAAGGGCCACAGCACTATAATTAATGAACAATGCTAAGAGAAACATAAGACGTCATATATATTTAAAACCATGTTTTTAAGATCATATATATTTTCAAATTAATCCTTACAATAAGCAGTGATGCTGTGAAATAAAATACAAGTAATGATATATTAGGACATCAAGTCAAGTCACAATTGACAAAAAATGCATGTATCGATCTCTAATTTTGGAACTATGGATTAACTAACTAATTAAGTGGAAATTACAAGAAACACCAGAATTTAACTAGTCCAACAACAATGCCCTCAGCCTACGTTGTTCTCATCTTAATTGCTTTAAACTTGTTTTGTTACTCTTATTAACTTTAATTCACCACTAATTATATCTTGAAAATTATAAAAACTTCCCATTTCAGCTATCTATTCTACAATCCAGGAAATAAAATTAGTAAAGAGTAAAAATATTAGCTACTTAACCAAGCTAATTTTATATTTATAAGGGATCTGTTGGGCTAAAACATTATTTACAATGTTTTTTAATTTTTTGAATCTCATACTTTACATTGCTGATTCATATTTATACATGTTTAATTTTTTAAAGTAGTGATCGGTGATTTAATTACATATAAGTTTTTGGAGTATTTAATTAAGTTCAATGAGTTCTTGATTTATATAAAAACTGATCTCAATTAACTACATGATGTATGATACGACTTTTATGTGAAATTTAGACAACTAGTAATCAAATCAATTCATGATTATATATACAATTAAGCCTATGGGACTTATAATAATAATAATAATATTAATAATAATAATAATAATCTATTGAGCAGTACAAGTAGGTGAAATTAATGTATATATGTTATGTGATTCTAATCCTCTCCATTTCAATTTCAAGCTCGTCCTGCAACAAATTGAATTATTATAAGTCATTCTATAAATATCGGAATTAGAATGGCTACTTTGATCTCTACATTCCCCTGACGGTCAAATTGGCAATATTAATTCTCACCTACGTACTGTGTCTACGTACGTTGTCTACTCTCTATATAATTATCATGTGTTCGATCAGTTCGTAACTATAGCTAGCTCCTGGGCAAAAAAAAAGTAGCTCTCATAGACAAATTAATAAGAGTATAATAATTTTTATTAATCGTGACATATCCCTAGGGCCTTGGTTACGTTAATGTGATATATCAAAAAAGATGTAATAATTAAACTCACATAACGAAGATCCGGCCACTTTCTCATATGCATTCAGAAAAGAAACTCATTCGTACTGAAAATTTTAAAATAACCACTAAATAAGTAAATATATATACTTACGTACGTGCATCCATGTATCGACTATATATATATATATATATATATATGTGTGTGTGTGTGGACAAGAAAATCATACTTTGCTAGGGTTAGGGTTTCGTATTGGCTGGGGATGAGAGAAATCACGAAAAGTACGGAATTGATTGATTGATTGAAGAGGGGAGAAGAACAGGTGAACGATTACTCCAATGACACGTGGCTGAACTCTTAGAATTCGAGAACCTTGTTAGGGTAACAAGGATTCAGAGAGCCTTCTTGAGTTTTTGGGTTGAGAGAGAATCTGGGTTCAGAGAGAATCTCCAGTTCTACTAGTCTTCCAAAAGGTTCAAGCCCTGAGTCTGAAGAGAAGTCCAAAGTGAGTTCCCCTTCCCAATGGAGTGGAAGGGGTATTTATAGGATTTTCTGGAGAGTGGTCATGTGCTAGGCACATGACCTCGGAGAAATTTTAAATTTACCCTTAGTCATTAGAGTAATGCCCAGATCGTCCTGTCCTTCTAGCCACCAATCCAATCCATCAATCAATTCCCAAAATGAGTCGCCTCCACGTGTCTTCTGCCTCGGAACACGTGGAAGATTCTCTCAGGTCTTGCTTCCTTATTTTCGGCTCTTTCGTCTTTTCATTTAATTATAATATGAACCTTAATTTGTGCATTTAATTCAATTAGGTCAAGTGAACCCTAATTTGCAATTGAGCCCACATTTACCCCCTGCGCGAGAGTCGTGTCTTTGGAGTGACGATTGTGCAAAAATATTTTAACTCTGTGAATCCTACTTCAAATTTCTGAAAAATCTGCAGAGCTCGATCTTGCAAGTCCTGAAAACAGAAAATCACAAGAGAGAGAACCTATGAGAGCTCTTCCGATATATGTTTGGAAATCTTATATCAAATCTTTCCAAATCTTGCATAATATTTGTTTCCCTAATTAATATATATATATATATATATATATATATATTTTATTATTATTATTATTATTATTTTAACTAGAAAATGTGTACTCATTATATACACGCACAAAAAACTATTGCTCATAGATATCGTCACTGCATGGCATGACTGCATTGTCATTGTGCTAATTGTGAAGTAAGTCTATGGCAACAATTATTAACAATAATTGCAACCGAATATCTTTTGCAATGCTGATGCGTGCAGATTATCCCAAGAGATGTGCTCAAGTGTGATCTTCCATTTTTAATATTTGTGTGGCAAACATTCCTTATCAAATCTCTGCTCCTTTGGTTGACAAGTTATTGAAGCGTCGGCCAATGTTTAAGTGCGCAGTGATAATGTTTCAGAGGGAGTTTGCCATGAGATTAATTGCTAGGCCCAGAGACAATGCTTACTGCCGCCTCTCTGTGAACACTCAGCTCTTTGCTCGTGTTTACCATTTGCTGAAAGTTGGGAAGAATAACTTTAGTCCCCCACCAGAAGTTGAATCCTCTGTTGTTAGAATCGAGCAAAGAAAGCCAGCGCCTCAAGCGAATTTCAAGGAATGGGATGGTTTAATCCGAATTTGTTTTAATAGAAAGAACAGAATGCTTCGCCTAATTTTTTAAGCAGAAGGGTGTGTTATCGATACTGCACAAGAACTACAAGACATTGCAGACATTACAATTGTCACAAAAAGGATCATTAGAGGATACAGAGATGTCAATGGATGTATCCATTTTGGGCGATACGACCGGAGCATGAGAATCAATTATGGAGATGATGATGATCCCAATCTAAGGCATTGATCCGCACTCCCGAACCTTAAAACTTATTGACCACGAACGGTTTTGTGTAACTTGACTAGGAGTATCTTTGTTGGGAGAATACAATTTTCAGAATATCAGGGATATATGCAATAGATAGAATATGATACTCCATTAGCTAGGATATATTTTCTAGATTACCTAATATGAATGCAAAATCAGTTTGATCCATGGCATAAAAAAATTGCCTGTTATGTGGTAATTAATGAAATATCTTCATCACATTCCATCAGAATTTAAGTAATTTCATCGTCTCTTATCTTCTTTTTCCTGAATTTGTGACTTTGCATCCTCCTCAATTGCAAATATTGTAACTTGCCATATATCTAGGAAAATAATCCAGTTGAAATTTGAGGATACCCTTCTTGTTTTACCATATTCCTTTACTGGAGCAGTAGAAGAATTTATTTATGCAAATAAATATTTGCAAATCAATTAGCTCCCCATGAATTCTTGCCTCAATTAGCTCCCCATGAATTCTTGCAAATCAATATTATCAATATTTCATACCATATTCAGTATATTGACTTATCCGAATTTTCAATTTTGAACCATAAAGATTATAATCAAACTCAATAACTTAATCAGTTATAGCCAACCCACAACCCGCAACGCTGTACTTAAAAAATCCAAATACAAGTCAAATCCTTA
The DNA here is from genome assembly GCA_020205505.1 of Panax japonicus. Lineage (NCBI taxonomy): Eukaryota > Viridiplantae > Streptophyta > Magnoliopsida > Apiales > Araliaceae > Panax > Panax japonicus. The sequence continues at coordinate 85,697,446 of CM035110.1, read as the reverse complement.
TGGCCTTATTTTAACACTCGAGCACAACAGGAAATTACTCATCGTCTGCGTCTGACTTGACAAGAGATTTTCTGAAGTTATTCAAGGGGACTCAAATTTCTCAAACAAATCTGTTGACTCGTGAGTTTGGGACGGCGATTTGTGGTCTTCTTAATTTATCACGCCATCGTTGTGGATTGCTTCTCCTGCCGGCTAGCTATTCTCATAGTCTTGTTCTGTAGTTGTCGTCTGAGTTGTGAGTTTCTTGTACTCTTGTAATTATTGGATGTTTCTTTGTTGACATCTACTGAATCCATAGAAATAATTACAAATTTCTAGTTTCTCTGCACTGGATTTATTACGGTCCTAATCAAATCTTGGCCTTTATATGATGTTACTGTACTTCTTTTTATAAAAGTGCTTGCCATCCTATCTGTCAAAAACTTTATTACTTCCAAATAATGGCATAATCTCCTTGAAGCGCCGAGATAATGATCATTTTTGGGATCAATATTCTCTGTGGTCACTTTTATCAGTTGTTACTTCAGTCATCATGACCGAGGAGCTTCCAATAATGTGATACACAAACTTTTGTTTTTTTTCTTTCTAAATATTCTCTAAAATCCAGTAATATTAGCATGGGTGATTACAGTGATGGTCCCACATCAAATGGAAATCTTATTGGTTTGCTCATATAATTAACAATTATATATATATATATATATATATATATATCACGTGATTGCCACTTTTTTTTTATTGTTTCATCGATTTCTCTTTTCAGGTGATTGTAGTTTTTTCTTTCCAGGCCTTTTCACCTTAACAGATCTTGGCTCGGATATTCTCAAAGAGAAAGCAACACCGTAAGGAGGCGGCATCTATTCTGAGCCATTTCACCTTAAAAAGGATCTTGGCTCAGATATTCTCAAAAAAAGGACAACACCGCAAGGAGGAAGAAATAATTTATTCCGAGCCATTTCACCTTAACAAGGATCTTGGCTCGGATATTCTGACAGAAAGGACAACACCGCAAGGAGGAAGGATTTATTCCGAGCCATTTCACCTTAACAAGGTCATTGGCTCAGATATTCTGAAAGAAAGGACAACACCGCAAGGAGGAAGGATTTCTTCCGAGCCATTTCACCTTAACAAGGTTCTTGGCTCGGATATTCAGAAAGAAAGGACAACATCGCAAGGAGGAAGAATCTATTCCTATCCATTTTACCTTAACAAGGTTCTTGGCTCGGATATTCCGGTGAAGTAGCATTTATTCCAATCAGTTGATTCAACGAGCAAGGAGAATTTAAATGTAATTAAGAGGGGATAGCTCCTTAAGTGGCTAAACCCTACGGGCTAACCCCTAGGGAAACCAACATAATGGTCTCCTCCTTCACATTTTGTCTAATTCATCTAGCCACCTTCAGGTATGGCAGCATTGGATCAACGAGATACTTGAGAATGTTGATTATGTGGATGTACTAAAGAAAAAGTTGACATTTTTTGTTGAATCCAGCTATGCAGGGACACTCGTATTCAACATAACCGTGGTGCTCCTCCACATGCATATTCGTCACTATTTGGGGGGGGGGGGAATACACCTCTACTCTGGAGGATGTCTATGTCATCTACCAGTAAGCATTTTCCCCCTACGCGTGAGTCACGCCTTTGATGAGATGATCGCGCAAAATATTTATAAGTGTTGAAATCTTCACTTCTTGAAGCTTTCACTTCTTGAAGCTTGATGTTTTGGTGTGGCAAAATATTTGTGTGGCAAACATTCCTTATCAAATCTCTGCTCCTTTGGTTGAAAAATTATTGAAGCATCGACCAATGTTTAGGTGCGCAGTGATAATGTTTCAGAGGGAGTTTGCCATGAGATTAATTGCTAGGCCCAGAGACAATGCTTACTGCCGCCTCTCTGTGAACACTCAGCTCTTTGCTCGTGTTTACCATTTGCTGAAAGTTGTGAAGAATAACTTTAGTCCCCTACCAGAAGTTGAATCCTCTGTTGTTAGAATCGAGCAAAGAAAGCCAGCGCCTCAAGTGAATTTCAAGGAATGGGATGGTTTAATCCGAATTTGTTTTAATAGAAAGAACAGAATGCTTCGAGTAATTTTTTAAGCAGAAGGGTGTGCTATCGATACTGCACAAGAACTAAAAGACATTGCAGGTATTACAATCGTCACAAAAAGGATCATTAGAGGATACAGAGATGCCAATGGATGAATCCATTTTGGGCGATACTTGTGACGTCCGGAGCATGAGAATCGATTATAGAGATGATGATGATCCCAATCTAAGGCATTGATCCGCAGTCCCGAACCTTAAAACTTATTGACCACGAACGGTTTTGTGTAACTTAACTAGGAGTATCTTTGTTGGGAGAATACAATTTTCAAAATATCAGGGATGCAACAGATAGAATATGATACTCCATTAGCTAGGATATATTTTCTAGATTACCCAATGTGAATGTAAAATCAGTTTGATCCATGGCATAAAAAAATGGCCAGTTATGTGGTAATTAATGAAATATCTTCATCACATTCCATCAGAATTTAAGTAATTTCATCGTCTCTTATCTTCTTTTTCCAGAATTTGTAACTTTGCATCCTCCTCAATTGCAAATATTGTAACTTGCCATATATCTAGGAAAATAATCCGGTTGAAATTTGAGGATACCCTTCTTGTTTTACCCTATTCCTTTACTGGAGCAGTAGAAGAATTTATTTATGCAAATCAATATTTGCAAATCAATTAGCTCCCCATGAATTCTTGCCTCAATTAGCTCCCCATGAATTCTTGTAAATCAATATTTCATACCATATTCAGTATATTGACTTATCCGAATTTTCAATTTTGAACCATAAAGATTATAATCAAACTCAATAACTTCATCAGTTATAGCCAACCCGCAACCCGCAACGCTGTACTTAAAAAATCCAAATACAAGTCAAATCCTTATGGCCTTATTTTAACACTCGAGCACAACAGGAAATTACTCATCGTCTGCGTCTGACTTGACAAGAGATTTTCTGAAGTTATTCAATGGGGACTCAAATTTCTCAAACAAATCTGTTGACTCGTGAGTTTGGGACGGCGATTTGTGGTCTTCTTAATTTATCACACCATCGTTGTGGATTGCTTCTCCCGTCGGCTAGCTATTCTCATAGTCTTGTTCTGTAGTTGTCATCTGAGTTGTGAGTTTCTTGTACTCTTGTAATTATTGTATGTTTCTTTGTTGACATCTACTGAATCCATAGAAATAATTACAAATTTCTAGTTTCTCTGCACTGGATTTATTACGGTCCTAATCAAATCTTGGCCTTTATATGATGTTACTGTACTTCTTTTTATAAAAGTGTTTGTTATCCTATCTGTCGAAAACATTATTACTTCCAAATAATGGCATAATCTCCTTGAAGCGCTGAGATAATGTTCATTTTTGGGATCAATATTCTCTGTGGTCACTTTTATCAGTTGTTACTTAAGTCGTCATGACCGAGGAGCTTCCAATAATGTGATAAACAAACTTTTGTTTTTTTTTCTTTCTTGATATTCTCTAAAATCCAGTAATATTAGCATGGGTGATTACAGTGATGGTCCCATATCAAATGGAAATCTTATTGGTTTGCTCATATAATTTACAAGTATATATATATATATATATATATATATATATATATATATATATATCACGTGATTGCCACTTTTTTTTTATTGTTTCATCGATTTCTCTTTTCAGGTGATTGTAGTTTTTTCTTTTTAGGCCTTTTCACCTTAACAGGATCTTGGCTCAGATATTCTCAAAGAGAAAGCAACACCGTAAGGAGGCGGCATCTATTCTGAGCCATTTCACCTTAAAAAGGATCTTGGCTCAGATATTCTCAAAAAAAGGACAACACCGCAAGGAGGAAGAAATAATTTATTCCGAGCCATTTCACCTTAACAAGGATCTTGGCTCGGATATTCTGACAGAAAGGACAACACCGCAAGGAGGAAGGATTTATTCCGAGCCATTTCACCTTAACAAGGTCATTGGCTCGGATATTCTGAAAGAAAGGACAACACCGCAAGGAGGAAGGATTTATTCCTAGCCATTTCACCTTAACAAGGTTCTTGGCTCGGATATTCTGAAAGAAAGGACAACATCGCAAGGAGGAAGAATTTATTCCTAGCCATTTTACCTTAACAAGGTTCTTGGCTTGGATATTCCGGTGAAGTAGCATTTATTCCAATCAGTTGATTCAACGAGCAAGGAGAATTTAAATGTAATTAAGAGGGGAGAGCTCCTTAAGTGGCTAAACCCTACGGACCAACCCCTAGGGAAACCAACCTAATGGTCTCCTCCTTCACATTTTGTCTAATTCATCTAGCCACCTTCAGGTATGGCAACATTGGATCAACGAGATACTTGAGAATGTTGATTATGTGGATGTACTAAAGAAAAAGTTGACATTTTTTGTTGCATCCAGCTATGCAGGGACACTCGTATTCAATATAACCGTGGTGCTCCTCCACATGCATATTCGTTACTGTTTGGGGGGAGGGGAATGCACCTCTACTCTGGAGGATGTCTATGTCATCTATCAGTAAGCATTTTCCCCCTACGCGTGAGTCACGCCTTTGGTGAGATGATCGCGCAAAATATTTTTAAGTGTTGAAGTCTTCACTTCTTGAAGCTTGATGTTTTGGTGTGGTAAAATATTTGTGTGGCAAACATTCCTTATCAAATCTCTGCTCCTTTGGTTGACAAGTTATTGAAGCATCGACCAATGTTTAGGTGCGCAGTGATAATGTTTCAGAGGGAGTTGGCCATGAGATTAATTGCTAGGCCCAGAGACAATGCTTACTGCCGCCTCTCTGTGAACACTCAGCTCTTTGCTCGTGTTTACCATTTGCTGAAAGTTGGGAAGAATAACTTTAGTCCCCCACCAAAAGTTGAATCCTCTGTTGTTAGAATCGAGCAAAGAAAGCCAGCGCCTCAAGTGAATTTCAAGGAATGGGATGGTTTAATCCAAATTTATTTTAATAGAAAGAACAGAATGCTTCGAGTAATTTTTTAAGCAGAAGGGTGTGCTATCGATACTGCACAAGAACTAAAAGACATTGCAAGCATTACAATCGTCACAAAAAGGATCATTAGAGGATACAGAGATGCCAATGGATGTATTCATTTTAGGCGATACTTGTGACGATCGGAGCATGAGAATCGATTATGGAGATGATGATGATCCCAATTTAAGGCATTGATCTGCACTCCCGAACCTTAAAACTTATTGACCACGAACGGTTTTGTGTAACTTGACTAGGAGTATCTTTGTTGGGAGAAAAATTTTTTCAGAATATCAGGGATGCAACAGATAGAATATGATACTCCATTAGCTAGGATATATTTTCTAGATTACCCAATGTTAATGCAAAATCAGTTTGATCCATGGCATAAAAAAAATGGCTTGTTACGTGGTAATTAATGAAATATCTTCATCACATTCCATCAGAATTTAAGTAATTTCATCGTCTCTTATCTTCTTTTTCTTGAATTTGTGACTTTGCATCCTCCGCAATTGCAAATATTATAACTTGCCATATATCTAGAAAAATAATCCGGTTGAAATTTGAGGATACCCTTCTTGTTTTACCCTATTCCTTTACTGGAGCAGTAGAAGAATTTATTTATGCAAATCAATTAGCTCCCTATGAATTCTTGCCTCAATTAGCTCCCCATGAATTCTAGCAAATCAATATTTCATACCATATTCAGTATATTGACTTATCCAAATTTTCAATTTTGAACCATAAAGATTATAATCAAACTCAATAACTTAATCAGTTATAGCCAACCCGCAACCCGCAACCCGCAACCCGCAATGCTGTACTTAAAAAATCCAAATACAAGTCAAATCCTTATGGCCTTATTTTAACACTCGAGCACATCAGGAAATTACTCATCGTCTGCGTCTGACTTGACAAGAGATTTTCTGAAGTTATTAAATGGGGACTCAAATTTCTCAAACAAATCTGTTGACTCGTGAGTTTGGGACGGCGATTTGTGGTCTTCTTAATTTATCACGCCATCGTTGTGGATTGCTTCTCCTGCCGGCTAGCTATTCTCATAGTCTTGTTCTGTAGTTGTCGTCTGAGTTGTGAGTTTCTTGTACTCTTGTAATTATTGGATGTTTCTTTGTTGACATCTACTGAATCCATAGAAATAATTACAAATTTCTAGTTTCTCTGCACTGGATTTATTACGGTCCTAATCAAATCTTGGCCTTTATATGATGTTACTGTACTTCTTTTTATAAAAGTGTTTGCTATCCTATCTGTCGAAAACATTATTACTTCCAAATAATGGCATAATCTCCTTGAAGCGCTGAGATAATGTTCATTTTTGGGATCAATATTCTCTGTGGTCACTTTTATCAGTTGTTACTTAAGTCGTCATGACCGAGGAGCTTCCAATAATGTGATAAACAAACTTTTGTTTTTTTTTCTTTCTTGATATTCTCTAAAATCCAGTAATATTAGCATGGGTGATTACAGTGATGGTCCCACATCAAATGGAAATCTTATTGGTTTGCTCATATAATTTACAAGTATATATATATATATATATATATATATATATATATATATATATATATCACGTGATTGCCACTTTTTTTTTATTGTTTCATCGATTTCTCTTTTCAGGTGATTGTAGTTTTTTCTTTTTAGGCCTTTTCACCTTAACAGGATCTTGGCTCAGATATTCTCAAAGAGAAAGCAACACCGTAAGGAGGCGGCATCTATTCTGAGCCATTTCACCTTAAAAAGGATCTTGACTCAGATATTCTCAAAAAAAGGACAACACCGCAAAGAGGAAGAAATAATTTATTCCGAGCCATTTCACCTTAACAAGGATCTTGGCTCGGATATTCTGACAGAAAGGACAACACCGCAAGGAGGAAGGATTTATTCCGAGCCATTTCACCTTAACAAGGTCATTGGCTCGGATATTCTGAAAGAAAGGACAACACCGCAAGGAGGAAGGATTTCTTCTTAGCAATTTCACCATAACAAGGTTCTTGACTCGGATATTCTGAAAGAAAGGACAACATCGCAAGGAGGAAGAATTTATTCCTAGCCATTTCACCTTAACAAGGTTCTTGGCTTGAATATTCCGGTGAAGTAGCATTTATTCCAATCAGTTGATTCAACGAGCAAGGAGAATTTAAATGTAATTAAGAAGGGAGAACTCTTTAAGTGGCTAAAACCTACGGGCCAACCCCTAGGGAAACCAACATAATGGTCTCCTCCTTCATATTTTGTCTAATTCATCTAGCCACCTTCAGGAATGGCAGCATTGGATCAACGAGATACTTGAGAATGTTGATTATGTGGATGTACTAAAGAAAAAGTTGATATTTTTTGTTGCATCCAGCTATGCAGGGACACTCGTATTCAACATAACCATGGTGCTCCTCCACCTACGTATTCGTCACTGTTTGGGGGGGAATACACCTCTACTCTGTAGGATGTCTATGTCATCTACCAGTAAGCATTTTCCCCCTACGCGTGAGTCACGCCTTTGGTGATATGATCGCATAAAATATTTTTAAGTGTTGAAGTCTTCACTTCTTGAAGCTTTCACTTCTTGAAGCTTGATGTTTTGCAAGTCTTGAAAACGAAAGTCCTAGGAGAGTGAACCTCTAGGGGAGCAAACCCTAGGAGGGCAAGCCCTAGAGGAGCTCTTCAAGGATATATAGATATCTCCTAACTTTCCATGCTAGGTTGGATCTCTTTATTTCCAATCATCATGTTGTTGCACTTTGTTCGGAAGTCACTTCACGTCTCCATGAGAATGACTTACTTTATGTAAACTTTAGGAGCTTCAAGATGCCATAGATAAATTGAAGACCAAGTTTTTGGGAAATTGAGTCAGCTACCTAAGACCTTGAAGGCTTGATAGCCTCCAATACGAAGGCTTAGGGTACCACACCATTGTCGAGTTGAAGGTTTTAGCTATTCCCCTCTCTTTAGTTTGATATGTCATGGCCTTTAGATCATGAGCTTTCATAGTTTTTTCCATTTCCTGTATCAGAAAATTCATGGACATATATTTTATTTATCAAATTGTATTTTCTTTTATCCTTATTAATTGCCTTTAATTTGAACGATTTAAAACTCAATATTTAACATTGAATCTTATGTTGTTTGAATTAAGACTTCAAGACAACAATAGGTCTCATAAAACAACAAACATGAATCTTTTCAAGAAAAAACATATTTTTTTTATGCAGACTAACTCTTGAATCTATACTTTTTTTCTTTTTTTAAAAAAAAATATTCAAGCATAAGCGGAAGTTTGATAATTTATTGATAGTAAATTGCTTTTAACGAAAAGCATAACGTTTCAAATAATAAATCTTGCTTTTGTCGAAGAAAGCATAACGTTCACCACTTTTAGAGATAAAGTGCAACTTTCTTGCTTTTGTCGAATAAAGCATAATGTTCGCCACTATTAAAGATAAAGTGTAACTTTCGAGGTTGAGGGCTTATACTCAGGTGCCTCAATCACTTTTGAAATTGAAAGTGTAATTTTCGAGGGCTGTTAGTCAGGTGCCTCATTTACTTTTGAAGGTGAAAGTATAACTTACGAGGACTTATAGTCAGGTGCTTCGTTCACTTTTGATGATAAAGTGTAACACTCGGGTGTCTCGTCACTTGGGTCGTCCAATTTCTTGGCAAGTGCAGTCTACGAGGACTTGACCGCCATTTAGAGTGGACCACCATCTTGGGTGGATTTTTTTTTAGTTCGTTAATTCTTGTGCCTCCTCCCTTGGTCATCCAATTACTTGGCAAGGGATATTCCTGAGGACTTAAACCACCATTTTTGGTGGACCACCATCTTAGGTGGATTTTTAATTCATCTGTAGTTTAGAGTTCTTTCGATGGTAGAGCCAGTATTTGGGTTCTTGACTTTCGGGACTGCACCATGGGTGATAGTGTTGCACATTTCTTCTCCTAGTTCAATCTCCCCGACAGCCAACTTCTCATGGTATATCCTCCTCAGACTGTAACAGTCCATAGTGGAGTGCCCTGCGTATTAGTGGTATACACAGAAGTCCGGTCTTCTTTTCATCTCTTTCGTTACAACCAACCGGGGCCTTGGAGGCTTCACCACTCCATGCTCAACCCATTGTTCGTACATGCTCCTGAATGCCTTTTCGTTGCATGTAATAGCCTCCGGAACTGGCATTCTGGTATATTTGTCCCCATGTTTTTTTTCTGCTTTGCTCAAATTTCTCATTTTTTTCCCTCTTGCCCCTTGTGGTTTTGATTGAGAATCCACCAAAGCAACAGTTGCTGTCCTCTTTCCCTTCCATATAATCATCGCATGGCTGGTAGGAAATGTCATGATTTCTCCCAAGTCTTGTGCAAAAGATAAGAGGGTCGCAAATGAATCACAAGCTTTGGTAATGAGGTGGGGCTTGAAGGCGTCTAAAGCACCATTGTTGCATATGCTAACCAAGTTCTTTTCTTCAATTGGCTCTGCACACTTCTGTGCTTGGGCCCTGAACCTATCCACGTAATCTGACAGCTATTCGTTTGGCTTTTTCTTGAATCGCATGAGCTCTAAGATGGTTACCTGTTTCTGCACATAGAAAAATTTCTTAAAAAATTGCAATTTTAGATCATCCCAATCATGGACTGATCCCTTCTCCAAGTTGTAGTACCAACTGAAGGCACTATCCGTCAAAGTCTTGTTGAATTCCCGCATCAACAAGTTGTGGTTGTTTACTTCATCATATCCTATCCACGGAGAAATCGACTCTATGAACCTGGCAATATTTTCCCTGGCATTTCCTTTCTCCCCGTTATATTTTGGAAATTATGGGGGATGCTCGATATACCCTGTTGGGTAAAGTTGCCTCCGAATGTGTGCCGGATAAGGTGGTGTAAAGTCTAAATCCGAGGGTCGGGATGTCTGTTTGCGAAGTTGATTGATCACATCGATCATATCATCCTTCGTCACGTACTGGCTTGTGGCGTGAACTCTCTGGGGTGTTGTAATATATTGTTGTATTGGCGGTGTGTATGGTGAAGAGATTGGTTGATGTACACTTGCATCGTGCAAAGCTGGCACTGGTGGCATTTGTTGGCTCACTCGCTGGACATGGCTTGGGACGGTTGGCATCTGCACCTGTGAAAATATTGGAAGAGCAGTTGGGATGATGTTTTTCTAAGGTTGGCTTGCTTCCAACCTAGGTTGTGGTACGTCACCACTGTTCTGGGGCTCTAAGTTAATTATTGGAACCGATTGACTTTCCGTCAATGGAGGTATAATATGGTTCTCTTTGTTGTTGCTGCCATTGTTGTTGTCCTCCAATCCAGCTTGTTCTCCCTGCGAACTGCCTGGGAACATGGCCTTGAAGGTAGGGATCTGCATCAACTGCTGGCGGAAGTTCTCCATCTCTTCTTGCTTCCTCTGCATCTCCAACATCATGGCCATCATCATCCCTTGTCCTTCCCGTGCTTCCTTTAATGCCTTGAGCATCTCCAATTGCACAATATTCGTCTGCTCTCCGCTTGCATCCTCACCTTGCCTTCCTGCGTTGGTTTGTTGTTGATTGGCCATGTAATACTATTTTTTGGTGAAGCAGCTCTTCCTGTAATTCTCCCACTTCAAGTTGTGGGCATACCCTTCATGAATTCTACATGTCCCCAGCAGAGTCGCCAAAAAATGTGGGCAAAGAAATCGTACCTTGCTAGGTTAGGGTTTCGTGTTGGCTGAGGAGGAGAGAAATCCACGAAAAGTACGAAATTGATTGATTGATTGATTGATTGAAGAGGGCAGAAGAACAGGTGAGCGATTACTCCAATGACACGTGGCAGAACTCTTAGAATCCGAGAACCTTGTTAGGATAGCAAGGATTCAGAGAGCCTTCTTGAGTCTTCGGGTTGAGAGAGAATCTCCAGTTCTCCTAGTTTTCCAAAAGGTCCAAGCCATGAGTCTGAAGAGAAGTCCAAAGTGAGGTCCCCTTCCCAATGGAGTGGAAGGGACATTTATAGGATTTTCTGGAGAGTGGTCATGTGTTAGGCACATGACCTCGGAGAAATTTCAAATTTACCCTTAGTCATTAGAGTAATTCCCAGATCGTCCTGTCCTTCTAGTCACCAATCAAATCCATCAATCAATTTCCAAAATGAGTCGCCTTCACGTGTCTTGTGCCTCGGAACACGTAGAAGATTCTCTCAGGTCTTGCTTCCTTATTTTCAGTTCTTCCGTCTTTTCATTTAATCATAATATGAACCTTAATTTGTGCATTTAATTCAATTAGATCAAGTGAACCCTAATTTGCACTTAGGTCCACAATATCCAAATTTGTTATCTCCAATTAATGAGTAATATATTCTGTTTAAAATTTGTGATTCTAATTGTACATTTAATTTAGAGTTGAGAATTTTCTGGTATCAAACACAATGGTAACGGGGCATGAAAAAGCAGCAACACCACAAATTTTCCAATTCATTTGCCTCCAACACCGGTAAAACAATAGTGAACTACAATATTCCATATCATTCCAGATTCCAATTTTACCCCTCTTAGTTGCTACAAGTTATCTCTATTATCATTAAGTTACTTCTAACAGATTGGAATATATCACGGGTATTCTAGTCAATCACTAAATTGAGTAGTGAGCCTCGGAATATTAATATTACCATGACTAAATAGTCATCCGCTTTAAAAACCATTAAATCAAGAAAGTGTATAAAAATTTCAACAGCCCCAAAATATTGTCCCCATTCCAACGTTTTTCTATCCCGGCCTCACTCGCCCTGCATTTAGCAAGGCGAGCTTTAATTTAACAAATAATTAATATTAATTATATCTACTATACGTTTTTCTCTAAATTTACTTTACGTACATCTCATCTCAATGGAAGGAAACCTAGCCCCAGCTGCTGCAAACATGGCCGTTAACAACCAGAATCAAACAATCAATGTACACAAGAAAAACAAACGATTCAGCCTATTTAAGGCAGCAATGGTCATGATTCAAAATCCTAGAAATGAAAAAACAAAACCGGTGAAGGTGGCTAATATTTATTCAGATGACAAATGGAAAAAATTGGTTGGATCAATGCGCCCCTTGCATTTGCAGGACAGCCAATCTCCGCCGCCTCAGAATCCGGCGGCTATCAAAATTCCAACGGGCAAGCGATCGGAGATGGACGAGTTGTTCCCAATTTCACCATCGTCCACTTCATCATGGGGAACCATGAGCCAATTTGCATCAACTGATAATCTCCAAGAACTGGCGGGGACGGGGACCATGAGTCAAAACTCATCGGCTAGTAATCTCCAAGAACTGGCTGGCGGGGCAAGCACCATGAGCCAATATGGATCGGCTACTAATCTTCATGATTTAGACGTGGAAGAAGAGGATGAGAATGACAAGGTGCTTGAAAATTGCGAGTCCGATGTGATGATTGATGCCAAGGCGGAGGAGTTCATTAATTGCTCAATTTTACGAACAAATGAGGCGCCAACACAAGGGAAAGCCTCGACCGTAATAACGTATGTACGTATCTGCATGCATGCATGCAATTGCAGTACATTCTAAATACTTTTTTAGTTATTTATTTGATATTTATGGACACAACATTTTTGCTCGGGTCCTAGAGATGCATAAAGAAGTGAGAGACGGGAAAAAATTTTAAGGTAAGGGAAAACAAATTATATAGAACAATAATATATATATATATATATATAACCGATCAGGTGAGGACTCCCTTACTTTGTTAAAATACGGACTTTTTTTTTGTTTTTTTTAAACAACTAAAAAAAATTAATATTTTATGGAAGTAGAATTTTTCCATAATACAATGTTTTGGGCGTGATTTGGGTACCTATACCATAAAATGTACTGTGCAGACCTGTTTTGTTATACGTATCCAAATCACATCCAAAATACTGTATTATGAAAAAAATTCAGTTCCATAAAATATTAAATTTTTTTTTAGTTGTTTAAAAAAACCAAAAAAAAAATCTGCATTTTAACAAAGTAAGGGCTCCCTTACAGGAACCAGACCCTATATATATATATATATATATATATATATATATATATATATATATATATATATAAGTTCGATCTTTTAAAGCAATTAAGTAGTTATTTTACATAATTTTGAAGCTTTCAGTATATGTATATCTTAAGGTAGTTCAATGAGTTCTTGATGAGTTACATAATATACTAATAGTTTTCATCACGGCATGTGTGATGCCTTGGCCCTCGAGGGTGACTTATAATTGTTTTGTAAGCAAGACAACTCATAAACACATGCTTTGAGTGTATGCCATATAACCAACAAAGATCAAGCTATTTAATTCGAAGCATATGACTAATTAAACTACCCAAATTATATATTCCACATAAATAAGTATAAATACAAGCATAATTTATTTATACATCTAATTTGTAACAAAAAAGTATTTTCTGCTCATTTGTATTTTGTGATGTATAGTTAAGGGTAAATAATTAATTCATACAAACAAATTAGTTAATCTGTTAACTACACTCATATTTTTAAACATAAAATTTTCTATCCCTTTAATCATCCTTTCGGACAGAGATCAGAGGGAATAACATTTTTATCACATGATATCATTTTTCCAAATTTAAATAGACTTGCGTTTGTACAATTAGTTTCAGCTTACAATTATTTGTGTACTTATATTTAGGCCTGATAAAATATGATTATGGATTGGTTTTGATTTTTAAAATATAGTTATGGTTCTATTTAAGAACTAAAATCATATTAACTATTTTTAATATGGGTTGTGTGGGTTGGAACTATATGGTTATGATTCAAAACCATATTAACCATTTTTAAGATGTTTTGACTTTTAAATAGAACTTTTGAAAAATAAAATTGTGACCGTTACAATTAAATTAATTAAGTAATAATATGATATAAAAATTATTAACATAAATAATAAAATGCTAAAAAACTATATATACTAATAAAATTTTAAATTGAAATTATAAATATCCTTCCATATTTAAAATTAATTCTTAATGATGAGGAATATTGGTTCAACCCCCACCCTCAAATTATCAAATAAATAAATAAAATTTGCAATTCTATCTTATTAGTTTTTTACTTTTTCTTCTTCTAACATAGATTGATTAAGGTTTTCCTATTATTCTGAAAAATTAAAATTTTTGTATATAAGACAAATCTATTTCACCAATAGACCTGACAAAATATGGTTATGGGTTGGTTTTGGTTTTCAAAATATGGTTAATCAACCATTTAAGAACTAAAACCATATTAACCATTTTTAATATGGATAATGTGGGTTGGAACCATATGGTTATGGTTAAAAACCATATTAACCATATTAACCATTTTAAGATATTTTGACTTTTAAACAAAATTTTTAAAAAATAAAATTAATATATACTATAGATAGAGAGACGGATATAAGGGGGGGCAGGGGCAGGAGCAGGGGTAGGGGTAGGGGTAGAGGGTGGGAGGTATATACATAATCGCTTAATATTAATTTTTTTGGGGAGTGGTGGGGGTGGGGTGGGGTGGGGTGGGGGTGGGGTGGGGTGGGGTGGGTGGGGGTGGGTGGGGGTGGGTGGGGTAGGGGTGGAGTAGGGGGTAGGGGTGGGTGGGGTGGAGTGTATACATAATCACATAATATTATTTTTTTGGTGGAGGTGAGGGTGGGGTGGAAGTGGAGGTGGAGGTGGGGGTGGGGTAGGTGGTCGGTGGGGTGGGATGGGATGGGAGTAAGGGGTGTATACATAATCACATAATATTTTTTTTGGTGGTGGTGGTGGTGGTGGTGATGGGTGGGTGGGTGGGGTGAGTGGGGCGATGGGGTAGGGAGTAGGGGTAGGGGTGGATGTGGGGGTGAGTGTGGGGTAGGTGGGGTAAGGGTTGGGTTGTTTTGGGTTGGGTTGGGTTGGGTTGGGTGGGGTAGGGGGTGGGGTAGGGGGTGGAGTGTATACATATTTTTCTGTGGTTGTGGTTGTGGGTGTGGGTGTGGGTGTGGGTGTGGGTGGGTGGGGGTGGGGGTGTGGGTGTGGGTGTGGGTGTGGGTGGGGGTGTGGGTGGGGGTGGGGGTGGGTGTGGGGGGCATGGGTGGGGGTGAACGTGGGGTGGGGTGGGGTGGGTGGGGTGGGTGGATAGGTGGGGTGGGGTGGGTGCGTAGGTGGGGGTGAGGGTGGTAAGGGGTGTATACATAATAACATAATATCTTTTTTTGTGGGGTGGGGGTAGGGGTGGAGTGGGGGTGGGTGGGGGTGGGTGGGGGTGGGTGGGGTGGGGTGAAGGGGTGGGGTGAAGGGGGTGGGTGGGGTGGGTGGGGTGGGTGGGGTGGGTGGGGTGGGTGGGTGGGGTGGGGTGGGAACATTCTAAATTATGATGATGCAAAATTGCAAATTAAGAATGAGTTTATGTGAGGTTTAAGATTTAAAATTCAATTATTATCTTTGTGAGCCTAACTTTTGATTTGGAAGAAAATATGGGTCGAAAAATGGTTAACCGGATTAGAAACCATAACCAACCTGAATAAATATGGTTCCAAACTTTAACCAAGCTGAATAAATAAAAATGGTTAACCAACCCATTTGGTTCCAGTTAATATGGGTTGACCCGACAGTTAACCAACTATATTGCCAGGTCTATTCACCAATAGAGACTAAAAATTTTTATTACTTTCTGAAAATCGATTAAATTGTAACTTATAGAAAAAAAAATTAGTTAACAAATATTGAAGTGGACAAGTATTACAGATTAATTAAGTGGGTCAATTTTAATGTTTATGTAATAAATTTTCTAGATAGATTAGTTTCAGTTTATGCATATAAACATATATGTGTGTATATATATATATATATATATATATATATATATATAGTCGGCTAGTCATTTGGTTTGACAATTTAAAATTAAAGATCTCATGAAATTAAATTAATTAAATCGAATTAAAGAGATTTTTCAACTTTGTTACAACAAATAGGGAGGTATCCGTGAATCATCGAGCCATTATTACGGAGCAAAATTTAAACAACATTAAATAGAAACATGGCATTAATTGACCCCTACACATGACACATGGTATGAAATATGATTTGAAAAATAGTTAATCGGTTTAAAATTATATTTGTTTTAAAAAATATGGGTCAAAATTTTAACCAACCTAAATAAATAAAAATAATTAACAAATCCATTTGATTTCAATTAATATAATTTGACCCAATAATTAATTAAATGTATTGTGAGGTCTACTTATATTACGTAGTTTCATTTTCTTTAATTTATGCTTACTGAATGACATCAATGCTTCCTACTTTTATATGAATGCAAGTTTTCTTAAAGAAAAAAGATATGTAAATAGCATATGATATTTTCCATTTTATTTTTAATTAGATAGGAAAAGAAAGAAGTAGGTAGAAACAGAAATCAAGAAATAAGAAATGAGAGTCAAAAGTAAAATTTTATACCAATAGACATTAATACCCCTTATCGTTCCTGTTAACTGAACAATAACCCAAGTCTCTCAATCAAGTGTTGATCGTCTTTTCACAATCTTAAAAAAAAGGAAAAAAGAAAAAGAGAAATGAAGCAGTTAAAATAAATTAGTTAATAGCCATGGATGAACTCAGAGCACTTGGACTTGATCCAACGGAACCCATTCCGAAACGAAGCCTTGAATCTCCCTTCAACCGTATATACTTTATACTTTGCTATTCTCTTCCGTCTCTTCATCTCCGGATCGCTGAACCCCCACGGCTTCGACGCCACCTGACTCGGCCGAATCACGCGAGTCCGAATTATCGGTGGCGGATCGGGCGAGCGAGGCCGAGTTGTAGAGTACATCTGATTTCCATTAAACCCTTTCCCACTCACTATCTCCAGCCTCCGGTTCCCGCCGGAACTGCAGAAACTTGGCCGGTACTCCTCCATGTCTGGTCGGAAAAAGTTTGTAGAGTGGGAGAAAATAAGGAAGAGATACTTAATGGAATGGTATGCCGTATGAGGGGGGTTTGGCAGATATAGGGAGTTAAGTGATAAGATAAAATATTTGGGGGCTAGCTGTAAATGAAATTGTTTATGGTAATTAATTAATCTGTGTAGCTAGCAGTACTGTTGGTATATATACGTGGGGTGGTGGTGGTCTCTGTACTCGAGGACCTTATTGTTTATTCTTTTCTTTTTTATTATTTTCGGGAAAAAAGAATAAATATTCAATTCATTTTTTACAAATTTCATGACAACCAAAACGTTATGGATCTGTGCGAACTATCATCATTTCCCGGCCATCTTTTCTTAATTATATATTAGTATTTCTTCGGCTGTTTATATTCTATGTTCTATGATACAAAATATAAATATAATTTTAAATATACAGTAAGAGAGCTATGAATTTTAATACAAGCATTATTTTTTAGACAATATTCACTCTCAGAATAAGTTTTCATTATATTTATTAACACTGTTTAACAGAATAGTGAGGACTACTAATACTATCATCTGGACCGTCACTTCGTTCCCCGACTAGTCCCGGCTACGTTCTCATTTCCTGAAGAGAACAGTGGAAGATCAAGGGTGAGCTCAACTAGCCCAGTAAAAAATATTATGACTAAGATAATGCAGAATAAATTATCATTAGTCTTCAATAATGTTAAACTGATAAAATACAATAGACGTCAAGTTTAGCTGCAACGGAACATACAATCTATTAAAAGAGTCAAGTAGAGAATAAAATCTACTATCTTTTATGATTTAAAAGGTTTTCATCACTTTTATCGTTGGAACTCAGCTTAATAAATAATCCACATCATTCCTGCACTACGGTCAAGGATATTCATTAGTATCACAACCACAATTTATCCATGCACTACGGCCAAGGATATTTGTGTATTCATTAATGGTCATGATCATGCCAACAACTGTCCATCAATGCACTACGGGCCAATGAGGAATTTTATTACATCATTTGTAACATTACGGTCATGATTACACCGAATAATTCTTGGTCATAATCATACCAAGTCCATCTATGTACTACATGCCATAAATGACTTTCAACAAAATATAAATATGAGAATGATGACAATGATATAAGAATTCAATAAAATAAGTTCAAGAATTAATTTATTCAGGAACTAATAACGTCCAAATTGTCAACATGATACTTCTTTGTAGAGTAAAATTCAAGAATACTCATAAGAATATTTTCATGAAAAAATACTGGATGAAGCGCAAATATCAAAGATATTACACTAATTTCATGGAGTATAGAAGTCAAAATTTTAACCAACTAGGTATAATAAATATTGGAATAACAAAAGAAATCATCAGGCATGCAATAGACCGCATAGACAGGTTATTCCAACGGAATAATAAATAACTGAACCAGGTCATGCGTAAACGCACAGACATGATATTTCAACAGAATAATAAATAACGGAATCAGGTCAGGCGAAATTCGCACCGACAGGAAGTTCCAACAGAATAATAAATAACGGAACTAGGTCATGCGTAAACGTACAGACAAAATGTTCCAACAGAATAATAAAGAATGGAATAACAGAAGAATTTCACCATGTATGCGGTACTTCACATAGACAGGTTATTCCAACATAATGATAAAGAATGGAACAACATAAGAATTTCACAAAGTATAGGGTAGCCCGCGTATACAGGTTATTTCAACAGAATAAAAAAAATGGAATAATAGAAGTTCTCTTCATGAATACGAAAGAAATTATACATCTTATAAGTACAACAAATAATATCTCTTACCTTATAAAGAAGAGTACTCCGACGGTAGGGCAGAGATATACTTGAAGAAACTTGCACTACGCTCAAAGTTTTCTTAAACGCTAAAGAACTATGCTCAAGATAGAAGAATAATTCTCTCTACAGTTTCTCTCTTTAGAGTTTCAGTGAATTCGTAAGAAATAATGAAAAAATAAGCTTCTATTTATAGAAGAATGGACTAAATAGTAACCAATCCATGAACGGTCCAAATCGATTTACTTTAAACGGACGGTCCAGATTGGTTTACAATAAAATATAATATATTCTTTTATAATCTAATAAAACGAATAACTTTTAAAAAGATTTTACTATACAAACACTATGCAGACACTATGTAAACACTA
This sequence comes from Panax japonicus, assembly GCA_020205505.1. Lineage (NCBI taxonomy): Eukaryota > Viridiplantae > Streptophyta > Magnoliopsida > Apiales > Araliaceae > Panax > Panax japonicus. Next base: position 85,678,290 of record CM035110.1, on the reverse strand, counting down.
TGCTTAATAAAATATAATATATTCTAATTATTGTCTAATAAAACAAATAACTTTATAAAAGTATTCTGTTTTATATAAAAAAAAGTTTTTTTATTTTATTACATTAATAATATTAATAAAATAAAACTTCATTATCATTATTATTATTCACACTATTAATCGACTAGGTCGTTCTCAGGAAAGAGGGGGCTTTTCAATAAGGATTTCTCCCTATTAGCGCTCAATTAGGCGACCAAACCTCTCATTGGCAAAACTTTTAAACATAGTTAATATTACAAATAATAATATTAATAACTTCGTCATCTCAATTATAAAATATCAACAATAATTGAATCAATTAACGTGAGATACTATGCAACAATTACTGAAGCAATAATTGAACAAAACTGAGTGACTTCTAACGTAAGCATCAATAATCAATACCGTGTGTTGCTATGCAACCACGCGTATTCCTGTACTTTTAACACCGGGTGTTTCAACAGTTAATGGTAAAACTTTCGCCGTTATTTTTATAAAAATATTTTTGTCGTTTTCTCAATCCGACAATAATTCCGTTGTGGGGTTGACCAATGATTGTGTCATCGTACGAATATTCCCCGACCAATCGAATATTATAAACTACTTGCGTACTTTGAAAATTTTCTAAATATTACCCACAACTATAACATTATATCAAATTCATTCTATAATATTTAAAAATGATAATTATAGAAAATTCATCTTTATTCATAAAAGTTGGGTTCTTACAATCTCTCCTTCTTATGAAATTTCGCCCTCGAAATTAGGGTACGTACCTGGTATGTCGAAGAGGTAAGGATACCTTGATTTCATTTCAGATTCTAACTCCCAGATCATTTCCTCAACATCGTGGTTCCTCCATAAAACTTTGACTTGAGGTATAACCTTGGAGCGTAAAATATGTTCCTTCTTATCCTAGATTTGAACATGAACCTCTTCATAGGTTAAATCTTCCGCTATTTCATCCGATTCTAACTCAATAATGTGGTTCGGGTCTTTTACATATTTACGTAACATGGATATATGAAAAACGTTATGAACACGAGACATACTTGGCGGTAAAGCGAGTCTATAGGCTACAGTCCCTACTCGATCGAGGATTAAAAATGGGCCAATGAATCGAGGATTTAGCTTTCCTCCTTTTCCAAATCTCGTAACTCATTTTCATGGAGCAACACGTAACAACACATGATCTCCAATATCGAATTTTACGTCCTTTCGATGAAGATCATCATAACTCTTTTGTCAATCTTGGGAGATTTTTATACGTTGCCAGATCGTTTGTATCTTTTCCATAGTCATACGTACTAACTCCGGTCCCAACAACATTGCTTCACCCACCTCATCCCAGCATATTGGAGAACGACACTTTCTTCCATACAACGTTTTGAATGGATCCCTGTTAATACTTGTTTGATAGCCGTTGTTGTAGAAAAACTCCACCAATGGTAAGAACTTGTCCCAACTTCCCTTGAAGTCAAGGACACAGAGTCTTAATAAATATTCAAGAGTTTGAATAATCCTCTCTGATTGTCCGTCCGTCAGAGAATGATACGCCGAACTAAATCGTAAATGTAAGACGCCAAATTATTAATAAATGAAATTTAATTTCCTTCATTTATTATTTTGAAAATAGTAAAGGTTGATTTGATTAATGTGGATAGTTATGGGTAAAATACGTAAATATTTCAAATAAGCAAGTGGTTATAAAATATTCGTTTGGTCGTGGAATATTCTTGTTGTCGGGGAATATTCGTACGACGGCGCAGCCTTGTGTGGGCCCCATAACGGAAAGCGATTGGATGAATAAAACGACAAGTATAAGTTGTTTACAATAACGGCGTAGTTGTTACCGTTAATACTGTTAAAATACTCGGTGGTTAAAACACAGTAGCACACGGTATTGCACCAATTATTGGTTCTTACGTAAGAAGGCACTACTCAATAATTGTTACAGTAATTACTGTTCAGTATTTTATTTTATTGATTCAATAATTGATGCGTTGATATTTTATATTATTGTTGTTTTAAAAAAATTGTCACTACACAGTATTTTTTATTATCGGAGCAATAATTCATATTATCTGAATAATATTATTGGATAATATTATTGGCAATGTCTAGAAAGTTCTGTCTAAGGAGAGGTTAGGTCATCTAATTGCTCGCCAGTAAACAGAAATTCTTATTGGAATGCCCCCTTTATCTTGGGAACTGCCTTGTTGTCAGTATTGTGATTCTGTAATATTATTCGTGATTAATTAATTATTGTTTTATATGATGAGGAAAATATTGATTTTATGTGGATATAAATGGAGAAAATTTTTAATGTGACAATTGTTGAAAATTAATATTTTATCTTTTTCTGATAAAATAATTTATTTAAATATATTATTATATTTTAATAATATAATAATAGTGATATTTTTATAATGAATGTGGGATATATGAGTATATGAGGAGGAGTATTTTTGTTGCAATAAATATTTAAAACATGTTAAACATGTCGGTGGACCCCATTTCTTGACTGAAATTTGATTATAGCCTATAAAATCGTCCGTTTGTGAATTTCGGTTAATTTTTGTTTGGAATTTGGAAAAACTTTCTTCTGTAAATTTGTAGATAATGAAATTTTCTATGGAAAAGACATGTGGTTTGATTTTTCTGACAAAAGGGCTATTTATTATGAATTATTGAAGTTCCGGAGTTCCGAAATAATTGATTTTTAGAAGTTTTAATTATTTTATTTAAGAAAAACATTTTTGTGGTTGTTGACACATGTGTGGCTGATGTTTTTGACCAAAGAAGGCTGCTAAGGAAATTAAGAAAAATAAATTATTATTTTACTAAATTTTCTGCTTTGGTGTTCTAAGCATTTTTCTATAAATAAGGTGCTTAGGTTAGAATTGAAAATCACACCAGAAACTGAAGTTTTCTCTCTCTTTCCCTCTCTCGATATTTTGAGCGTATTCTTGTGAGTATTTTGATACTTTGAGTGTTGTTATACTGTGCAAGTTTCCTTCAACACTATACTTAGTATTCCAGCCAGAAGTACTATTCTTTCGAGGTAAGATATGTTATTTTCTTCTTAAATGATATTATCTTCTTCAATATCATTATGCCGAAATATTGGTTTGAACTTTTAATCAAATTTAGAACTTTTTGTATCGGGGTTACTATTCACGTATACGGCACTATTCACGAATACGACACTATTCATCGAAAAATAAAATTTTTTCTTTTCTTCCAAAATATCTATTATAGATACTAGCTTTGATTGTATCCATATTTTGATCATTCTTGAATTTTACTTCATTATGATTATTTATGAATTATTTTTGGACATAAAATAGCTGAAATATGAATCCTTGATATTTATTCTTTTGTTTCACTGGATTCGTTTCCTTTAAAATATTTTTCATCATCCTCAGTCCTAAAGGATGATATTATTGAATATCTTTAGCCTGTAGTGCAAAGATTAATGATTTTATGATGAATATCTTTGGCCCGTAGTGCAAAGATGAACATGTGTTGAGATGAACATGACCAACTGATGAATATCTTTCGCCTGTAGTAAAAAGATGAATATATTATTCAAGATGTACATTGATTGATGTTACAGGGATAAAAATACTGTTGACGGACTGTTAAATTCATAGATAATAGTAGATTTCATTCTCTACGTAACTCTTCTATGAATTATTATTTCCGCTGCGAATATTGATCTAAAACTTGTTGTTTATTATATTCTCTCAAATTTTCCATGTTGAAGACTAACAATAATTTGTTTTATATTATCTTAGTCATAATATTCTTTACTGGGTTAGTTGAGCTCACCCTTTTCTTTTTTATTCCATTTTTCTTCTTAGGAGACGAGAATGTAGCGAGTACGAGTCGGGGTATGGAATGATGATTCTAGAGAGAGTTGTTTAGTAGTCCTCACCATATTTGTAAAATAATATTTCAATAATTGTAATGAGGACTTAGTTGGGTATGTATATTGTCTAGATGACAATATTTGTATTTAAACTCACAGTTTTTATGTTGTATTAATAAAGTTGTAGTTATTTCTGTACCATGTATTGACAACTCAGAATGGGTGATGTATACCTATTTTGGGGGCGTCACAGTTGGTATCAGAGCTTAGGGATATGATCTCTGGCGGAGATCGGGGAATAGAACTAAGAGGGGAGAGACGAGTAAAACCTTCGCTAGTGTATCTTATTTAAGCTTATTTGTTGGTTGGTCAGTATATAGGGATATTATGTGATATGTTGATTTCTTTAATTAACCTTTATTTTATGGCAGTATTTAAGAATGTCGACTAAGAATATTAACAGTGGAGTAAATGAGACCGTGGAGACGCATGTACTCACCAATGAGGACAACGTGCAACAGGCTGATAATGTTCCTACTGTGAACAACACCACTGAGCAGATGATGAACGACGGGATGTTTAGAAGTTTTTTGCAGTTCATGCAAAATCAGACGAGGGAGACCAGTGCACAAAATACCGGTGGAAATGATAACAACGCACGGTTTGTCACGGCCAAACAATTCAAAGAGTTGGGACCACTAGAATTCTGGAGAAAGTCAGATCCGATTAAGGCAGAAACGTGGGTCAAATAAATCACCAAGATATTCGATGTATTGGGATGCACGGAGGAACAGAAGGTTCCATTCGCCACCTTTATGTTCCGTAATGAGGCAGATTACTGGTGGGAATCTGTGAAGCGTACCCATCCAACCGCACTCAGCATGTCTTGGGAGACGTTTCAGAAACTTTTCAATGACAAGTACATTCCTGAAAGTATTCGTCATATGAAGGAAGTGGAGTTCATTAGACTGGAACAAAATAACATGACGGTGTCCCAGTACGAGACAAAGTTTGCAGAGTTATCCAGGTTTGCACCTCATTTGGTGGAGAATGAGAAACGTTTGACGCGGATATTTCTAAGAGGTTTGAAACCCGGCATACGTCAGTATCTCATTTCTCATAAATTGTTAGAGCGAGATAATGAGTACGTTCAACCGAGGGACCACAACCAGGATCATACCGGAGATAGTAGTCAACAGAACAACAATAACCAGCGGAGAAAGAAAAAGACGAACAAAAATGGTAACCACTCTGGTGGTAATCATGGCCATAAAAATAGAAGAAGCGAGTTGGGGGGAGATTTTAAAAAGAGGAGATTCAACAATGACAATACGAAGACGTCAGCACCAGCAGCAACTGGTTCTAAGGGAGAAGAACGACCACCGGTCGTATGCTACAAATGCGGGAAAGAGGAACATATCAGCCCAAACTGTCCACAACAGTTCAAGGTATGCTATAATTGTGGAAAGGAAGGACATATCGCTCGAGATTATACGATAGCGAAACCTAGTTCAGCGGGGACGGTGACTCAAAAGGCTGTCCCAAAAAAGTCAAAGTCAACGGTTCCTGGAAGAGCGTTTGTTGTGACTGGTCAAAATGCGAGGAACCCAAACGAGGTGATCACGGGTAAGCTAATCATAAATTCTTGCGAAGTTTATACATTACTAGATACTGGTGCCACCCATTCATTTATCTCTCCTGCTTGTGCTCAATGTTTAAACTTGATTCCGGAGAAATTAGACTTTGACCTATCTGTGGAAACTCCGTTAGGAGAAACTTTCATCACATCCACTGTTTATAAGTCTTGTTTAATCCAAGTTGGCACTATCACCTTACCTGTTTAATCTAATTTTATTATAAATAATATTATTTTTATTAAAATTTCTATTTTGATGTTCTAAACATTTTTCTATAAATAGGATGCTTAGGTTAGAATTGAAAAACATACCAGAAACTAAAATTTTCTCTCTCTTTCTCTCTCAATATTTTCGAGCGTATTCTTGTGAGTATTTTAATACTTTGAGTGTTGCTATACGGTGCAAATTCAAGTTATTGTGTCATTTTATATATGTGAGGCTTATTGTTAGAATTTAAGAACGAATAATATTGTAATCACACAGATATTATTAAATATCTGAAAAACGAAAAAGTAAGAATACACGATATACCCAAATTCATCAATTTGGCTAGTCCCGTTTGTCTGATGTATTCATTAGATGACTCACACACTATAATGATTAATATACCAAATATTATTTTTATAATAACTAGACAAACCAAAGTTGTTATAACATGAACCGAAACATAAGGGTGTAAACGAATCAAGTCGAGCCAAGTATTGAGTTGCTCAAATTTGGTTCACAAAATTCATCGAGTATAAAATAAGATTTGATTGAGGCTCATTTAGCTACCGAGTCGAGCACGATTCCAAATCGAGCCCGAGCAATTTGAACTTTTCAAACGAATATGATCTGAGTATCCATAGAAAATTACAATTTAAGAATGTTCGAGTAATTTATCGAATTTTAAAATTTGATCATATTTGACTTATTTATATTTCGAGTTGAGCTTGAATCGAACTTTTAATCGAACGAGTACGAATCGAGCCTGAACTGTTTGCTCATTTTACAGCCTTACCCAAACACATGAGACACGATACATTAGTAAAACTCAAGATCGTATTACTAATAAATCCCCAAGCCCAATTGCACTTTCGTAGTTGACTATTCGTCGAACTCGCGACTACCATGTCATAGTGGTCATTCGTTGAACTTGCAGAATTATGAATTAATCCCAGAACTTATTTCTGCCTTCATATACAACTTTATAGATATTATAGTTATAATTACTAGAATTTGTGGCACACTATGAGTGTGCAATTCAAATAAATATATTTTATATTATTTTGAATTGATATTGAGTTAGTGTTCAGTGTACTGCATCGTGGGTACAAGATTGAAAAGAGTAAAAATTATAAAATATGCATTGCGTGCAATTAAAACAAATAAATAAAATTTTAATAAAAATTATAAAATATGGGTGAGAAAATATATGAGAGACTATAAGGATAAAAGGCGGGGGAAAAAAATTCGAACTTAGATGTGACACAGGTTTACATTCTGTTTCTGAATTTTGTACGGAAAAAAAAATAGAAAACTTAAATTAGAATAGAAAAAAAACAAAAAACTTAAACTTTTTCTTTGTGTTGTTTCTGAGTTTTTAATAGAATTTTTTTTTAAAAAAAAAAATTCTTACGTTTTGAGTTTCAATGAAAATAAAATAAAAATATCACTTTTACAAATTTATCCTTCTATTAATTATAACCATTAAACCATGAATTAAAATATGCAAGATAAATTTAATCAAAGAATTTTTTTTTATAATCAAATAAAAATATCCAAATAATTATTGAGTGTGAACCAAAGTTTAAAAGGTGAAGTACTACAAGTGACACGAAAAAGGAAAAAACAATTCTCAATTATTTGAATACCATTATTAGCAAATAGAATTCTGCTAATAATATGTATATCTGATACTAGTAACAAATAAACTTACAAATTTAAGTTCAAACAACAAACAAAGAATACACACACACACACACACACACACACACACACACACACACACACACACACACATATATATATATATATATATATATATATATATATAGTGAGAGATAATACCAAACCTTGGTGTTGGGACGAGAATCAGAAAAAAGTTTTGCAAGGGAGCGTTCAACAAGAGGAATTGTGAAAGAATTCAAAGAAAGAAAAGTTATTACGGTATAATTGTTGATGGTGACAGATGAAAAAGGAGTCGTTCGCGCCAAAAAGTTTCTTTCTCTTTATCAGCTTAATTAAAAACAAATTGGGGACATGTATTGTAATTTAAAATTTATTATATTGAAAGTTGAGGATAATATGAAATTTATAAAAAATATTACTTATTCTAATTTATTTTTTGTCCAAATCAGACCAATTTTGGACGTAAAACTTTTAGCAGAAAAAATGGTCAAATTTTCTATCCATTTATTTTCATTCCCGTTTATTAAAAAACTCAGAAACATAGGAATTGAACTTTTTTAAAATTTTCGATCTATTTTTTGTCCATTTTAAAACTTAGAAACAGAGTGTTAAGGGAGACAGTTATTTGTAGTTGCATTGGGCTTAAAAACACTGTCAATTATACAATATGTATATTATTGATAATTTGTTAAAAATTATGTTGTTTTTAAAATGATTCAACATTTGGGCTAGACAATTTGCTTAGAACTAAATACATCTGAATGACTGAATAGTTGAATTAGTTAATCATTAAGTACGTTTGTTTTGAAAAAAAATCGTCTTAATGGATGAATCGATCAGATGATTTAGTTGAATGGCTAAGTCATATTTTTTTGACTGAATGGCTGAACGAGCAGCTCAATAAAGTAAAAAAAATAAAAAATTAACTATTATATTAAGTAATATTAAATAAATTTACAATAACTTTGAATTTTTTTTAAATGGGTAAAATAATAAAATTCAGTCATTCAGATGTTTCAGAATGTTAATTATCAAATAACTTTTTTTCATTCATATTCTTTCAGTTTTTATTAAACACACTCTTACCCTATGTGTGGTCTAAAGAAAATTCGGTTGAGTCATGCTTAACTTGATACTATCTCCGTTCTTAAAAGATTGTCGTTTAAGATTTTTGCACATAAATTAAGAAAGTTATTTAATCATATTATTTAACAATTAAAATTTATTTGAAATTTTATTACTATCTTTTTATGGAAAGTTAAAAACTATTAATATAAAAAAATATTTATTAACGTAATAAGAGAAGGTAGAGATGATATAAAAAAAGGCAAAGGTTCAAAAATGCTCCTGATGTTTATCCCGATATCCCACTTACACCCTAAACTTTTTTTTTTTTTCCAAAAGTACCCTTAACGTTACAAAAATCAGGTCACCCGTGCCCCTTCCGTTAACGAATCTGCCACATTGACAAACGGGTGTTTAAACCCTCTATGATATGGCTAACACGTGGCGATATTTGCTGACGTGTACAAAAATTCATTAACACGAATAATTAAAAAATCCAATTTTTATTAATTATTTATTTTATTTTTCTTTAAAATAAAAGAAATATTTATATTTATATTTAATTCATTAACACAAATAACAAAAATTTGTCCTCTTGAATTAATTGATACAAATAACCCTAAATTAATTAATACAAAAATTAATGCAGTCTTCTTCGTCTTGATGAATTCGTAGTCTGCAAAATTCTAACACCACCAACCAACACTCCGCCACCGTCGACCCACCACAACACCACCAACAAATCTACATCTTGAGTACACCAGAAATCTATATCTAGGTTGAGAAAAATTTTATTTTTGAAAAACAAATTTACACCTTCAAAATCAGATTTCAAAACCCCCAAACAAAATCCCAGAAACCCCAATTTTCTCTATCCAAATCCCCAGAAATTCTTCACTGCATACAAACAAACCCCAAAATCACCATCACTCTCCACTCTTTGCGCGCTAGGAGTGAGCAAAAAACGGATAAAATCGAATTACCGAACCAAACCGAATTATTTTAGTTTTTCGGTTTTTTTTAGAATTTTGGTTATATCCGAATTATTATTTAATATTCGGTTTCGGTTCCGGTTTTCAAAAAACAAGTTATTCAGATACCCGAATAACCAAACTTTAATACTTGAAAAAATTAAATACCAAGCTGTTTATTCTGAAGAAAATGGGTGGCTATTTTGTGCAATCTATGATGGTTTCAATGGTAGAGATGCAGCTGATTTTCTGGCTGGAACATTATATGAAACTATTGGGGTCTACTTGAATTCTTTAGAATGGGAACTTGAATCCAACAAAGCATCTGATTGCTTGGTTTCAGATCGCCCCTTCGGATATTTGGGTGAAATTGCTCCTAGAACTGGAAGCGTGGACTTGTTAGTTCACCCTATTCCGCAGAAACCTTCTTGTGCGCTAGTGGACAGATCATTTGGCGCACCTAGACAGAGTGCTAGATAGCCTTCAACGTGCTCTAAATCAGGCTGAGAATGATTTCCTGTACATGGTTGAGCAAGAAATGGAGGACCGCCTTGATATTGTATCAATTGGATCTTGTGTTTTGGTTGTGCTTCTCTATGGTAAGGACTTGTACACACTCAATTTAGGTGATAGTCGAGCCGTATTGGCAATATATGGTGCTGGCATGAATGGGAACAAGGTCCTGCAAGCTATACAGCTTACTGATAGTCATACAATTTTAATTTTGAGCAAAGGTTCGGTTATTATCCGAATTACCGAATTTACAATTCGGTAATTCGGTATTCTGTAATTCAGTTAGTTTTAAATTTTGGTTAGTATTTTGGATAGTAGTTTTATTGATATTTCGATTTTCGGTTATAACCGAATAGCCATTTTGGTTCAGTTATAACTGAATGATCACCCCTATTCGCCGCCACCGCTCGAAGACTCAAGGCCTTCGAGCTCGAACAGTCCAAATCGAAGACTCAAGGTGTACGATCTAATGCAGCAGAGCCACCAAGCTTGGACTTTATTTATAGCCATCTATTATCAATCCAATATCTTCAACTTCTTATACCTTCCGTTGAAGAGTCAAGAACTTGCCCTCACCTAAAATTAAAAAAGACAAACAAATCAATTAGACAGAGAAGTACTGTAACTTATCACTCCTAGAGAGCGAGACACCGGGTACAACACCTTCCCACCAGCCATCGCTCCACCATGCATCAACTGCTGTGCCAACCTCAAAGGAAGAATCGGAAAGATCCACATGAGGCTAAGGTCGGACAGTCAGAGGCCTTCGAGCTCGAGCCTCCATAGATAGAAATCGAAGTAAGTCAGAGAGAGAAAGGGATATATGACCGTTTTTTTGTTTAAACTTTAAAGTTTTAATTAATTTTTAATTAGTGCAACTATAATTTTTTTCATGTACAATTTGGTAAATTATAATTTTTGTATTTTAATATTAATTATTCTAAAATTAAATAATTAATTTATAGTAGTGTTAGTATAATTGTTTATTTTGTTTTAATTAAGAGTTAAGTTTCTTTTTTCAGCCTAGTCAGCAAAATTGGAAGAGGTGTCAGCTCCGTTTATCAATGTGGCAGATTCTTTAACGTGAGAGACACGGGTGACTTGATTTTTGTAACGTTAAGGATACTTTTGAAAAAAATTAATTTAAGGTGTAAGTGAAATATCGGAATAAATATTAGGATCATTTTTATACCTTTGCCCCTATAAAAAAAATTATTTATTCTATTATAAAGTTGTAAACGACATGACAAATAAATTAGAAAAAGAAAACAATTTTTTAAGAATGGATGGACTAGTTGATAGTGGTTGAGCACGATAATAATACTAGTATAATAATCTCGCCCGTCCTTTTTGCCCTTTCGAAAATCAATTAAACCCCTCCTTCGTTTTCTCTTTCTAGGTTTCATTTGTAGTGAGCAAGCATTTCTTTTGATAATCAACGAGCACACACATATATATATATATATATATATATATTTAATTATTTAGGGATATATTTTCATTGAATATCAGTTTAAGGTTGTTTCGAATCATGTCTCTTAGACCAAATGCTAGAACCGAGGTCCGCCGGAGTAGGTATAAGGTCGCCGTCGATGCAGACGAAGGTCGGCGAAGGAGGGAGGATAACATGGTTGAGATCCGAAAGAATAAAAGAGAAGAGAGTTTACTAAAGAAGCGCCGCGAAGGCCTTCAGGCTCAGCAATTGCTCAACCTATCCGCCACTGCCTCTCAACTCGAAAAGAAGGTGAATCTATTCGAACTTCCTTCAATCACTGTTTTTTAGTGTAATTAATGTTGCTAATTGTCACGTAAACTGGTTCATTGTAATTGCACTATTATGTTTTTGGTATTTATTTAAGTATTTATTTTAATATGTAATAACTTTGTGCTATTTTAGGTAAACTTATTAAGGTTGAAATGTTAGTTTTCTGTTTGTGCTATTGCTCATGTTCTCCTCTGGATAATTAGATTTTAGGATCTAAATTTGACCGTTCTGAATTGGGAGTCCCATTTGTCCTATTTTAAATAGAAGACAATTAACAATTAAATGGTAACTTTTAACGACCACTCTTAGATAGAGTGATTATAAAATACTAGCTCTTTTCTAAAATTAATACAATTTGACTTTTGAGGTCAAATGACAGCGCATTAAACTTAAAATTGATGCGAGTTTATTTAATTTTAGTTGATATAATTATTATAACTAGTTGATAGCCCGTGCAATGCACTGGCTAGTTTGTTTTTCGATTGTATAATTTTCTAAAATTAGAATGAGAAAGTTTTTTCATAATAATAATATTTTTTTCCATATAAACTTTTCGATTTTTTTTGCATAGCATAGCAATTACATGTATAAATATGTTGCTATTGCTATTTTATTACTTCCACTTTTATTGTGATAACCCATTTTATTTAAGGTAATTCAGTTGTTGCTCAATTTTTGAATCTTCTCTTTCATGGCTTCAATCTTTGTTTGTAACGTAACAATAGATTCTTCGATCCTTGTATTCTTGGCATATCCATAACGACCATTGTCACTACTGCTATCATCGCTTATTTCAATAATTTGCCGTTTTTTCTGCCCTTTGTTTTTTGTTGGTATAGATCTGCAAATAAATAAAAACACATAAAATTTTAAAAATAATATGCAAAATAGGAAGAATATATTAGTTTAAAAAATCATACTAATGACTTTACCTGGTATCCATTATTGAGTATTTCGTATGAAATTGTTTGTGTATTGGGTTTTTTGTTTATGTGATAGTGGTATTTATAGGTATTTTATATTTAATAAGTATTTATTTTTTTTGTCATCAATGCTTATCCGTTATACTCTTATGTTATAAAATTTTAGTTTTAATTTGGTGACTTTTGGAGTCTGTGTTAATTTTAGTTTTAATTTGGTGACTTTTGGAGTCTGTGTTACAACCAACTGACCGCATCAATTTTTATAGTTTTAATATTTTATGTTTTTGTTGTTGGTGACTTTTGGAGTCTGTGTTTTTTTTTATTTGAGGCACCGCTTGACATTCTTTCATTATTATTCATTGAATGTAGATAGATTTCAAGCCCGTTTATTTTTCTTTCTTTCCGTTTTTCTGTCTTTCCATTTTCCATTTTCTATTTTTCCTAATTGATTTGAAATTGATTGTCAAATTGATTTCAATTGATTGAGTTAAGGGGTTTTGTCAAATTGATTTCAATTGATTGAGTTTCAATTGATCGAGTTAAGGGGCTGATTTGAAATTGATTTCAATTGATTGAGTGAAGGGGTTGATTTGAAATTGATTGTCAAATTAATTTCAATTGATTTGAGTTGAGGGGTTGATTTGAAATTGATTGTCAAATTGATTTCAATTGATTGAGTTAAGGGGTTGTGCTGATAAAGTAATAAATTGAAGTATTGATTTCAATTTGACCGAGTTAACTCTTAATTAATTAAGAGTTGACTCAACGAGTTTTCCAATCAATTGAAAAAAGATAGCCTTTGCCAATTTGACCGAGTTAACTCTTAATTAATTAAGAGTTGACTCAGCGAGTTTTCCAATCAATTGAAAAAAGATAGCCTTTGCTGTCTTTATATATAAGTATTGATTGTATAGTATATAAAACAAAAACTATTAATAACAAAATTTATTTCATTTAAACTTTTATGAGTCATACCATTTTGATGTTTAATATGCTCTCGACCTCAAAAATCAAATTTTATCTATAATTTTGGAACGGAGGAAGTATGAAATTTCAATACAAAAATTTGTGAGTGGGGAAAAATAATGTTTAAACCATAAATGTATGTGATTTGGCAAAAAAATGTTAAAAGAATCAAATAAGTCATTCAGGGATTTAAAATATAGGTGATATAGTGATAGTTTGTAAACTGATCAGTGGATTCTGATGCGAACAACAGTACTATTCCAGATGATTGGTACTGAAACATCACGAATTTGTGCTAGGTTTTTGGTCTTTGATAAAAAGTAAAAACTAAGGGTCATGATGTTGACTATGGACTATATGTACTCGTTTGTTATCTGATAATCAGGTTCTGATGTGCAAATATGATTGCAGTTGGAAACTCTTCCGGAAATGGTAGCTGGTGTTTGGTCAGATGATGCAAATTTGCGGCTTGAAGCCACCACTCATTTTCGGAAGCTACTTTCAATAGGTTTTGTTTTTTTCTTTTTGCCTCCAAATATTCTTTTTTTAGTTGTCCCTTTAGTTGATTTTGACTTCAGTAATTGATCAACAGAGCGCAATCCCCCAATTGAGGAAGTAATTCAATCTGGTGTTGTTCCTCGCTTTATTGAGTTTCTTGGGCGAGATGACTACCCACAGCTTCAGGTTTGAATTGAAGATTTAATTATCTGTTGTATGAGTTTCTTTTCTGTTTTTTACATTTTACTAGCTCAACTATTTTTATTTCCTAATGTTGAATGCCTTTAGTTTGAGGCAGCGTGGGCTCTCACAAATATTGCATCTGGCACGTCTGAACATACGAGGGTTGTGATTGATCATGATGCTATTCCTATTTTTGTGAGACTTCTTACTTCTCCAAGTGATGATGTCCGTGAACAGGTATGAGTGAAAGACTTTGTTATGAGTTTCTTCAATAGTTTTGCTTTTAGTAAGCATTATAAGTATGCACTGTAGTTTACTGTGTCGGTATCAGTTATAGTGAATGTCACTTCTAACTTCTTGCATTCCTCAAATTTGCCAGGCTGTTTGGGCACTAGGTAATGTGGCTGGCGACTCACCCAAATGCCGTGATCTTGTTCTTTGCCTTGGAGCTTTGTTACCATTGCTGGCTCAATTTAATGAGCATGCAAAGCTTTCTATGTTAAGGAATGCAACGTGGACTTTGTCAAACTTCTGTAGGGGCAAGCCACAGCCTCAGTTTGAACAGGTTGGACCGATATGGATGTTTGTTTTTGTTGCATACTCTTATTATTATTTCTCCTGATGCCTTTGTCTTAAGTTCTAATGCTTTTGAAAATTATTGAGCAGACAAAACCTGCCCTCCCTGCTCTTGCTCGTCTTATACATTCAAATGACGAAGAAGTTCTTACGGATGCCTGCTGGGCACTATCATATCTTTCTGATGGTACAAATGATAAAATCCAAGCTGTCATTGATGCTGGTGTTTGCCCACGTCTTGTTGAGCTTTTACTGTGAGTATCCGACTTTAGATGATTTTTATGACACATTATATAGTGGTTCCTCTCTTTCTTGCTTAACTGGTAAAGCCTGGATTTTGGTTTTGGTTTTGTTTTTGTTTCTAGGCATCCATCACCTTCTGTTCTAATTCCTGCTCTGCGGACTGTTGGTAATATTGTTACAGGAGATGATATTCAAACTCAGGTATTGTTACCGTATCATTTTCAACAGCCTGCAGATTTTATATGGTAATTTATATATTTCCTAGTCTTTTACCACACACACATTGCATATGTACATGGAAAAAGCTGATCCCTTGTCACTTGCTGGAATTGGATAATTGCTGTTCTTTTTGACATTCTCCTTGGCTAATAAAAGATTAGTTATTTGTCTCTCTACACTTCCAGTAAGTAATTTTTCCATATGGATATTAAGTTAGCAATTTAAAATTTACATGTATTAGAGGGAATAAGAACTTAAACTAGTACGCCCATTTTTCAATTGTATTTCTCACATTTCAAATACTTCTATGTTATTCTACTGAAAAACTTTCTAGGTCCTTCCAAAAGGATCTGAGCCTCCCTCCCCACTCAAATCCTCTATTCAAGTTTCTTCTTCATGTTTCAAGCCAAGTAACAAAGGATTTTTAATTTTTATTTTTTTTCATTCTCAATCTAATCTGCTTGAATATTCAAAGTGCATGTTGGGTTGCTGGTTGCATAAGTTTTCTAGTATATTTTTTCTCTTACAAGCACAATAGGATGTGTGGAAATGCACAAACACATGCCCTGTCTACCAGTCTAACCAGGCAGTATCATCTAATAAAATTCTTCTATTATCAACAAAAAATAAAGAAAAGAAAAATGCAGGATCGAGCTAACATGTAATTTGGTTGCATTGGGTTGTGGCATATTTATGATTAGACATTCTCTAGTTACTTGGAAAGCCATTAATATATTGTTTTCTATCACCTTTCAGGTTATCATACAGCATCAAGCTCTTCTATGCCTTCTAAACTTGCTGACAAATAATCATAAGAAAAGCATCAAGAAAGAAGCTTGTTGGACAATCTCAAACATCACAGCTGGTAATAATGATCAGATACAGGTGTGTATATACTAGGCAAAAGAACCCGCGTCAATATAAAAGTTGGCTGCATTGTGTTACGAGATTTATCAGAACTTAATTATTGACCTTAATTTGTGAACCATATTTGTGTTGTCAATATATTTTCATGGCCAACTGGTGTATCTAATGCCTTAGATGTAACTACCTCATTCTGTTTCATCTTTTGATAAAATGCAACCCTTAATTTATCATGATGCTAAGATATGATTTCCAATCTATCTAGGCTGTGATCGAGTCGGGTATAATTGCCCCACTTGTCCAATTGCTTGACAATGCCGAGTTTGATATTAAGAAAGAGGCTGCCTGGGCAGTTTCAAATGCTACATCTGGTGGAACAAATGAGCAAATCAAGTAAATTATAATTCTTAAGTTTATAAATCTTCTTACTGTTTTTTACATTATGAGTTTGAGATGTTTTACTTTATAATGGTGAGTAGGTTCTTTGTGAGCCAGGGGTGTATAAAGCCGTTGTGTGATCTCCTAGTTTGTCCTGATGCAAGAATTGTCACTGTCTGCTTGGAAGGCCTTGAAAACATTTTGAAGGTCGGAGAAGCTGAGAAGACTTTGGGTAACACAGGCGATGTAAATGTATATGCACAATTGATCGACGAAGCTGAGGGTCTAGAGAAGATTGAAAATCTTCAGAGTCATGACAACAACGAAATATACGAGAAGGCAGTGAAGATTCTTGAAACATATTGGTTGGAGGACGATGATGAGCAGTTACCTCCGGGTGATACTTCTCAATCTGGATTTAACTTTGGAGGGAATGAACCTTCTATTCCATCTGGTGGATTTAATTTTGGTTGAAGGTATGTACTTTCCCATTTGCCTTTATTATGATGTGTATATGCTTTCATCTCCATTTTCTTATTGGTTGTAATGCTGATGTATTAAGTGGGTTTACCTGGATGGCCTAGCTGGGATAAACTTGTGATTGAGTTTGTAAGCTTGCCGGCGCTCAGGATGTCAATTATTCTGTTTTAGTTTTCATTTTTATATTGGATGTGCCTGATGGCACACGTGCTTGTGAAGTACTGTTCTGGCAAATGTCACATTTACCTTTAGTTTTGAATTAGTGTTACCTAGGAGGGGATATTTCATAGAATTTATTCATTCAAGTTGGTGAAAATCTTAATGATGACAAATACTACCATATGATTACTAACTGTACTTGTTTGTGTTTGAAATTTGCAGGTATTTAGTTCATAGTGAACTCAAATAGGATTTGTTTGGCTCAGCAGGGGCAGGTTTATAAGAGTTGGGAAAAGGGGTGTGCAATTGCCCCACACTTGATGACATTCTAGGGGGTGAAATTATATGTACTATGATTTTTTCGTTTGTTATTTTTTTTTATTGGCAAAAAGTTGACCTATAACTGCAATATCATGCAGCTTTAGTGCCCTTTAAAATTTCCAAATATTGGATAAATCTTGTTTGGATTTTCACGAGTGAACTGTTGGTGTAGATGATGAGAGACGCATAGCCCTATATCTCTACAGCTTCTTGAAGTTCTTACACATGCCTTGTAATTTTACAGCTCTTGCACTAAATGTGGTGCGATTGTAAAGCAGAGTAAATCATGTAGTACTCACCCCATTTTAAAATTAGATTTACTTTTTAACTTCTCAAGTTAATATATATATTTAATATTAAAATTCAAATTATTTTAGTTTTTAGAGATGCTTTTTGAGTTCATAAATAAATACATAATATCCTAAAAATTAAAAAGTATTGAAGCAGATATCAATTTTTGGTATTAGAATTTCATGGAGTTTGACATAACGAGTATGTAATTTTATCAAATGCACAAGGTTGTCCTGATTGCTGCAAGAGGTTATTAACATTGCGTGCTCCAAAATGAAAACGTCTAGTTCCAATTTGTCCTGTTTGTAACGCTATGCGTATCAATCTGTAAATGATTAGAAGATATGAAACTGCTTCGAACCTTCGTGTAACGGTAGGAATATTTTGTCCCAATCTACCCTGCAAACTCCATCATTAAACTACCTACTAGTACTATAAATAAAAGGGCCAACATATTAGTAGTAAATATTACTCGTGTAGTAATTAAAACATAAAGACAACTCCTCCAAGAAAGCAATGCAAAATCACCATTTGTCTTTGAACAATGAAGAAGAGGAGCATGAGGCCGGGGATGAAAAGGGGTATTGTTGGTGGAGGTCAGCAGCAAAATTTCAAGAATGTGCAAAGTTAAAGCTGTTTGAGATGCCCAATTTGTCAAACATTTCACCCAAACTCAGGCTTCTTAGAGAAATGGAGAGGCTGGCTTTAATTGGCCCTGATGGTCTTGATGAGCTCCGGCATAGGATTTTCACCTACCGGTCCGGGGATTTCTGGGTACCCACTGGCGGTATTAGGAAGGAAGACATGGAAATTCCTCCTGTAATCACAATTCTCTTGGTGGGTTTCCATAATGCTGGCAAAAGTTCTCTTGTGAACCTCGTGTACAGTGTTCTTGGCCGGTCTGGACTTATACCCTTTGCTCAAACATCTTCAGGTAAGCCCATTTGTATCTCAAATTAGTTACTTCATTTCTTTATCACTCTGAATTTATGAATTTCTGAGGTTTCTTTTAGAAACTATTCTCTAATTCATTGTTTTTTGGGGAGATTGAGATGTTCATTAACTGAAAGAAAATTTTTGAGCTGGTGAAGTATTAACAAAGGGGAGGCAGTTATTTTTCGTAAAAAAAAATGGGGGAGGCAGTGTTCTATATATAATTATCACACCAAAATGTGGTCCAAGTAATATCATAACAAATTCCAATGAGTCGTAACAAGAATTTCTGTTACTTTTGGTCTTCTTTATTATCAGTGGGAAGTGCTTCTAGTCACACAACTATGTTTATGGGGGAGCATAATGTCCTAAGGTTGCCGCAAAGCGGGTTTTGTGTCTATGACACAAGGAGCTTCCACTATGATCGGCTGGATGAGAGTGCTCAACAACTGTCAGAATGGATGGCTGATGGAGTTCACCATAACCAGATTTGTTTGCGCCCCGGAGACAACTTACTGAGTGGAGATGAAACTCCTTTCTTGAAATCGTCTTTAAAGTTTGCAACTAGAAGAGTGAATTGTGCAATGGTGGTGGCTAATGTTGCAGAAATCTATAAATCCTTGAAAGCAGCAGATAAGGAGCCAGTAGAGTCCCTGAGGCAGCTCTTTTCCACTCCAGCACTAAGGAAATGCAGTAAGTTTTCCTCGTATACTTTTTCTGTTTCTTAATTTGGACAAGTTACATAAATCATACTCCAACCGTCCAAAAATAAGAATGTCATTTGACTTTTACGTGTGCCATAGCCCATAGACACATTTGGACATAGTTTACCTATAGGAAATTTTAGTTCTAAAATGTATCAAAGTATAATTCTTGCATTATTCTGTCAAAACATCAAACATGTTGTTCATTTGACTTTGGTGGTCACAATCAAGAAGTTAATAATAGTCTATGCTCATATATGTTCTGAAAATGTTGCATTTGTGATCATCTGTGATTGCAGATGAGAACCCTATATTGATATTAACACATGGTGACAAATTATCGACGGAGGACAGAATTGACGCCCGCATAAAAATTTGTGAACATCTTGGTGTATCAGAAACTACTGGAGCTTATGATATTGTCTGCCTATCCGAGTATGGATTTCTCGCTGATGAAGTCGACCCTGTTACAGCTTATGCTCTAACCGAAGCAGTTTACAGGGCATTGCTACTCTCTGACAGGAGTCACCTCCCAAAAACAAGACTTCAAGATTGGATATTTCCGGCCTTGTCTTGGTTTCTCTCTTCTGTTGGTACTTTCTTTGCTTTGCTTGCACATTTTTTCTACAAACTAAGTAGGATGGCAGGTAAATTGGTATAGAATTTGTGTAGGATCGATCAGATATGCAACTAGTTTAGGTCAAGTAGTTAGAAGAAGCAAAACAAGATTTGTGATTGAGATAAGTAGTTTCAACTGGTTGTTGATTGATGGTATTAGAACAACTCTTATTTTCTAATTTTGTTGATGATATTAGTACAACTGTTATGTTATAGAGCTTAGGAGTGAATATTAGTGTCACTAATAAAGATTGTGTTTCTTGTTGACGTACACTTAATTCACTCAATTGCCTTGTTTTTATTATTGCATTGTGTATCTATTATGATTCGTCAATTGTTTGAGCTTATGGGAGAAAATAATAAATAAACTTGAAAAATCATGTGATTATCGTGGTTATTACAATGAGTTGTAATCTTTCAAGCTAGTCGTGATAATGATATAGATTTAATTACTGAAATTGTATAAGTAGTAGTATTATTTAAATTAATGAATTAACAAAATTATCATTAGTAAAGCAAAATCCATGATCCCCTACCTTAAACCGGATATGAAAAATTCTCAATCAAACCTTGCAACATGTATTGGAGGAGTTTTATTTTGCAAGAGCTGAGCTGAGCTGAGCTGAGCTTAGTAGTATAAAGGTTAGGACTTGCAAGATTTGTCCTTTGTCCTTGGTATTTGATCCCATTTTTAAGGCCTCTTAGATGGCAAAAGAGCGAGGTGGAGCCGATTGGTATTTTTCATTAATAACAGAACCGGAAACTCCACAGAATTTGGTCTTGGAGTGGAGAGGGAAAAAGTCTAATCTATAAGGCCGATGAACCTTCACACCGGAGTGGGTCATGAGCTAAGGGCAATTTCGGTTCCCCTCCGCATTGACCAATTCAACATAACCAAATATATCATGTATAAATTTCTTCACAGATTAAGTAAGTCAGGCAGGCAGGCAGGCAGGCAGGCAGGCGTAAGCACAGACATTCGATATCTTCGTAAGTTGGTTGATGTGACACGAACACCTGGAATAAAGGAATGTTTTCTCCTCTTCATAGCTATGATCTCACTACATGCACTTGAATAAAAGCAATGACGGACTTGACTAAAAGCGTGTCGGCTCGTTATATATATATATATATATATATATATATATATATATATATATATATATATATATATATATATATATATATATATATATTCTATATGAGTCCGGATCAGGTCCGGACTCCCGGATTTTAACAAAATCCGGACCTTTTTTTTTTGAAACAACTAAAAAAAAAAATTATGAAACTGAAATTTTTTCACAATACAGTGTTTTGGTCATGATTTGGATGCCTATACCAAAACATTTCTGTACAGTCTGGGCAGACTGTACATACATTGGTTGGTATAAGTATTAAAAACACACCCAAAACACTGTATGTATTATGGAAAAATTTCAGTTCCATAATTTTTTTTATTTTTTTTTAATTGTTTCAAAAAAAAAAAGGCAAAAAAAAAAAAATATGGGATCCGTATTTTAGGACCAGTCCGGGAGACCGGACTGGATCCTTGTTATATATATAAGAACTAAAAAGAAGTAGTATGCATCTAAATGAATAAGCAGACAGATGTCTTTCGGTTTATGCCTGATCACTCAAAAAATCAGGTATAATAATATATTTCACACATCTAATCTAAGTTAAGTTACTGCTGCAGTGCGGGCTAACTTGTGAAAATTATTGCGAGACAGCCCAAGGCTGAGGCAAAAATACGAGGTAAAACATCTTTCTAAGTGTAAAAATTGCATCCGTATATATTAGTAGTCTAGAAATATTCTATTTTGTGATATAAATACCCATTTGTTTTGTTTTTTTTGGTATGAAATTAAACCTGTTTCTTTTCTTTGTTGCAATTATTATTTTTTTATATCTGCTCGTGCTTCTTCTAGTCGTTTGTGGAAATGGCACGTAAGGTAATACGAATTGTCTAGAAGCAACTGCCACGTTAACGGAAACTCACACGTGTCTGTACTAGACAATTCCAGAAACAGCAGCCACACTACTAGCTACCATAATCCTCCTCTTCTTCCTCCTCCTCCTCCACCTACACCTCCATACATATATATGCATATATAAATATAAATATATACACTGATCACTCCATGGTCCATACACAGCTAGCTTGATCATCTGTTTTCTGTACCAAATACAATATCATAAAGATATTTCAAAGAGTTATCCGTCAAATCTAAAATTAATTGAGAATGCAATTCAGATTATTAGCCTCCTCCACCGCTACAAATTTAAACCGAATTTTCTTCTCATCACCACCCAACATTACTAGTACTACTACTATTCCATCTCTGTCCCCAACATTAATTAATTTCACCACTGCCGATCCGATCCTGCCCTTTACTACTCCGACAGTACTCTAGTAACTTTCTCTTCCTCACTCGCATATACAAGCTCAACATATTTTTATTATTTTTCTTATGTTATGTCCGTTACAAAATGAGAGATTAATGTTTGTTTTTTTTATAATTTTGAAAGAATATTATGAAGAAAAAAAAAGGGAAGAAGGTATCTTCATATATATTGATCTAAATTTGAATAGTTTTTCTAAGTTAAGAATGAGACTCATTTTGGGACCGGTACCGGGACCGGGACCGGGACGGAGAGTGCTAGCTAGTATAATTAATGTCAAGTTATTGATATACTAAACTGATATGTATCATGTTCAACAGCACGAAGAAGCGGCAAGTAGTACAACAGACCAAAAACCCACCAAAGAAAATGATCCATTTGTGTCCACCAAACCACCTGTCTCAATATTTCCAAAACTAGAAAGCACCGCCCGGGTTAACAAACCAATGCAACCCATCACCCAACAAAGGCGGCATAATTCGTCCACCACCGCAAACGTATTCCCACTTGAGGGGGTAAGCTGTGCGGGATTAGATGGTTCTCCGTTGCCGGAGGAGGAAAATGACAAGAGCCAAGGCGATCGGAGGTGGCAACAAAAAGAGCAAGATGATAAGGAGTATTTTAGTCAACACAAGGAGTTTCCGTTGTCAGAGATAGAGGTGGCAGATTCGAGGAAACCACTAACTAAAGTTATGTATGGGACTGCAGATGGTTACGAAGTGGGTGGCACTGATCATGAGTTGATCCTGTTCAGGCCGGAGCAGCTTGATACTGCGGAGGATGCTCTTAGGAGAGCTACCGAAATGTGGAGAGAATCTGCGGAGAGAGGTGATCCTGATTCTCCTCACGGTAGAATTCTAAGGGTTCTCCGCGGTGAATATTGGTGATTTATGCTTTTGTGTCTCATGTGGGTTTGATTTGCTTTATTAGTATTGTGATCAAACTTCAAAGTACACTAGTGTAGCTAGTCATTAATAGTGATATATGAATGGACTATGCCCTTAATAAGTTATGCAGAAGAAAAGGATTGTCGTGAAATGAGCTCTGATGATGATGATATGTTTCAAACGGATCCGGTTAGCATAAAGTTTATTTTTTGGTAAATTGGTCAATTGGTCAATAAAATGATAAAATGGCGACACATATAACATCGCCTGACCAACTTACTCAAAAATGACTTCATGGTAACCACGTCCGTTTCTAACATTGAAGCATGCATGCTGTTGTCTGGTATGGTTATATATCGCAATTGTGAGCATCAGTATGTATAACGGTTATACATCCAAGTGGTAGGGCAATAAATGGAATATGAAATATCCAATATTTGTTTTGAAAATTCCGTGTTTGTATCTATACAAATATATAATCAATGAGTAAGGAGTCGTCGTCTCCATCTAGGTTGTGTTAAAAAAAATCAGTAAATTATAGGTACCTATTAAGCGAATTAGAATCCTCTCTTTCAATCAAATAAAATAGAGAGTACATTCTGATTCTTAATTTATATAGTCTACATCGTCATCCTCCTCCTAATTCCTACTAAGCTGGCTCATGTAATTTTATGATATACCAATTGTATATATATATATATATATATATATATATATATATATATATATATATATATATATATATGGGCTATATGTATATACACAGTTGTGTATATACAATAGGGTTATGACGACAGATTTTTTAGGCTATAGCGACGGTAATATCGTCATGGTTTAAAATAGCTATGACGACGGGTGAAACCGTAGCTATAGTTCAAAAAATTGTCGCCATAATTTACTGTGTAATACACAACTGTGTACATATTTTTTTTATATATATGTGTGTGTTGGGTTAAGTATTGTGTAGAATGAATTTATTACTACTAGTTGATTATCAAGTGAAGTGATGGTTTCCTTCGCACCTTTTCTCATATCTCAAAATCCCTTTATTTATTCTTCATTATGTATTGTCTACCATCCAATCCAAGAGATACACTTTATTAGGAAGTGATCAGCATGAAGTTTATTTTTAAGTAAGTTAATTAATTAATTAATAGAGAGCTGACATGCAAATGAAAAAGAACGCGCAAATTCGTATATTCTAATAATTGAAAAAGAAGAAGACTTTTATATGATATGACCCCAGCGATGTTGGGATCGACTTTGGTAGCGTGCAGTGGTAGGTACTTGGGCATATAATATATAGGAAGTGAACTAGTGGATCACTGGAGAATAATGTATATAACAAAAAGTTTTCAATTAAATTATAATTATTGGTTACCACTTGAAATTATTTTTGATTTGCAAAATACTCCATATAACAAGGAGGAGGTAGGTTGTTGGCAGAAAGGAGAGAGATGAGAGTGGCTTCTTAATTCACACAGTAGTAAAAGTTATTTGGAAATAAGAAAACATAAATAACTTGGGCATATAATATGCAAATGAATGAATACATAAAGGTTTTTTTTTCGTAAATCATAAAGATCCTCTTTTTTTGATTGAATGTATGTATTGATGATCAATAAATGACGGCCCCATTCCCATAACGCTGTCTAAACTAACATATTATAGTACTAGTACTAGTATTGCAGTTATTACGAGAGACATTCAGTAGAGTAATAATAGTAATTTATTTTTATTTGAAAAAAACACAAATCATAAAGAAAAATTTCTCTTAATTTCCTAGTATTTCATTACAGTTACCGTCGGGCGTCGACAAACCATCTCCGACCCGGCATCACGGGGCACCAACTGCCTCTGCTGAGCCATCAAAATCGACTTGTACAGCTCAACTAATATTTTCTCGTCGTACTCCTTCACCGGCCGGGTGACAAAACAACCCTCCCCTCCAAACCCGTTACCGTACCCGCTAACACCAACCGCTCTGGAATTAGCAATTCTCAGCATCATGTTGACGTAAGCGTCTCGTATCCCGGTGAATAACTTCTTGGGCGAGAAGAAGCTCAGTTTTAGCTTAGGTGTAATCTTTACCCTCCACCGCCTCTTCCGGTTGGAGCCGGCGGAGCCCAACTCCTCCGACGGCCTATTCTGTCTCCGGCCGGTTGCGGTGAGGCGCTCGTATCCTCTTCTTTTCCAGTAACCTTTCAACCTCTTGCATACTGTTGTTGAAACCCCTTCCATCCAGATCCTTAATTATTAATGTCTTCCTCGCTCCTCCCCTCTATATATATCTCTAAGTAGTGTATATATATTAATATATTTGTTGTGACTACATTACATACATATTACATAGAGAGAGAGAGGGTGGGCGATAAATGGGGGAGGTGGTGGTGATTCAATATTCATTAATGGGATGGATGCTGGTTTTGTTTGTTTGGGGAAATGCAGTTGTGTTTAATCAATGCATGTGCAGGATTTAGATACACACCACCCCACCATCTGATTATTTTACTTTGACGTTAAAGAAACCGATCCTCCGTCCACGCGCCATGTGTGATGTGTTCGCGATCTACTCCTCCCAACTCCAATCGGTGTTGCGTTGCCGTTGATCATGAGACAAAATTTTTTGAAGGGAGTATTTATTTATTAATTAATTGTTTAGAAAAATTGAATGCAATCAAATACAACTATTAAGGCAATTTAAAAGTACTAATTTAAAACAATTTATTTAATAAGTTTGATTATTATATGTTATTAATTTGTTGTAATTTTTTTAAACCAACTTATTTCATTAATAAATTGTTATATATATTTGGTAATTAAGCATATATATATATATATATATATATATTTACTTAAAATATATATTCAGCAAACTAGCTATTAGTTGGAAAATATATTTAAATTTTGTTCATTGTTGTAATCAAATTAATTATAGCTTACTTGAAATTAGTTAGTTGATACAAACATTACTTTTCAAGTTATTTTTTTTAAATATTGTATAAATAGCTTCAAATAAATTTCAACAATGCCATTATATGAAGAAACCTTGTGTTATTGATATGTTTTTCTTATAAAAATTATATTTTTCACCAGAAAAAAGATCACTTGTGTAATATTAATTTTAGTTTCTTAGAATAGATAAACAAATCATATTGTATTCAACTCAATTAATACATACTTTGTATTATATCAAGACAATCCAAAGTAAATTTGTTATCATGCACTTATAATATTTTATGATTTAACTATGAATTTATAGCTAAGGAAATGACATTATAAGTACTATTTATATTTATGATATTTTGAAGGTGATAATTACTAAAATATCATTAAATAATTATATATATATATATATTTTAACATATCAACCTCTAATTTAATGTTGGAGTGAACTGATCTCATTATATATATCCACAATCGTAACATTTTATTTTAAAATTAATAGAAATTTTAGGATATATTATAGTAGAGTATATTCACGCGCTCGGAGAGTGAATGATGATATTGGTATTATGGTATATTACTCTACTCGTGCCATTTTTGCGGATGAAATTCCAGTATATATGGGTGGTCCAATAATAATAATAATAATAATAATTTGTTTTACGTACTCCTTATCTTTTAAAAAGAATTTTGCTTTATAAATTCTAACATCTATAGTGACATCATATAAATTATGCGGGACAAAATATAAATTTATTAAATTTAAAAGAAATAATATTAAAAAAGGACAGTATAATTAACTAAATTGATATACTAAAGTCATATAGTGAAATTAATTAAGTTGTATGAAGGTTGAATTGCTTCTTAATTATCTGATGTCAACTTTTCACTAATTAGCTTCGACTGCCTGATAGAGTATGATGTCAACCTTTCACTAGTTATATAGCTTTCACTGCCTGATCGAGTATGATTGTCACTTTCATATATATATATATATATATATATATATAGCTTACCGGTTTAATTCCTTAAAACAAAAAATATTAATTAGTAGGTCTGATCTCTTTCTTTTTTCAAAGTTAAAGTTAGTAAGAGTAGGTAATTTAGTCAAGTAAACTTTTTTACTCTCCTTAAAAGATGCAAACGTTGAATATTAGTATGAAAAAAAAGAAAGAAAAAGAAGAAGAAGGTATTAATATTATGATGCTTATAGCTCTTACCGTAAGCCTAAATGAAACATAGTAAAGGTAGGAAACATATGGTATTATAAGCCTAAATGAAACATAGTAAAGGTCAGTCATATGTATTATTAATTGCGCAGGTGCTTAAACTAGGGAGCTTAGCATGCATCCTCATCCTCATGGATGACAAGAATAATCCAAAATCAGCACACCTTCTTGTTCTTAATTAATTCAGCAAGAATCATATCTGATAACGTGCATGCAAAATAAAGTGCCAGATAGATAGATTAATTATTAGCATTACGTATATATTCTATGTATGTATGTATGTATGTATGTATGTATTAAGGTGGTTGTTTTGATGCTCCATTAATTATTATGAAGTTATGAATTGGTGGGTTAGGAATTTGGTTAGCATGCAGTTTATTTTTTGGTAAATTGATCAATAGATCAATAGAATACTGATACACATAGAACCTCGTCTGCATGTTAACATTATATTACTCAATTAACCAACTTACTAAAAATAAATTTCATACTAACCACTTCCGAAAGTATTAGGCTACATAATTACTCTATCTCAATTGCTTGCGTATTACACTTTCACTCTCACAGTTGTCAAACTAATTCAAGTAGTAGTACTTTTCTTCCTATTTTTTCTTTCTTTTGCTAATTTAACACACTCCAATCCACGTTGAAACTTAGATGAATTAAATACCAATTTTACATGTGTAAATTTTTTAGATTGACTTTTTTAAAAGCAATATTAATTTCATAACTTAGAACGAAAACAATACTATAAAGTAATACAAAATGATGTAATTTGGTGACTAAATTAATAATATACGTATTAACAATATTTACCCTATATTAAGGAACGGAGGTAGTATATTTTTATCTATTATTGAAGATTAAAATATAAATAAATAAAATTTAAATATATTTATATCCAATTTTTATGTCCGCATAAAATTTTTGGGACTGGACTGGACCGTCGGAGGTCAATCCGGGCATCCAAAGAGGCTAGTGACGAGGATTAGGATCAATTTAATGCAACCAACATTTTACGCCCAATGAATAGGCACGTTGTTATGTTTATACGGAGTTTATTAAATGCTTTAATTTCTAGAGAGTATCATTGCTTCCTATTTTTAGTTGTTACTCATTGATATCATTATTGAAAATAAAAAAATAGTATAAAATAATCATTCTCTCTCTTTTTTTCATCACCAACATGTAATGTTATGTCTGCATTAAAGAAATTAAATAGAGGAAATAAATTAGAGAGTAATTCATCCTCCAGCCTCAAGAAATAAAATTTACAAATATTAAAAGCATATTATATAATTTTAATTTTTAATAAAAGAATATCCATATTTTGTAAGACGAATAAATCTATCCAAATTACACCTAAAACACCATATTTTGTAAAAATTCCTGTTGGAACAAATACTATACATTTTTTGAGAGTCACATTAAAAAAAAAATTGGACCGGTCCAATTTTTCGGTCCATTTTCCCTGTCCGCGTAGAAGGACTCTTTGTAAGACTAACTCAACCAAATCAAAATCAATTTTTTGTCGGTGTAGGGCCATTGTAGGAAGTAGATGCTGATTACTTTACCTTCATTTTTTTTTGTGGACATTACTACTTTATTGGGCTGATTAGTCTCTCTAGAACTAAAAGGCATTTGAACTTTAACCCATTATACTTATCTAAATCAAAGGCCAATTCAGCTGTGCCACAGGATGTGACTAGCTTTTTGGGCTGTATTGGATAAAAATTATAATTTGAGGTCAATATATTAAATTGAATAATATTCTTATATTCAAGTAAATTTTAGTCCTTGGACTTGCAAATGATGAGAATAAATTTGAAAGAATATCAAAACCTGTATTCCAAATAATTTGGGCTTAGCGAAGATAACAATGCGCTAGGCTTGCTATAAATGAAGTTGTGCTGTCATTTTATGGCCCATTACAATCGTACAATGTACCGCCTAAATAAATTCTTTGGTCAGAAAATAAATACTTATTACAATATTAGTACTCCATAAATTGCTATTTACTAGGGGTGTTCAAAAAATTCGATTTTTCGGTTTTTTTTACCGAATCGGTTGAAACCGGTACCGGCGGTACCGGTTTTTTTCGATTTCGGTTTTTCGATTTTTTTATACTTTTCAGTACCAGTAGCGGTAATGAGAATTTGGAATTCGGTAAAACCGAAAAACCGAAAAAAAAACCCGAAATTTGCATGGATTTGCATTCTTGTTCTGTGGAGGAGAGTGGAAGAGAGAGATTGAAGAGACAATAATCACTATTTCATGACTGCAATGCATTTGATACTTCTTTAGTCAACAATACTATACTGTCAGCTCGAGCAGCTTCGATGCAAGAACGTCAAACACCTGCTAAGTGCTAATTCCACTACTAGTCTACTACCGTCTAGTGTCTACTCATGTACTAAGGAGGAGGATAGAGAACACCTGCTAGTTTTAATACAGTATTTGAATTTTATATACTCCTTCCAAAATAACTTCTTTTTCTTTTTTTAATTTTAGCCGATACAATTTTTAAACTATATATAAAAAATATTACTCGTTTATTATTATTAATGAATTATTTTAAATTTAAATTTTAAAATACCTTATTTTAAAAGTCAATATTATAATTCAGAGCGAATGTGGTATATTATTAGTACGTAGTTAGATCTCATTTTTATTACTCGAGTTAATAACAATAATCACTATTTCATAATGCTTACATTCACGAGAACAAAATAATGGGCTGCAAATTGTTGAGTAATGTAGAATTACCAATTACTTAATTTTATGTTTTTATTCTAGCGATAAAAGTTATTAGAAGACGTCAAGTAAGGTATATATAATCAAAATTTAAACCAAAATATGTAGAACAACAAGCAAACTACAGTATGATATAAATATATAATCATATAACAACAAGCCAACTACAGTCTACAATAACAATTGTATATGATTTCTACAAGACGAACAGTATATGATATATAATTGTTGATGATTTCTTTTTTTTAGTTTTTTTTAAAAAATTGTTAATATATTAAAATAAATTATTTAATTATTATTATTTATTAATAATTATATATATTACCATGCATGTGGTATAACCGAAAACCGAACCGAAAAAACCGATACCGATTTTGTACCGAACAGGTAATTCGGTACCGATTTCGGTTCTTGTTTTTTCGGTAATTTTGAATCGGTACCGGTTCGGTTTTTTCGGTACCGGTTCGATTTTTTACCGATGAGCACCCCTACTATTTACCACTTTCTATTACAAAAAACAACCTTTATCAATATAGTCTATTCATAAACTTCGTCAACTAATGGTTTGTTTATTTACATCTGAATGAGTCCGGTAAAGTCATTCAAATCGTTTGTTGTATAATTTTTAAACTCTGAATGTGTCTAAATGATTCATCTAAAAAATTATAGTTGAATCAGTAAAAAGTAGTACTGAATGATATTTTTACCTACCTACCTACCCACCCTCATAGACAATTAAAAACTACATTTAATATTCATCTTTTTTTACTATTTTAAACAAATTTGATTGTTTACAATTTGTTTTTTATTTTTATTTTCTTTTACAAATTGGTCAATAATCAATTTAATGAATGTTGTTGTAATCTTTTATTTTGGTTTTAGGGACTAATAGAATATTGCTGAATAAAATTAGTGTATTACTAATAGTATACTCCAGTAAAATTGTTTACAAGTTTATATTTAATTTTTCTTAAATAACATTATTTATTTATAATTACATAATAAATTTGTTCATAATAATCTAAAAGGTTAAAATAAAAAAATATACGTATTTAAATATTTTAAATAAACAATTATCAAACATATCATTTTGCTATATATTTATAATTTATAACTCATTCAAATTCTAAACCTTCCTTTGAAGTATCGTGGTCCAAGTAGAAGGATATTAATTAGAAAGAAGATAAGGGATGAATATAATCAAGACATCAATGGTGTTTAGTGTTTGTGTAAATTGTCCCCTCATGTTTTACACTTATTTGCAATATAGATGTCAATATTTTAATTTTTGTAATGTCATAATTAATGTCTAATTTTTTTTATAAAATCGTTCATTCTAACAAATTTTGGTCAAAATTAGCAAGACATGTGCATGTCATGTGAGTTTTATAAAAGCAAAATAGTTCATTCCAGAACAAAACTATTTTCTACGTCCTTACAATAATAAAATAGATTTTCTTATAAATATTTAACCAAATAAAATAATTAAAAAGAAATTAATTACAAAACTCAAAGACCTATTTAAATGAAAATTTAAGTAGCATATTTTGATTAAATATAAAAGAAAGAATTAAACGATAAAAATTAGATTAAATTAAAAATAGAGGATGATTGAAGATTAATGGATAGTGTTCAATTGTTCATACCTTTCCCAAAAACTTTCTGCACCACGTTTAGTAGGAGTATAATTTAGAGTGAAGTGCAGCTTGCTAGCTCAAGTTGTAGAAAGTTCTAATCACTGTTATAAAATCAATCTTTACATAATAATTGGTAGGATATATAATAGAAAATTGATATTTGTACATATTAAAATAATATTTTTATAAGTTCCACTTACTATTTATGTTTTATATGAGAGAGATTACGTAGAAATATTAATTTTTGGGTTTTTTTACATAAGTATACAACAAATAGAAAGTAATTACAAAAAAAGTGCATCAATTAAATAATTACAAAAAGATTGTACATATTACAAAAATAGTACAATTCACATTAATAAGGAAACTTAAAATCAAGGACTAATAACTGCTATAATTAATAATTCAAATTCAAATATTTGGATCTAACAACAAAAACAAATTCAAATTCAAAATAATAATTCAAATTTAAATATTCAAATTCAAATCTTCATCTCCTTCACATACACTTTGAAATAATAGTCCGCCGCTACACCGCCGCTACACCGCCGCTACACCTCACATACTCCGCCGCTACACCGCCGCGAATCTCCGTTGTCCAAAACGCCAATGAGAATAAGAATAAGATTCGTCCTACAAAAAGTTTAAAAATAAATAGATGTAACTTTTAATGTTCTGAAAATTTTTTTATAACTATTTTGTTACTCATAAATAATAAAATGGTTACCTTTGTATGAATGGTTGGCTACCAACTGCATCACATTCAAACGAAATTGGTAACTTAATAAAATTGAATTGGTTACCTTGGTCTGAAGGTTTGGCTACCAACTGCACTATTAAAAAATTGCAGGTGTAGATGTGAATTAATTACTTTGGTATGAAGGTTTTGTTACCTTGGTACGAAGGTTTGCTTACCTTGATTTGAAGGTTTGGTAACTAACTGTACTAAGAAAAAATTTAAAGTGTGGAGGTTGATACTGATATGACAGTTTGGTTACCTTGGTATGAAAGTTTGGTTACCATCATCCAGTATTTGAATGAACACATTCAACACATCATAATGGACTTTGTCAATCTCATCTGCATATCGCCTCCTGCCTCCTGCGGACAGTACCTGAGCGACCATGCACTGCTGTCGTCTTCTCCGCCATGAACCAATATATTCCGGTGTATATTCTCCACGGTCTTGTCAGATTTGACTTTTTTCAGCAAGAAATTCCACACAGGAATCATATTTCCACGGCAAATCTTTCGAAAAGAATCGGTGGACGGCATTGAAGCCTTGGTTGAAGCAATGTAAGGGCCTTGGTTGAAGCATCGTTACTAATGAAGCAATGTTGCTTATGGCGGGGCGGCACATGAAATCCTTCAGTCACGGGTGCCACGAGCTCTTTATAGTAATTTTTTATAAGCAACTTGAGGTCTGATTTAAAAAAAATGTGATTACATGTTTTGGTTGAAGTAATGTAAGGGCCTTGGTTGAAGCAGTGTATGAGGAATAAAACGTTTCTATATATATATAGAGAGAGAGAGAGAAAGAATACTTGAATGAAGAAGAAGTGTGATGACTAAATTCAGTTGTTATAGATGAGAGAGAAGAAGCCTTAAATTAAAGAATTCTAATTGCATACTAATTCCCTAAATTAAAGAATTCTAATTGCACTAATATTATAAATAAATATGAAAATGTATTAGTTATATAAAAATTTTATGAGAGTACTATTATTATAATTAATTTTAAAAATATAATAAAATATATAATTCATCCAAAACATATTTGGTCATATCATTTCATTTTTTATATTTCTGATTTAATATAGAATAAGCATCTTGTGTAGACGTGCTGTGCTGTTGCACGTCAGTCATTGTGCTTCCACGCAACTCCAGCTGTTTTTCTTTCTTCCTCCGTCTTAAACGATTCTCGTTTAAATTTTATTTTTTTATTATAATTTATTTATTATTTATAACTTTTTAAAAGAACAAATTATTTATTTATTTTCATTACTTTCGTCTATTTTTATTATTCCAAGAATTTTTTTTTGTATTAATTATTTTCAACTTCATAAAATTTTAAATATTAAATAATAATATTAAATAATTTTTTAATTTATATATAAAAATCTTAAACGATAATTATTTAAAAACTAAATACAACTAATATTTTATTTAATTTCTTTTTATGGATACACTATACGTGTTGTGTATTAAATAAATTCAAAAAATTGATCTTTCAACAATTACAATGTACAATTACAATTACAATTACAATGCTTGTCTGTCATTTGGAATCTAATTCTATGGTGGAAAATGCAATGCTCTTGAAAAACAAAAGGAAAAGTAGTAGTAGTAATTAGTAAATCCCTCTCTCTCTACTTGGTTTCTCTGCACTGCCTCTTCACCTTCTTCAAAGAAGAGAGATAAAGTCAGCAGAGGGGAGAGAGACTGGACTGCACCGCACGTCGGCGCACAGTAGTGCCAGAATCCTTCTCTCTGTGGGTTTTGGTTCAAGAATTCTTCTCTCTATACTTCCTCTCTCATCCAACATCGCTTCTTTTCTACGGCATCCGATTAGGGAAAAGAAGTGAGAGAGAAGAAGAAATTAGAGGAAAGGCACTACGATTCTATTTTTTACTCTGGCGGACCTGAGAGAACCCCTGTGTCTCTTTAATCTTATCAGATCGATTCGATTTTAAATCCAATAAAAATAGGTTAGGATTTTACCGACTGAAAATGCTCTGGGTTATGAGATTCTCAGGCTTCTTCTCCGCAGCAATGTTGATGATTGTTCTATCTCCATCTTTTCAATCATTTCCGCCGGCCGAAGCCATTAGATCCTCTCATCTCGACGGCTACCTCCGATTTCCCGGTCAGATTCCGGCCGTCGACTTCCCGAATCGGTTTTCCTTCCGAAAAGCATCCACATTCCGCAATGCCGAAGAATGCAGCTCCGGTAACAGAAAAAATTTGGGGAAAATCGACGTCTGCGACCCCTCTCTTGTTCACGTTGCAATTACTCTCGATGTTGAGTATCTCCGTGGCTCAATTGCCGCTGTTCACTCGATTTTACAGCATTCAATGTGTCCTGAGAGCATATTCTTTCATTTCCTGGTCTCAGAGTCTAGTCTCGAAACCCTAGTTCGCTCCACTTTCCCTCAGTTAAAGTTCAAGGTCTATTTCTTTGATCCGGAGATTGTAAGGAGCTTAATCTCGACTTCGGTTCGGCAAGCGCTTGAACAGCCGCTTAACTATGCTAGAAACTACTTGGCTGATCTATTAGAGCCTTGCGTTCGCAGAGTTATATATTTGGACTCCGATCTCGTACTCGTCGATGATGTTTCCAAGCTTTGGAGTACTAACTTGGGAACTAAGACAATTGGAGCACCGGAATACTGCCACGCGAACTTCACCAAGTATTTCACGGCTATTTTCTGGTCGAGCAGGCGGTATTCCAACACTTTTTCCGGCCGGAATCCGTGCTACTTCAACACTGGCGTGATGGTGATAGATCTGGTCAAGTGGAGACGGTTCGGGTACACGAAGAGGATCGAGAGATGGATGGAATTCCAGAAGAGCGGTCGGATCTATGAGCTCGGGTCGCTTCCTCCGTTTCTGCTTGTTTTTGCGGGACACGTGGCGCCCATTGAACACAGGTGGAATCAGCATGGATTGGGAGGTGATAACGTGAGAGGCAGCTGCCGTGACCTTCATCCCGGTCCGGTGAGCCTGCTGCACTGGAGCGGCAGTGGCAAGCCCTGGCTCAGGCTCGACTCGAAGCAACCGTGCCCGCTCGATTCTCTATGGGCCCCATACGACTTGTACGGGCAGTCAACGTGAAATGTGTACCGAATGGAACCCTCGCCGGTAAATGTTTTTTGTTCCTTTATTTGTTAGCAGCAGATGAATATCAATTTATAATAATTATTTTTTAAAATCTTTTACTGTTCAGCTTTATATTTTTTTTTTGGCTATTTAAGTGACCATGAGCTGAGGCCATTTGTATTCTATTCTATTATTCTTGCCTCTGAAAATAAAAGAAGAAAAGGATGTTGGATTCAATTGTTTCACATTTCGTGGTACCCGTATGACTGGTATGATTTTACCATTATACGTAAATATGCTATCTGAAGAACATGCTTATGAACTCCTCATAAATTCATATTTAATTATTCCTGCAAATGGTAAATACTACTACTATAAATTAACTACAGCACGAAAATTATAGTTATTACTTATTAGTAGTACCTATCTTGTACCGGTAAAGTTATTGATTATTTTGTCCTCATAAAAGAAATAATAGTTTAATTAAAGGGAATTGATATTTTTATGAGGATATTTGATATCTCACAATAGTAAACAAAGATAAATAGTAAATAGAATCCACATTTATTTATATGGGGTAAAGTTTGAAAAAAATATCAAAATACTATTCAATTTTGGGGGTGGGGATGAGAGATGGGGACTAATTTGGCAAAGGGTTGCACATGAGTTTTTGCGATAAATGTTGGTTTTGGCGGGGGAGATGATATGGTCCACTTTATGTAGAGGTAGAAATAGGAAGAAGCGAATAAAGAGAATCGGAATGTTACTCCGTACAATATTAAGTGGCGCAAAAATTGGATCTTGTCCCATTTCCAATATTTAGTGGAAGGCTGATTAGTAGAGAACAAAGCTACTACTGTGGAGGGGTGCCGAGCAGCACGTACGCTTTGCAGAGAGGGAGGAACCCGTTATTTTGTTTTGTTTTGGCGGCGGCTACATGATGGTTGATACAAACTGTGTGTGGCTGTGTATAAGCTTGCAAACGAATTGAATCGATACAAACTTTGTCGAATTCAAATTGAACTCGAACACTGTTTTATCGAACTCCAATATATTCGAGTAACATGATCAAATCAACACTCGTGTGATTTCGATCATTAGCTGTTCGCGAATATGATCGAGTTCGCAAACATAGTTGAACATGATCGAGTTCACGAATATACAATTCCCGAACGTTCACGAAGACATGCTCCTTCGCGAACGTGATCAAGTTCGCGAATATTTTGATGAACCACGTCAGTTGATTATATTTTCAACTTTTAAGTCGGTTAATAAATTTTACATGTAAGAAATTGAACCATTATAACTCATGTTAGAAATCGAATTATTCAAATCGATCTTGACCTTTTCAAACCGAACAGAATTGTTAACACAACTCCAGCGAACCGAATTACATGGTTCGCAAACATATTTAATCAAGTAGTCGAACGTAAACTCATGTGTATGTGCGAACTGAACTCGACAAGATATCAAACTCAAGCTCGAATCAAATCGATTAGCAAACGGTTGGTTCGTTTGCAGGCATGTGTATTTTATTCAATTATTCACTTTTAGTATTAGAAAAAAGAGCAAGGTATTTTATTTTAATGTCCAAAGGATAGAGAAATGTTTGTGAGGACCAATCCTTGCGTCCTGGCATCACACGTGGCAAGTTGTTTCATGGCGTGTCTGTTCATAGAGTTCTTCGTAATGTGACGGCAGCAGCAGCATATCTAATATATTTATTTGGAAGTGATTAGCATGAAGTTCATTTTTGGTAAGTTAGTTAATTTATTAATACATTATTGAGATACATGCAAGACACTATGTGTGTCAATATTTCAATTGATCAACTTACCAAAAAAATAAATTTAATAATAAACGGATACTAGTTATTTATAGATTCTTAGGATTTGTTAACCGTAACCCCCACCCCCTCCTTCCCCTTTCTCTTGTGTTTATTTTATAGAGAAAAGTTATTACAGAAACAGAAAATGCTGTAGTGGCCTGTTGTTGTTGGCTGGTCGTCTCTTTTAGGTGTTGGCTTTTTTCTTCTAGTATTAGATTAGATTAAATTAAAAGGATGATTAAGACTTTGCAACTGACACAATAGGGGTTCCATTTAACAAGATTTGATTAATAAGCTTTGTTTCTTCTTTTTGGTTAATATACTAATCATATCATCTTCCTAATCCTTGGTGTTCTATTTCCTTTTTGCTCACATTAGGAAATATTTAGAGGATTCTAGAGCACTAAATAAATATTCCCTACCTACTCACGGAGTAATTAAGGGAGAGTGAGGAGTAGGTTATTCATGTGGATTGTGAGCTTCACTTATCCAAAGATGAGAGAGAGAGAGAGAGAGAGAGAGAGAGAAACGTTAAAATCAAAAGATAAGAAGAAGAGAAAGGGTGGAGTGGACATTTTTTATGATGGTAGTAGAATCTTTTCAAGCCCATTTCGTGGAGAATAACAGCTTGTCCAGACCCCATAACCCATCTTCTGTTGGTCCCCTAACCGACTTTACTTTCGGTAAATGAACAAAAAGAATTAGTTACTCGGGATTTAGTTATTCAAAAGATTTGCCAAATTACCAATTACTTGATTTTGAACCGGATTTTCTTCCAGCAATTTTGGATTGATGAGTAAGAATACATGACCTTAATTCATCCTTTCCTACCCAACTTGAAACCAATTCTCCTTAAATTTTGATTTAGGTATTGGATAAATGGGCTGGTACTATCGATCCTAAGTTACAACTTGCCATGTTCCAGTTTTCTTCTCTTTAATAATGACATGCACCAGTTTTTACGTTCCCACTAGTAATCTGGAAGAGTGAAAAATGGTGTTTTAATGCTCATTAAAATGAAGGAAGAAGAAGATACGGCAGCTGCAACGAATCAGATAAAAGTCCCCCTGCCTCCTGCAGCAGCAAGGGCTGTTTGAGCTTGTATCATTCCCATTCGGACACAGACACGTTTTTGGGGAAGAAACCCACTTGTTTCCCATCAACTGTCAGTTGTTACTTGCTACTATGCGAGGAAAACACATGTAGCCCACAAAATAGTCCAAGTCCTTTTACAGCTTGAAACAGCCCTTTTGTTTTGAGGAGGGAGAGGGACCATTCACAGTTTCACACCATATCTACATATGATATGACCCACCCCACCTCAAATTGTTCTTCCTACAAACATAACAACCCACAAATAAGAATTACTAGCTGCTGCTGCTGCTGCTAACCAGAATGCTTAGCAGTCATTTTGGAGCATTATCACGATTTTATAGAAATCATTGCGTTTATACGAAGAAGACAAGATATGAATGACACGTGGCAAGGTGAGTATTATACATATGGCTATGGATATCTATTATTAAGCTAGCTAAGTAATAATGACGTACACTTTTGTCTCATTTCCTGCTCGGATATTTTTGTTGGAACACCAATCAAGTGCTCTGAATTTATAGAAATAAATTATAAAAAGACAAATGATAAGAGGGCAGAGGTTGCAACTAAATAAGTAGCAACCCAAGTTTCTTTCCACACATTAGAAGGAAAAAAAATGTTATATGAGGTGGAGGAACTTGGTGCTAGTTGAATGACTAGAGGCTGCCCGGGAGAGGCAAACTAATGAACTATGTATGTGTAGCTCTGCATACCTGAGGGAGGGAGGGAGGGAGGGAGGGTGGGTTTAAGTAAACGCAAAGCAAGTAAACAACAGTGCAGATCATCCTAGACTAAACAAAACACCTCCAAGTAGGTTGCTCAACTCTGGGAATTAAGGGGCTGTACATGGTCCTAAATACGCCCACTGCAATCACAACCATGTTCAACAATATTAACATTACCCGCGAATCATCAAGACCATAAATTTAAACTCATCTGCAGGTTGTGAATAAAATGTTAACTCCTGCTATAACCTAACCTAGCTTCAATTGTCCCATGAGTCACAGCTACTGGATGGATGGATGGATGGATGGATGGATGGATGGATGGGCACTAGCTAGTTCCACCAATCAACCAGAACAAATCATGGAGAGTGATTCCTGACCAACTGATTTCGAGGATAGTAACTAACTTTTACATTACTCACATATTTTTTATTTATTTTATAATTTGGTAATTTAAATATGTAATAGTAAGTGTATAATTATTTTTATTTGTATAGTAGAATATTTTGGATTATACTTGTAACATGTCCAACACTTTAGTCTTTATTGATGAAGTTCATGTGTATTTTATTTAGGGTCCTTAACACTAATATACAACAATTAGAAAGTATTTACAAAAATAAAACACACACAAAATAATTACAAAAATAACAAAACACAATATATTAGGATTCCTAAAATCACGTATCATTAACTCCTACACGACAGTTATTTTCCTTTCATATTTGTAACCAGCCGCACCTAAATTCAAGCAAGTAAGAAAATCAATCGGAGAAGACAGATTAACGCCAAATCAATCGGAGAAGACAAAATCTTCTGTCGCGGCACAACTCTGATATCGGAGAAGACGAAACCTCCTATCGCGACTAAACTCGTAATCGGAGAAGACGAAGTCTGTTGTCGCGATGCATCTCTAAGATCGAAAATAGCATACAAAATCAACAACGCCTTCAAGTTCAGTAACCAAATACTGCAGTGATTGTTGAATACAAGATCAACATCAACTTCGATACAAAATACTGAGGTATGTGAGTTTAAAATTTATAATCATATAGTTACCTATGGTTACTACGAATTACTATATTGGTTACCTTTCTTAAGTTTTTTGCACTTAAAATGGTCACACAGTAAGAATAATGAATGTTTTGATTGCAAAATGTATTTAAAAAAATGTTGTATATTATGGTTACTAAGGTTATAAAAATTGGTTACTGTCTAATGTTGTCTTGGTTACTGACTATTCTGTCTTGATTACTGTGTAAACTGTCTATTGCTGTCTTAGTTACTGTCTAATATTGTCTTGGTTACTGCACAATATTACTAATTAATGTTGAATTGGTTACTGACTAATGCTGACTTGGTTACTATGTAACATTATTTTGGTTACTGACTAATGATGACTTGCTTACTGTGTAAAACTATAATGGTTACTGACTAATGTTGACTTGGTTACTGTGTAAAATTATAGTGCTGACTTGGTTACTGTGTAAAATTATTTAGTGACTAATGCTGACTTGGTTACTGACTAATTCTGACTTGGTTACTGACTAATGCAAACTTAATTATTGCAGAGATTAATTGGTTACTGTAATATTGGTTGCTGAAGCATATTAATGTATACTTTTACTTATATTTTTTATATTAATGGTTACTTGTTATCTACATTGGTTATATTCTTACAAAAGCTTGTCTTTAGTTGGTAACAAACAAATTATACTGGTTATTTTTTACTATAAAAATGTAATACAAAATGTATTTATCTTGTGGTTACTAAATAAATATGTGTTGGTTACAATCTAAAATGAATTTGGTTACTGTATAATGTTGTCATGATTAATGTATAATGTTGAATGTATAATGCATTTTAAAATATGTTTTATACTCTGGTTACTAAATACATTTAAATTAGTTACTTTTTATTATTGATTTGGTTGTTGTATAATGTTTATATGCTTGTTTTATAATTTTAAAGTTTATTCTACTGATGTTTTTTATATTAATGATTACTTATTAAATACATTGGTTACCTTCCTGCAACTGTTGGTTACTGTCTAATCTGGATTTAGTTAGTAAATAATGCTGACTTGGTTACTGCATAATATTACCCCCAGTTCATGTTTTGGTTACTAACATTATGTAGTTTGGTTACTGTCTGACATTGAGTTGGTTACTTTACAGACCATACGCTAACAGTAACGAAAAACATATTAAAAGGTTGCTTCATCTGATATACTGGTCGGTGGAATATCGCTTATAATCTGAAATTTGATTGACAATGTTGTTGTGTATTATACAGTTGTATGATTGACAATGCAAAATGCATTTGAAAATATATTTTATATTCTGGTTACTAAATACATATAAATTGATTACTGTATACTATTTAATTTGTTAATGTATAATATTTATTTGGTTGATGAATAATATTAATGTACACTTGTATTGATGTTTTTTATAGTTATGGAAAGATTTGATCAAGTGGCAATTTGGTAATTTCTGTCAAGATTGGAGTGTCGGATTTTGGCGTTTTCGGAGCCTAATTTCATTGGAAACGGGTCAACGATAAAAAATCACCAGCTTTGCTGGTGAACTGCAGGGTTTTTTGGTCAAATTCCATCATTTATGCCTTCAAAATTGCATGTAAAAATTTGATTTATTTTCTGGTTACTAAGATTATGTAATTTGGTTACTGTCTAATATTAATTTGGTTACTTTACTATGTTTATTCAGTTGTTAGACAATAGAGATTGACATCAACCAATACAAT
Organism: Panax japonicus; assembly: GCA_020205505.1. Classification (NCBI taxonomy): domain Eukaryota; kingdom Viridiplantae; phylum Streptophyta; class Magnoliopsida; order Apiales; family Araliaceae; genus Panax; species Panax japonicus. The sequence continues at coordinate 85,636,111 of CM035110.1, read as the reverse complement.
AAATTTAATTGTTTACAGGAATATATAATTATTTACTGCTAGTAACTATTAACCACATGGTTGGTAACATTTTTGATGGTGTACAGTAACCAAAATTGATGTTGATTAATATTTTAATTTTTGATTCCATCATGAGTTATCAATATAAAGTAAACATATACAAGCTTTATAACAGTCTTGATACAAGCTTATAATTATCTAGTTACTAACAAGCTTGTAACTATCTATGATAATTATTTGGTTACTAACAAACTTGTAGATAAATAGGACACTCACACATGTATATTTAACAATTGATGTTTGTCCTGATACAAGCTTGTAACTATTTGGTTACTAATAACAGTAACTATAATGTAACATAATAAAACAGTAACCATATAATTATATGATAGTAACCAGAACAGGTTTTAATGGTAACCAAAACAGAAACATCATGTAATGAAATCCAATTTAGGCAATCCATGTATACTAAACAATTACATATTAACCAGAATAAAAAAAAATAAAAGTATCTGAAATCCCACATTGAGGACACAATAATAGTAGTCAAATCATAAGGTAACAGTAACCAAAACATAATAAAGAAGTAACCAAATAGTTATATGAAAGTAACCAGAACATGTAAGATGTGTTTGTGGAAATGAAAGTAGAAATAGAATAGCATAAACCTTGTAGAATATATTTGAAGGAATTTACAAAAATAATATATCAATGTATATTAAGCAAATACATGGTTTATTATGACTTGGGTTTATTATTTACAAAAATAATACATCCACAAACTAATGATGCCTTAAACTTCTTCAACTGTCTTGGGTTCAATTTCTTGGTAATAATGTCGGGGACTTATATGTCATACCAATATATAACTTTTTCAATGAATTTTCTATTGCATTCCTCATAGTAAAGATTCCATAACTACAAATAAAAAAAATTAGATTTACACAGTCATTAGTAACCAGATATAAACAATATTTATATCATAAACAGTTTACCAAACAAATATATTGTAACCAAAACAACATATAAAAGTAATCAAAATCTCAATTGAGGGAAAAAGAATGGTATCCAAACCATAAGCTAACAGTAACAAAAAATATACTAATGAAGTAACCAAACAGTTATATGTTAGTAACCAAAACATATATTAATGGTAACCAATATATAAACAACATATAGACCAAACAAAGTTTAGTCAACCCATATATTAAACAAATATATGGTAACCAGAACAACAAAAAACAGTAAGAAAAATCCCAACTCAAGGAAACAAAAATGGAATCCAAATCAGAAACTAACAGTAACCAAAAACATACTAAAGAAGTAACCAAATATTTATATGATAGTAACCAAAATATATTTTAATGGTAACCAATACATAAATAACATGTACACCAAAATCAGTTTAGTCAACCATGTATACAAAGCAAATAAATGGTAACCATAACAACATAAAAAAGTAACCAAAATACCAAATCAAGGCAATAAATATGGTATCTGAATCTCAAGCTAACAGTAACCAAAACATAATGCAGAAATAACCAAACAGTTATATGATAGTATCTATTTTTTATTTTTGACGTAGCTACAACGGAAGCATTACATCAAGCCCCCAGAAATTGGTCTAGTATACTAAACAACATGTAGACCAAACTCAGTTTAGTCAACCAATGTATACTAAGCAAATACATTGTAACCAAAATAACATATAAAAGTAACCAAAATCCCAATTGAGGGAAAAAGAATGGTATCCAAATTATAAGCTAACAGTAATAAAAAATATACTAATGAAGTAACCAAACAGTTATATGTTAGTAACCAAAACATATATTAATGGTAACCAATACATAAACAATATGTACACCAAAACCAGTTTAGTCAACCATGTATACTAAGCAAATACATGGTAAACATAACAACATAAAAAAGTAACTAAAATACCAAATCAAGGTAACAAAAATGGTATCCGAATCCCAAGTTAACAGTAACCAAAACATAATGCAGAAATAACTAAACAGTTATATGATAGTAACAATAACAAAATTTAAATTGACACACCTTTAAAAAAATTTGTTTGGAAATATCTTCTGGCTATGAACTTGAGCTTCTTCCCATGACATTTGTCGCCATGATCTCTTTCAGAATAACATCAAGAGGCAAGTTTGAAGCAAAATTTCTATTATCTCGATAATAGAACATGTATGCTTTTTGATCCAAAACCTTCTTTTCACTAACTTGAACAACCTGTGAATCAACAAGTGCAACAAAAGTAAATTAAAAAATAATCAAAAAAATAAAGGAAAGAGATCATGGAAGGAGATCAATATTCATTAACCAAATTACGCCACCCAGTACGAACAACTATGATGAAGAAGAAGAAGAAGAAGAAAAATATTCATTAACCATGTACGCAGATCTAGTTAATTAGTCTAACAACTATGAAGATGAAGAGGAAGAAGAATAAGAAGATTAACATAGGAACATGCGTTTAAAAAAAAAATCACCCGATTTGCCATATCAGCCCATTAATACTAATCCTTTAAATTAAGAAATTTTAATTGCACTAATATTGTAAATAAATTTGGAAAAGTGTAATATTTTTGTAATTATTTTATAGGTGTATGATTTTTGTAATTATTTCTAAAAATGTACTAATATATGTAATTTACCCTTTTATTTATAACTCAATTTTTTAATTCAAGCCCAATTCAACTTGCTCCAAATATAAATTCAAAAAACTTTAGAGGGTTTAGTGGGTCGAGAAATCGAACATTGGGCTTAATTGGTCCAATTTACATTGCTAATATGATTGAATCGGTTTAATCAAGAAAAAAGAAGGTGGATATTCGATTAGATAAATTTACGGATTAATTGCACATTTTAGTACATTTTTAAGAAATAATTACAATAATAGTGCATAGATAAAATAATTACAAAAGTAATACACTTTTTCATATTTATTTAAAAAATTAATACATTTGGGTATCCTTTAATCGTGGCATACGATTATCTCCCTTATCTCTTCACGTTAATTATTATTTTCTTATTCAAACACAGCAAACCTATTTTTGATCTCTATTCCTGTTTCTCTTTCTCTTTTTTTCATCCTTTTTTTTCTACTATAAAACAAAGTGGCGGCGGTTTCCCCCGCAGAGGCCGCAGTGGTTTACTGTGTTGAGCTCTGTCGACTGGTTCTACTACGGGAGGAGAGAGAGGCGGATGGGTAGAGGCTTTGCCTCGTGGTGTTCTCAAATTTTATTACTATTTTTCTGTCAATCGATGAATCTCTAATGAAGGTTTGGATACCCTTATATGCAGTAGGTTTGGATACCCTTATATGCAGCGACTTACCCTTAAAATATGCCTCGTGGTTCTCGGATGGCTATAACATATACTAATAATTAAAATTATTTTGGTCTTAAAATGAGAGTTTCAAATTTGCTATATATTAGTATATATTATATTTGTTTGAAATAAGTTTAGACATATCAATCAGGTTACCAACATGTTTGGCCGAAAATGAAATTTAATTGGCAAATTATTATCGGTTTTGTAATTGGATTATGTGGAGCTGCATTTGGAAGTGTAGGCGGTGTTGGTGGTGGTGGTGGCAGTGGCATATTCGTCCCAATGCTTACCTTGATTATTGGATTTGATCCAAAATCAATAACTAATAGAAGAGATTGGTAACCAAACATTCATACCAAGATAACCAAACCTTCATACCAAGGTTACCAATCCACCTCCACACTTGCAGTTTTTTTATAGTTCAGTTGGTAACCAAACCTTCATACCAAGGTAACCAATCTACCTCCACACCTTCAGTTTTTTCATAGTGCAGTTGGTAACCAAACTTTCACACCAAGGTAACCAAACTTTCATACCAAGGTAACAAAACTTTCATACCAAGGTAACAAATCCACATTGTAAGACCCCAACTTTTATGAATAAAGATGAATTTTCTATAATTATCATTTTTGAATATTATGGAATAAATTTGATATAATGTTATAGTTGTGGGTAATATTTATAAATTTTGCAAAGTACGTAAGTTGTTATATAATATTTGATTGGTCGGGGAATATTCATTTTAACAGGGAATATTTGTATAACGACAAAAATATTTATTAAAAATAACGGCGGAAGTTTTACCGTTAATACTGTTGAACTACTCGGTAGTAAAAGTACAGTAATACGCGTGGTTGCATAGTAGCATACGGTATTGATTATTGATGCTTACGTGAGAACTCATTCAGTTTTATTCAATTATTGTCGATATTTTATATATTATTAAATCAATAATTGAGATGACAGAGTTATTAATATTATTATTTGTAATATTAACGATGTCTAAAAGTTCTGTCAAGGACAGGTTTGGTCACCTAATTGCGCGTCAATAGGGAGAAATCTTTATTGGAAAGCCCCCTCTTTCCTGAGAACGACCTGGTCGATTAATATTGTGAATTACAATAAAGGTGATAAATGTTCTTAAAATTATTAAGGTGATTTTATGAGGTTTTACTTATTTTATGGACCCCCATTTACCCATTTTTCAAAATAATCAATAGAAAATTCTTTAATGTAATAAAGGTGGGGGGCCGCGAGTGGGGCCCATGTGTGTTACAAAGTCTTGGGAGGAGGAAATTTTGGTTACGGGAATTAGGGGGGATTGATTAAGGAAGGAGTATAATTATTATATATATATATATATATATATATATATATATATATATATTTATATTATAAATTTGTTTTACTTGGAAAAAAAAGAATGGTTGCCTGGAGGAAGGGGCAGAAATTGTCACGGGAAGAGTATTATGGTATATATATATTGTTTTATTATATAATTATAAATAGAATATATTATATTTTATTGTAAACCAATCTGGATCGTCCGTTTAAAAGTAAATCAATCTGGACCGTTCATGGATTAGTTACTATTCAGTCCATTCTTCAATAAATAGAAGCTCATTCCTTCAGTATTTTTTACAAATTCACTGAAACTCTAGAGAGAGAAATTATAGAGAGAAAGAAGGAAAATATTCTGCTACTTTACTACTCATATATCCAGTTTTTTTTACGGTAAGGGGTATAATTTCTTTTGTATTCATGAAGAGAACTTCTGCTATTCCATTATTTATTATTCTGTTGGAATAACCTGTATACGCGGGCTACCCTATACTTGGTGAAATTCTTCTGTTATTCTATCCTTTATTATTCTGTTAGAATATCTTGTCTATACGTTTTATGCCGGACTTGGTTCCGTCTTTATTATTCTGTTGGAATATCCTGTCTGTGAATTTTACGCCGGACCTGGTTCCGTCTTTATTATTCTGTTGGAATATCCTGTCTGTGCGTTTTACGCCAGACCTGATTTCATTTTTATTATTCTGTTGGAACATCCTATCGGTGCGAATTTCACCTGACCTGGTTCTGTTATTTATTATTCTGTTGGACTAATCTGTCTATGCGAAGTACCGCATGCATAGTGATTTCTTTTGTTATTCCATTCTTTATTATACTCAGTTCACTACTAAAAAATAGTCATTTGTGATGGTCAAAATCCATCACAAAAAATAGAAAAACCATCATGAAAGGTTTACGTGACGGCTTTAAGCATCACAATGGTCGTCTTGTATACGCCCATCATGAAAGATTTTACGTGATGGTTTTGACAATCACGCAAATGCTTAGTGCTTTTGTGATGATTAATACAATCACATTAACACGTACGTAATCTATTGTGATTGTCAAAGTTATCACAAAAAAATAAGATTTTAGGTATCAAATGTAAGTACGTGAATTTTATTTCACTGTATTAATTGTATCTATATTAATTATATCAAATAATATTTGTAGGATTCGAACCCTCTCCCATTTATAAAAAAGATATAAAAGGAAACATATGTGAGTTGACTTACTAAACAAAATTAGTTCCACATAAGATTTGGTGATTGCAATGGCAGTCACAAATACTCTATAATGATGGTAAAATTAGTCATCACTAAGAGCTATCATATATTTTATTGTTTTGTAATGGCTTAAAAATTCCATCACAAAATATCTTCTTTTTGTAATTATAAATAAAAGTCATCACAAAAATATATCTTTTTTAATGATTGTTACGACCGTCACAAAATATTATTTTAATTATTTTTTATATTAAAATATTAGTGTTAGCTTAAATACAATCAAGAAAAGGGTATATCTATAAGTGATAACTTAGTGCGTCACAAAAAAAATTTATTTTACGTGAAAAAAATTGTGTGATTGACATGACCATCATAATTATAATACAATGATGACAAGATTAGTCATCACTAAGAGCCATCATATATACTATTATTTTGTGATTGCTTAAAAAATTCATCACAAATTGCTATCTTTTGTGATTGTTTTTAAAAACTGTCACAAAATTCCGTCACGTATTCTTATTTTTTTAGTAGTGGTTGGTTAAAGTTTTGACTTCTATACTCCATAAAATTAGTGGAATATCCATGATATTTGCGCTTCATCCAGTATCTTTTCATGAAAATATTCTTCTAAGCATTCTTCAATTTTACTCTACAAAGAAGTATCATGTTGACAATTTGGACGTTATTAGTTCCTGGATAAATTAATTCTTGAACTTGTTTTATTGAATTCTTATATCATTGTCATCATCCTCATGTTTATATTATGTTAAAAGTCATCTGTGGCCTGTAGTGCATAGATGAACTTGGTATGATTATGACCAAGGATTATTCGGTATAATCATGACCGTAATGTTATAAATGATGTGGAAAAAGTCCTCATTGGCCCGTAGTGCATTGATGGACAGTTTTTGGTATGATTATGGCTATGGATTCTCTTCGGTCAAGGGTGCAAAAATAAATTATTTTATGGCATGATCAGGACCGTTGATGTAAACACGATTATCTTTGGCCCGTAGTTCATGGATAATTTATGATTGTGATACTAAAAAAATATCCTTGGCCATAGTGCAGGGATGATGTGGATTATTTATTAAGCTGAGTACCAGTGATAAGAGTTTATGAAATCTTTTTAAATCATAGAAGATGGTAGATTTTATTCTCTACTTGACTCTTCTAATGGATTGCTTGTTCCGCTGCAGTTAAACTTGATGTTTGTTATATTTAATCAGTTTAACATTGTTGAAGACTAATGATAATTCATTCTACATTATCTTAGTCATAATATTTCTTACCGGGATAGTTGAACTCACCCTTTCTTTCACTGTTCTCTTTAGAAAATGAGAACATAGCCGAGACTAGTCAGGGAACGGAGTGACGGTCCGAGATGGTGTCTTAGTAGTCCTCACTATTCTATAAAATAGTGTGATAATAAATATAATGAGGACTTATTCTGAGAGTGGATATTGTCTAGAAGATAATATTTGTATTAAAACTCACAACTCTTGTTGTATATTTAAGATTGTATTTGTATTCTGTACCATGTATTTAGCGACTCAGAATAGGTGATGTATACCTATTTTGGGGGCGTCATACACATCCACACTGCAGTTTTTTCATAGTGCAGTTGGTAGCCAAACATTCATACCAAGGTAACCAATTCAGTGTTATTAGGTTACCAATTTATTTTGAATGTGATGTAGTTGGAAGCCAAACCTTCATGCATTGGATAACCAAACCTTCATACCAAGGTAATCAATTCAATTTTATTAAGTTACCAATTTATTTTGAATGTGATACAGTTGGTAGTCAAACCTTCATGCAGCTGGTTGTCAAACTTTCAGAACAAGATAACCAATTCATACTGCAGGTGTGGAGATAGATTGGTTACCTTGGTATAGAGGTTTGGTTACCTTGGTATAAAAGTTTGGTTAATTTGGTACGAAAATTTGGTTATCAACATTACATTACACATCACTTTCTTATCTCTCTATTTCCTATGCAGTGTTCTTATTTTCCTTTGGACATGATATTGGAATTGGAATTTCTGGACATGAAAAAATTGTGAAAAATCAAATATCCACCTACTTTCTCCATCCCATCGACCATTTTATGGTTGACTCTCGCTATGTTTTACCGGTGAAGGGGGATGAGGAAGATGACGTTGTCAAACCTTCAAACCAAGGTAGCCAATTCAGTTTTATTAAGTTACCAATTTAGTTTGAATGTGATGCAGTTGGTTGCCAATCATTCATACAAAAATAACCATTTTAATTTTGTGGGTAACCAAATTACATCTATTTATTTTTAAACTTTTTGTAGGGCGAATCTTCTTCTTCTTCTCATTGGCGTTTTGGACAACGGAGATTCGTGGCAGAGTAGCGGCGGAGGAGAAGACAACCTGTGAAAAAAGAGATTCGCGGCGGAGTAGCGAGTGCTACTGTGAGGGAGATGACGATTTGAATTTGATTTTTTGAATTTGAATTTATTTTTGTTATTAAATCCCGGATATTTGAATTTAAATTATTAATTATGTCAATTATTTCTTCTTAATTTTAAATTTTGTTATTAATGTGAATTACGTTATTTTTATAATTATTTTATGAATATACTAATAGTGTAATTATTTTTTAATTATTATTTCGGCCCCCACACACTACGGGGTCACTTTACAAACTAAAATCCATCGGGTTGAGGGGGGCTACGGTACAAATGTACCGGACTAACGTCCGGTACTCTATGTTAATTTTTTTTTTTTTTTGGTTTTTTTTTTCAACAATTATGAGAAAAAAAAATAAAAAATAATAGAGCAAATTTGAACAAAAAACTGTAAAAGGAAGTACGTTTTTTATTGAAAAAACACTGTAAGTTTCAGTGTTTTTTCAATAAAAAACGTACTTCCTTTTACAGTTTTTTGTTCAAATTTGCTCTATTATTTTTTATTTTTTTTTCTCATAATTGTTGAAAAAAAAAACCAAAAAAAAAAGAAAAAAAAAGGGGCACCGGACGGTACCGGTCGTTAAGCACCGGACGCCCCCCCAATTAAAATCCAGACGGCAAAAAAATTGGATAAATAAACCAAGAAAGTTAAAAAACAATGATTGGTTTATTAATTTAAAAATAAATATAAAAGAGAGAGAGAGAGAGACCATTTCTGCATTTCATGCCATGATTCATGCAGGCTTTTGCTTCCATATTTCCACCCCCAGTCAACCCAAACTCAAAGCCGGCACACCATCATTTGAATATCAAACTGCTTTAACCAAGCTGTGTCTTTGATTTAGTCTTGATTATCTCTCTCTCTCTCTCTCTATATATATATATATATATAATTTCTCTCTCCTAATTACTTCACTAATATTTCAAACCAAAAAAAATGGCAACACTTCACTATGGATATTCTCTCTGCAAACTTCTAATTCTCATAATATCCATTTCACTCCACACTACATTAAGACTCTCTCGAGCCCAAACTCCAAATCCACCAAATGTCTGCAACGCCATACACATAACCTACACCTACGGGTCCGGGTATATTATCCCACCCATCATGCTCCCCGCCGAACAGATCCGCCAACCCTACCGGTTCCAATCCACCCTTACAGTTCTCAACAATGGTATGGAAGAGCTCAAGTCGTGGCGGGTCTTTGTCGGGTTTCAGCACAACGAGCTGTTGGTCTCTGCTTCTAATGCTGTGCTTGCCGATGGCACTTCACTCCCGGCTAACGTCAGTGGTGGAGCCGTTCTCGCTGGGTTTCCGGTCACTAACCTGAGGACGGGGGTTCAGACTGCCGGAGATTATAATAAGATGCTAGCTCAGGTGGAGTTGGTGGGTACCCAGTTCGGAGCTCCGAATGTCTTCTTGCCGGCTTCTCTTAGGCTTGCTAATGATGGATTTTCTTGTACTAATCCTTCAAATCAAGGTAACTATTCTTTCTCGTAAATTAAGTTAAAGCATCATTTTGACTTTTTGAGCATGTCTTTCAAATATATGGTACGGTTTATTTTAAATTACTTGAACAGATGCACTGCTAAAACTAATTAATCACGAGTGATAGTGGCAACTTAGTGTGGATTAATATTGATATGTAGCTAACTTTACAAAACAGAAAATTAAAGAATAAAAAATTTATCATACACATTGTACATTTCATTTGTGTTGTAATCGAAAATATTAAACAAAATATTTTTTTCTTGAAATTCATTCATCCCTGCCTGCCTATAATTTCTCAGGGAACAATAATGTAACGCAAGTATGCTGCGTTAAAGACAATAGCGCGACATCGAACATCATCACAACAGAGGTTGAAGAAAAATTCCAACCCCTCCAAAATGGCGATCTAAGTATAATGTATGACGTGGTCAAATCATACGACTCAAATTACTTGGCACAAGTCACAATCTCAAACCAAAACCCGATTGCCCGTCTCGAAAATTGGCACTTAAGCTGGGACTGGATGAGAGATGAATTCATCAACTCCATGAGAGGAGCTTATCCTGTCCTTGTTGACACAAATGAATGCATCTATGGCCGGCAAGGTCAATATTACCAAGGCCTTGATTTTTCCACAGCCTTAAATTGCCAAAGACGTCCAACAATCATTGACCTTCCACTTGATAAGACAAACGATACAATTCTTGGCAGGCTTCCCTTTTGTTGTCGTAACGGGACAATTTTGCCTCCTACAATGGATCCAAGCAAGTCCATGTCAATTTTCCAAATGCAAGTTTACAAAATGCCACCAGATTTGAATCGGACTCAACTCACTCCGCCCCAGAACTGGAAAATTAACAGCACGTGGAACCCAGATTATCAATGTGGCCCCCCGGTTCGCGTTAATCCGACCCTGTTTCCGAATCCTGATGGACTTTCTTCAGAATCAGCTGCAGTTGCTAGTTGGCAAGTGGTGTGCAAAATAACACGTCCCAAGCTGGAGAGCCCGAAATGTTGCGTATCCTTCTCATCATTTAACAATGATTCAGTTATTCCATGCAATACTTGTGCATGTGGCTGCAAATCGAGCCTAAACAATGTGTGTAGTGCTACTACACCGGCACTTCTTTTACCATCTAATGCTCTACTTGTTCCATTTGATAATAGGACTAAATTAGCACTTGAGTTTAGTAAAATAAACGATTGGAAATTGCCTAATCCAATGCCTTGTCCGGATAATTGTGGCGTTAGCATCAACTGGCATTTACTTAGTGATTTTAAAGGCGGATGGACCGCGAGAATGACAATTTTCAACTGGGGTGAGACTAACCTTGCGGATTGGTTTGCTGCAGTGCAATTGGACAAGGCCATGCCGCGGGGTTTTGAAAAGGCCTACTCATTCAATGGAAGTGCCGTTGAGGGTACTAATCAGACACTATTTCTGCAGGGCCTTCCGGGATTAAATTATCTGGTGGCGGAGAGAGATGGTGACAATCCGAGGAAAGATCCTAGAGTTCCCGGTTCTCAGCAGTCGGTGATATCGTTTACCAAGAAAACTGTGCCCGGAATCCATGTGCTCCGTGGGGACGGGTATCCGAGTAAAGTGTATTTTAATGGTGAAGAGTGCTCGCTTCCTTCTGTACTACCAAGCAAGGGTCATGGTGTAGATGCAGCAACAATCTTTTTTAGTTGTGTTATAGCTTTGGTAGTTGTCATGTTTCTGCAGATACAGATTTAATTCTTCGAGGAGAGACAAAACTTTGCATTTTCTTTCTTTATTTTTTCTTTTTAAACTATATAATGTATCTTTTTTTGGTTCATCCTTAATGTTGTGATTTGTCCTGTGTATAGTTATTACTTATTGGCATTGCCTTCAGATGATATTCTCAGTAAAACTACTTGTTCATGGTAGACTGAAAGTTCTTCTCGTCATTTGGCTTAAATTAAAAGTAACTAGATGACCTAATTGCCAGTAAAGAATCGTTACATGAAAGAATTTATGCTGTATTTCAAGGCATTCGATTTCAGAGAAGCCTGTACTCCTGTAGCCCTGACAAAAGAATATGCAGTGCCCGAGATATATGTAGTTCTTTCTAAACCCAAAAATGAAGTGTACAATATACATTCTCTTCTAAATTTCAACAACTTTAACATCTAAAAGTGAAGCTTTCTTCAAAAATCTGCCATAAAATGCACGCCAATACTCGGTGCCGCCCAAGAACTGGGAAAGGCAACAACAGGCTTGAGGATTAGGAGGACTAGCATGATTACAAGAACTGTGGCACACTTCACTCTTCTGTGTTCTCTCTGCCTGCAATTTAAATATAATCAGAATGAGAGACCCTTACTTTGCCTGACTTGACTATCACAATCTAAATGAAAAACACGCAACATCACTGGGCTTCTTAAGATAGCAAACCACGCACACACAGACCTTCTGCAATTGTTTAAAGCCTTCCTCTACTAAAGTTGCAACGTTTTGAATGTTGTAGTCGTCTATCCCTATCTGATTAACAATTGTTCCCTGAAGGAGATACCAACTTAGTGGATCCTAAAAAGCTGAAAAACTTTGTGTACATATGATGATAAGGTTTTAACCTGATCTATCACGAGGACCGAGAGATCTTTCATGACTTGGGCCAGCTGGTTACTGATTCCAAAACCTACAAATTAAGTTTTGTCTAAAGAAAAGTGAGCAAATAGAATTATCTTTTAGTATTTGCTAGTAAGTAAAGTGATCTACATACCTGCTTGATCTCTCTCTCCCTTTCAGCTGTAAAATGCTTACTTTTCTTCGGTTTAGCCATTTGATGCTCACTAAAGCCCTAAATTGATTAAGCACAAATTCATATAGAATGAAAAGCTGCTTGTGTTGAATATCAGGATTTGTTATATGGTATATAAAAAAATAACCACAATTAGATTTGCTATATAGGCTTCCAACCATTAAAAAATCATACTTAAATTGACCAAGAGTCCAGGCTGATCCTGTATCATTCACTAAAGGTTTTCAGCAACAGCTGAGGGATTATTTAGAACCTATATATTGCAATTGTCAAGGTTTTGGTTCGTTAAACCAAACTTGCTTCTAACTCTATATATGGATACATCTGCATTCACATTCTAACAAAAACAAACACAAGGGGAACCATACCAAGTCGCTATATTCATTGTCTTCCAATTCGGATTTTTCCCCATTCAAATTCATCTCCTATAAATACCATATGGGAGGCAATCATTTGTTTCATCCAATCATTCAAGAATCCAAGCATTCTTGTGGGTCAAAATTTTGTTTTTGTTTAGTTCCCTTTTTATTTATTAATATTTGAAACAAGCAAGCAAGAAGCAAAGTTCAGAATGTCAAGCGCCGTGGCGCTCCAAGGTTTCGCTGGCACCTATTCAGACATGCCTTTCCATAAAGTGCCCCATGCCTTTTCATATGCATCCAAACCACTTGAAAGGGTTGTGTCCCACCCTCCTATAAATACCATAAGGGGGGGGGCGGTCATTTGCTTCATCCAATCATTCAAGCATCCAAACATTCTCAAGTCATTCATAGTTTTTTTTTAAAGAGTTTAGAGCATTTCTTTCTTTGGTTCGTTGTGTGTGTTATTTGTTGTGATGCTATATAACACATTGTCATTGTATCTTGGGAGACAAATGACGCTAACTCTAAGCACCAATAAAGAGGGCATAATTGTCTTAAGTACCAAGTATTAGCCTTGACATTAATTTCTTGTTTTTCAACTCTGGTGTAAAACAAATAAATATATATATATATATATATATATATAATGTGAAATAAGAACATATTGGCTTGTGAAAATTGTAACAAAAGTCTACTCAATACGTGAATAATGGAAAGATTGAAGTTTTGGGAATAAAATAAATATGTGAAGCTAGCAACATGAAAATGTATGCACATTGATCGTTTTTGTTGAGTCTGTATGACTTTTTGCTCACGTAAACGTCTCAAATAAGTGGACGTACTGTTTCTTCTGAAGCTCCAATGAAATGTTGGTGCAAAACATGCTATCAAGCACCAAAAATACCACTGTTGCCTGCTATATATATATATATATATACACACTTCCATGAACCAGTTAATTAAAAATAGACAGTTAGAAAGAAGCTTAATTTCTGGGTTTTCAGATTAAATATAAATATATGGAAGTGGAACCCTTGTGCGTGCTAGCTACTCCAAAAGAAAATAGAGATGAATTAGAACCAGGTCAATTATATTCACAACCCGACTAAGTTTAGAGAATTAATTAAGCAGATCAATAATAACAGCTACCGAAAGAAAGAAAGGTGATATATAAGTTTTCAACCCGGCCGGCCAATGACACGACAAAGCAGTATCACAATTTATCTTTAATATTTTCCAAACAAGTTGAGACTTTTAATTAATCTTTTGAATATTGTTAGTTTTGTGCACAATTATAGTTCCATTTTTTAAAAAATTTACTTTGTTCAATAATAATATAAAATAACACAATATTTATTATCAATCAATATTATTACAATTTCAAACTAAATACTCAATAAATAAATATAAGAATATACATCAAATAAATATTTTTCTATATTATGGTGTACGCGGTGAGGTTTTTGGTAGTTGGAGGCAAGTTTAAGGAATTTACGCGGGAGTCCTTACCTTTTTTTTCCAGAATCGGGCTGGAGTCAGCGAAAATCCATGTAAGTGACGAGCTCAACTAGACCCGAACATCCATTATTACTTCCCCGTTTCTCGCTAGGTTTAGCTCCCACCTCTCCCTCTAGAATACATTAGGAGAAGATAGAGAGAGAGAGGGGTTAAAATCCCCAAAATCCAACCTAATATATGTATTTAAATGATCTCAATTGTTTGCAAAATTCTCAATCTATAAGATTCATGGGTAAAGACGATGATTATGATGATGATACGTTGGACTTCGGACTTTCTACTTCTGCAAACCACAAATCTTTTTGTAAGTATAATATTATCTCTCTCTCTGTAATTTGTAAATGTATACATGTGTTTATATATGTATTGTACACTCTGATTATTGGTAGTATTTTTGTTATTTGAAGCATATGAATGTATCGATGTTGAGAAGATTGATGATGAGGAGGAGGAGGAAGACCCAAAATCGGAATTGGCATGCCCATTTTGTAAAGAGGGCTTCACTGCTTTGGAATTGTGCTGCCATATATATGATGAACATGACTCCCATACTAATTCTGGGGTATTCATCACTTTCGTCCCAAGTAATTGCGTAAATTAATGATATGATTTTGTTATCTATACTGCACGTATGTATTTATTACTGATTAGATTCTCCTTATAATTCGGTGCCTTATTTGTATATAGTAAAGAATAGCTTGGAAAACTAGTGGTTTCATGTCGTTGATAAAAAATATGATATTCTGATGAACTAATTTGAGTTCAGTGCGGAATGCTGAACTGTTCCAACAGGGAGCAAAAGTATATGCATATGAAATTTCTCTTGTACTTCATGTCTATTCATGCGTAATATTATCTGATTTTTTGGCAACAAAATTACTTATTATAGACTCCTTATGTCATAAGATAGCCGAGTGCATGGAACAAATGTTATTATTTTCGTTTACTTAAGTTGCTTGAATATGTACTTTATAGCGATATAAGTTTCATGAATTATTCAGCTGCATTATGAAGTACTGAATTTTATGCGGAAAACTCATTGGTTATCAAATAAAGGCAAAGCTGGTTCTCGATACCTAACAAAACACATAAGAATCCATATTGTTACTAGGGTGTAAAGGAATGTTGTCGTATGATATTCTCTGTTTTAGACTTTAAAACTCATGGAGTCTGAAGTACTCTTCGTTAATGTTAGCTTTCACTCTGTTTGCAGATCTGTCCTGTTTGTGCTATATGCGTTGGGACCAACATGGCTGCACACTTGATTTCCCAGCACAAATTTATCTTAAAGATATCCTCAAATATCTTTTTGTTATTTTCATTATCTTCAATTATCTTCTTATTCTTGATTTTGTTTCTGCTAATTACTGCATGTTCAGGTGATGCCCATTAAAATGATTTTTTGCTTTCAAACTGATGGTTTGCATTAGGATATATGTCAGGAAAATGGTTAGTTGCAATGTTTACAATATGCCCATCTTAAGTATTCCACATTTTCTCAATTATAATAACTGTAAAAATGAAGTTTAGCAAATGTTTACGTGATGCTTAATATTTGCTCATTGTACTCTAAATTCAGCAGTAGACTCAGATTGATTTGCTAATTTCCTGTCCGAGTCCCTTACTGTTATTATGATTTATGTTTTATATACATAAATGTACACACATAATGTGTTTAGTCCTTAACTTGTTTTAGTTAAAGCCTTTAGTACGTCTCAGTTTGTGCTGTTATTTTTTACAGTTTGAGTCTTTCCTTTTACTTATTTTGGTTCATTCGTAGTCTCGTATGGTCCTTTTCTTCCTGGTTGGTTCTTATTGTTAATATAGATTCTTTTTATTGTATGGATGGGCTTCGGCTAGCTATCCTTTGAATTTCTTGACCAAAGTTTACACCCTCCACAAACATAAACTATCTGATGGTGAATCTCAAACAATTCTATCTTTGTTGAGGAAGGAGTTGAAAAATGAACATCTAAAATCTCCTTCTGCGAGGTCATCTGGTGTTGTATCTTCCTCCTCAATGGCACCTGATCCTTTGCTTATGCCATTTCTCTACAATCCACCTCGAACCGACAAGACTGCATTTCAGGATGCGTCTTCAACTGAAACAAACTTGTCAACGAAGGCATCTGATAAGAGTACGTTAGAAAGGTACGAAAACTATTTGAAAACAATCTTTTTTTATAACTGTTAGTGACTCTGAATTTCTATGAAACTATAACCTCTTTGATTCCTTTTTATGTTGGTGGATCATATGTTTAGTTGTTACATCTGAAGATAATTGATGCAATTACTAAGGAATTAATTTAATTGGTTTTGTATGGTAGTATAAGTAGGTCTTCTAGGGCAAGAACAACATGCAACTTGACATGGTTCACTAGCCGTGATTTTTTTTGGGGTTTGTAGTCTACTCCTAATCCCCCCTCCCCCCATCTCCCAAATCAACATTAGCATCTCATACACTGTAACTCTCCTTTTTTGTTTGATAGAGGCTTAAAGCATATGATTCATCCTTCCTTTCTCTTATCTCCTCTTCTCTTAGTGGAAGGCATGAAAGAAGTGTTGTGTTATCCCTCTTCTACTATCTTTCTTCCCTTGTCGTTTTTATTTCTTTTTGTACTTTATCTCTATATTGCTTCTCTTTTATGAGTGAGTTGTGGAAGCCACTGATGCTCCTCTTATCTCATTTTTTTCTTCTCATATTCAGTTTGTTATGCCTTCTTTTCATATATTTATATGAATGGAAGACCTCCTCATATCTTCCCTCTTCCCTGTCTTTGCTGGTTACTTTCTTGACAAAACAAAACCAACATATTTTTAGTTGCCTATATCTCATCAAAGACGTTCTCATGGGAACCATCTTTGGCGTTTTTTAATTGTTTTAGTTAATTTTGCTCTCTTGTAGTTGATTCGTTTTCATAGGAGTATAAACCAAGCTAGAAGCTATATATATCTTCAATTCGTATGCTGTGTTGCTAACTCATGTACTGGACATCGGTCTGATAGCAGGAACTAAAGGTTTGACTATATATAGTTACTTCACTACATCTGTAGTCTGCTCATGCAACTTTTTGCTGATATGGTTGAATATTTTACTTGCTAGTCCTATTAGTGGAACTCGTGAATCATCTGTAGTTAAGAATAGAATTTAAAAAGGGAACTGCACTCACAACTGTGCCACTCTTCTATACCTTGCTATAGGGGTTTTGCTTTCCTCTGGCCTTTTTCAAGTCAAAATAATCGTGTTTAGATATAAAAATAGTTGCAGTTATATGCTAGATCGTGTAGCTTTCCATCTTACAAGGATAAGCTAAGCACGGTAAGTTGTTAAATGTTGAATGCTAGAACATGTGTACGAATCAAAATTTTAAACACACTTGCACAAATAACTGCCTGCTAAGTTGCTTTGCCGGCGAGGTTTCTTAAAGTTTATAACCTGGTAATTCTGCCTCTGCTCAATTATGTGAATGCAGGGTATCAAGCTGGTGGTACAATAAGCAAAATTTATGTTTCAATAATACACTGCATCTCATATTTAATGGCATAGATAATTTTAGTTGTTTCCGTTGATTGTAGCACTGTTGTCAAACCCGGACCGGACCGCCGGTTCAACCGGAAAAAACCGGACCCGGTTCACTCAACTGTCCGGTTTGGACCATTAAACCACTTTTGCTCAAAAACCGTTCAGAACCGGTGAACCGGCGGTTGAACCGGTTGACCCAGTGAACCGGTGACCGGTTCACGGGTTTGACCGGTTCTCTCCTTAAAGATAAAAAAAAAAAATATTACAAATTTTATTTTATTTTAGTAATTTAGTTGAGACTTTGTTTGGTATTTTACATATTTTTGCATTCATTTAATCAAACACTTGAACTTGTGGTTGAATTTTGGAATTTGAATGTATCTTAGAGATGTTTAGTTTTTTTTTTGTAGATAAATTGATTAATTTTACATATTTACTAAATATTATATACAATATATAATAATAATTAATATAATTAATTATTTATTATTTATTACATATTAATGACGTCACTGGGTCAATAACGGTCCGACCACTGGTTGGACCAGTGACCCATCCACCCAGTAACTTTTCCGGTTCGATGACCGGTCCGGGTTTAAAAACCTTGGATTGTAGTATTTAAGATGTGCGGATGAGCAATTTAAGTTGGTTGATTTTATTGCCTTCGAGTGTACCTGGTCAACAATATTCCACTGAAGAATCTCTTGTTAAAATGTTGTGGTGGTTAATCTCGTGTCATATCAATAATAGTTGAGTTTTCTGCTTCATATACGATAATTTTATGTAATGATGTCTTTCCGAAGTGGCATGTCTTTCTCTACTCAAGGGGAATGGGTGAGCTTCACTCCTAGTATAGGAAATCGACCTGCAACCTTGAGATTATAATCCTTTTACCATTATTGGCATGTTAGTGTCATTCGTTATAATTAACTCAATTTTCACATTACTTCATGTTCGACAATTGGGATTATTATATTGTTTTCTTATTATAGAATTACCAAGATTCTATCTCATGAAGTTGAGTCTGATTCTTCATGTTATTTTTCTCTATTTGTGATGACAGAAACATTCATCCCAAGTATTTGTCGTGCAAGGATAAGGAGAAGGCTCTGAGATTTGAGTTTGTAGATAACCTATTATTATCCACCATTCTGGATGACAACTTGTGAGTGAGAGTACTTCAGTGTTGCAGCTGCAGTTCTCTACTTGAAGCATTAACACAAGCTCATGATCAAATGTTAGTGTTCAATTTGCCGATAACTTTTGACAGAGTTAGATTAGATGTAGGAATTGATTCTAATGCAGGAAACAAGTCTTTGGATCATCAAGGTCAAGACAGAAATAGTCTAGTTTTCTCTTTTATTCTGCTGAGATTTTGCATATGTTGGCGGACAAATGGATTGTGATCAAATCTATAAACCATTTCTTATGTAGGTGATATTACCACAACTTTTGTCACCCAGTGAGTAGTACCTCTTATATTTTTGGCACACACACTGACAAGTGCAGTAATTCAGCTTGGTTGGTAATTTCGAAATATGAGCAACTCTGGTATATAAACAATTCATCAATAGTTTATGTAAAGTCAAAAGTACATAACCTAGTACTACTGCTAGATTGTGCTGTGGTTGCTAAAATGAGGCTGCTTTTTGGTAGGGAAAATGATATACCTTCCTACAAAAAATTTCAATTTTTATGTCAAATGTTTTTTGAGTAGACAAATAAATTGCACTTGATTAAAGACCGTTCCATTGTGTCTAGTCTTGCACAAAAATCTGGCATTTTTTCCCTCGTTGTGATGCAGAATCTCTACAGGGTTTATTAAAAATTTAATGACATCATGGAAAATACTCCTGTTCCTTGTATATTGTCCTTTTCATTGGTGTTGGAATATAACCAACTTATTACTTATTTTAGAACCAGCTATGTATTGTGATAAATTTATGTCGAATTATAATTGCGAAACTTATTAATACGAGTGGTTGTCTTTTTCTCTTCAACCAGTTTCCCAAACAAGGCTCACGAAATAATAAAAAATAGGTGGTCAATCCAATGGTTCGGATTGATAGAAATTATAAGAGGATATAAAAAAATAAAAAAATTGATATAAACATTCGTAATATATATTAGTTTTCTTATTTTATTAGTTAGTTAATAGATGAGATTTTACACCAAAAAAAAAAAACTAGCAGTCAATAAGACCGACTGTCATTGCATGTTTCCTATTCCAATATGGTTCATATTCCAACCTCATTTTGAAACATGAACAAATCCTTCAAACAAGTTTAGCTTCCCCAAAGGAAGCAGCACTCGTGCCTAATTTCAGAATGGTTATGATTTATCATATTCATCTTGATAACATTGTCCAGTATTATGAGTTGATTTGCAATTCCACCAAAAAGAAAAACAGAAACCTTATGTTTTATTATCGCAATAACCATTATGACAATCTTATTGTCAAGTAAGCAACAGCCTAATTGTCTATGTTAAACTAGTCTACTTTGTTAACTATATGAACCACATCACAATACTAACTGCACAAAACATTATTAGTTATGTGAAAAAGTAGTACTAGGAAGCTACTGTCGATAACATCACTGCTCCTGTGGACGAAGCTTCCTAATCAGCCACTTCTTTCGTAATTTAATATCCAAAGCTAAAAATGTCTTTGCTTTCTTTTCATCTTCCAGAAAATCACAGGCATCCAGCACAAGTTCTTCATCCATGCCAGGTAAGGCCTGGATTGCTTCAATCACACTCTCTATTGGGATCGGGTTGTCATCATCTTTTCTCTTATCTGCTAAAGAAGAAACTGCAGTTGCCATCTCACGAAGAGCACTGGCCATGCCCTCATCTTTGGTCCTTGCTTTCTTTGAATGAGAAGAACTTGATGGGTTTTCTAGTTGACGCTTGTTTGTTTGATCCGCTACATGTGAGGACTCCTGCTCCTCACCGATTAAATCTTCACTGGAAAAGGATGCAGAAGGAAACTGCAAACTCTGATATATTTTATTGTACCTAACTTCTGGGACTTCATCTTGTTCGTATAACTCATGGCCTGAAAGGCCATCTCTTCCATCAACATTTATTTCTCTACATATTAAACATAGGTCTTTATAGTAAGGCACTGGTCTGGTCATGTATTGCCTCGCATCAGTATGTGCCTGCACACCACCAAAATTGAAGACAAGCAATCCATGAAAATATGGATAATATCATCACTATCATCAAAACCATACCAAAACGATGACAGTAGTAATAATAGAGATCTGCGCTTTACATAATCCCAAAGACAGAACAGTTCAAGTCACCTTTTTTCCTTGTTAAACTTGGGCCTTAATTGTTAACTGAACATCAACCATTTGATTAATAAAAAAGGAAAATTTTGTAATTATACAAATTAGTTAATTCTGATACAATGCAATTAAGTAATTTACAACACTAAATGGAAAGGAACAACTTGCTGATTTGGTTGGATAACAAGAACTTCATTGATATTCATAAACCTACAACTACAAACACCGAGGCATGCTACTCTTTTAAGTTCAAGCAAGTAAATATGAAATATGTTTGATTAACAA
This sequence comes from Panax japonicus, assembly GCA_020205505.1. Taxonomy (NCBI): domain Eukaryota; kingdom Viridiplantae; phylum Streptophyta; class Magnoliopsida; order Apiales; family Araliaceae; genus Panax; species Panax japonicus. Next base: position 85,614,495 of record CM035110.1, on the reverse strand, counting down.
CCTCATTCAATTAAGAGTTCCCAGCCTAATCATACAGAAAAAGTTGTATGTATTAGAACTTAGCCTACCATGACTAAAGCCATTATATATGATCAGTCTCCACGCACAAGTGCTACACGCATGTCAAAATATAGAGAAAAACATTAAATAAGGAAAAAAAAGGCAAAAAAATTTACAAGGAAAATTATATATATAAACTGTAAATAAACCTGCACAAAGATGTCGGAATGAGTATGGAGGAGAAAAATAATCTGTAAATTGATTGTGAGGGTGAAAAATGGAGTGATGGAGAAAAAATACGTAAAGAGAGAGAAAAGTTGCAAGAGAAAAAGGGGAGTAATAATTAAACATGGAGAAAAATAGGAAAAGAGAGAAAGGAAAGTAAATAAAAATCTTAGTTATCATGTATATGTGACCCAAAAGTACCAAAAAGTAGTTACAAAAAGTCTCCTGCTTTATAATATAGATTATTATATTGTCTGCTTGTTTAGAAATTTTTAGCAAAACTACAGATGTTCAGTACTTGTGAAGACTAAACACCCACCTTCAAGGGCCCATTTCAGATGTAGTAGCATATCTTTAATAAGCAAAACATGGACAGGCTTTTCCAACATGAAAATCAAGTGGGAAGTAGTCATAATGATTGAGTTGGACTTGTAAATAAATAATGCATTGCCAAGATATATAACATGATTTAATATTATTTCAGTTTGACTTCACTCATACGCCAGTTGCTTGATACATACCTTGATATAATCTTGCCAGACACAATCATCAGCTGTCACCATTTGTCGTGTATCATCCCAGACAAACCCATCCAACTCCAGAAGATTCTTTATAACATTATATTGCCTTCTCAAAGTTTTATACCGATTTTTCAGAATATCAACATCATAGTTAAAGCCAAATTTAGCATTAAAAGATCCAAGCATCTCAATCCATGCTTGCTTGTGGAACAAACCATCAATCTGATTCCCTTTCTGCACATGATCCAGCATAAGGTCAATGAAATAACGGTCCATTGGTGGTTGCCAATAAGTACGTGAACGAGTTCCAATCCTTAATCCTGTGTCTGATGCTGTTTGAGGAGTGTCATCAACACTTATTTTTGATAGCGAGACTGTGTAATCCTCATCAATCATAATTTCATGAAGGGCCTCCACAGGAGTCTCATCAGCACTGATTGACTGGGTACCTGACACAGTTCTAGTACCTGAATGTGACAATGATTTTATCAACCTGTTACCTGTCTCCCCATCGAAAGGTGAAGCTGGATATCCTAGATCTTCCAGTAAACTATCCATTTCAGATCCTTGAATATTAGTATCAACTTTTGCATTTTGGACAGAAATGTTACCTTCACCTTCAATGATTGCATTTTTGTATATCTCACAAAGATCGTTGTAATATGGGATAGTTTTAATTCTGTATGATCGAGCATCTGGGTGTACCTGCATAAATAACCTATAAGTCTGAAGTAATACATACAAAAATTACGAGTTTCAACATTTTTTAGTACTGAACCTTGATATAATCATCCCAAACTTTATTATCAGCTGTCACCATTTGCCGTGTTTCATCCCAGCTAAACCTTTTCTGTTCAAGGAGATTTTTTATAGCCTTGTACAGATTCCTCAATGTTTTATGACGATTCTTTAAGACATCTTTTTCATGTTGAAATCTGAATTTCGCATTGAACAATGAGGCCATGTTCTTCCATGCTCGTTTGCTAAATAAATGATCATCAATCCTATATCCTTTCCTGACCTGCTCTAGCATGAGGTCAATAAAGTAACGATCCATTTCTGGTGTCCAGATTGTCCTTAGCCGATCAGTACCACTTCGGCCTCGAACACCCATTTTTCTACATTTAAGCATAATAATATTAATAATACTAATACAAGTATCAGATAGATATTAAATAGTGTAATGATAGAAAGTACTGCAGCATCACATGGAGGACACATTAATGATATGGCCTTAAAGATCAATTACTGGCCAACACTGGTCTCCGGACAATACTCAATGTCTAAGGGTCTTAAGTTTGAATATAACTTACTAATGGAGACAGAGAACTGAAACCAAATTGTGACCATAGGGCAAAAAAGGCCAAATCGACAGCGGCTTTGGAAAACAGAATTGAAAACAATCACAATATCATCAACACGCACATATTCGTAGTCATATTTAGAGGATTTACGTCAATGACAATATAAACAAAGACCCTCAGTTTTGCTACAGGTCATCAAGATGCGAATGAATTTTCTTCAACTGGAGACGACTATAATTCAGCACACTGGGTAGGATGCAACATGCAGTAATATAGAAAAGATCTATATGGTACGTACCTTTCAAGTTCAGAGGAACAATCCTCTGCAAAAGCAGTTAGCTCTAGTGGAATTGGTTGGAGGACCTAGGTTCTGGTCTTTAACTTTATACACATGAAGCTTCCTCTTCAGATTTCAGAACATGTGAGCATAGGTGAAACTCATCAAATTTTACTCTAAAATAGTAGGAGCAAGGTACGTCGGAACCTCATGGAAAATAAAATTTAAGAATCTAAGCATCAAAACACCTTCAATACTTGTATACCAATTTATCATGGCTGCCACTACACTTCTTGTTCATATTAACACATGCAGTGTATCTCATATATCGTATTATACACTTCAATGAACAAAAGAAGTAAACAACAAACATGAATAAACGTATATACGTAAAAATTTGTCTTGCAATGCTTATCATTCTATTTTTAAGCGAAAATAATAATGATACGAAACATATCAACTGCAGAAATAAATAAACATATATACGTATAAGGTTGTATGTGACATCACTGACACATACTCTCTTTTCCCATACATTAAAATGGGTCTACAAAGACCAAGTTTCAGTTAGCTTCATCATGAAAAATATTGGACTGAGACAGAACTCAGAAGCGAGTCTCATTAAGATAACAACTGCAGTTGAATCCTAGGTATTGTGTATCGAAAGTCTCAATAACTATTGTTTGCGATACTCGATCTAATAGATCATTATTATATTACAGTTCTCTGTATTTCTTTAAGTTCTTGAAACATATTAATCTTCTGAACCTACGGATCCTCGTTTAGAATCGCCTCTTCAACACCTCCTGTAATTCCCTAAAACTTCATTTGGATGACCACCCCAAAAGGGCAAATTTTGAAAGGAAAAAATTGTATAAATTAACATTATCTGCCTCTATTTTATGTTGTCTAACATATAGAGCATTAACATAATGAAAAAGACAGGAGGTCTCAAGGACTCAAGCTTGAATCGTGTTAGCTGCCTAATCACATTATCACATACAAAACTCATTTGTGTGAAAGGGGAAACAAGCAATGAGACTTCTCAAATAAAATTTACAAAAAGATCCAGCACATGGAGTAAGTTACGGGTTGCGATGGTTTTAAACCACTTCAGAAAGGTGAACAATAAATACAGGAGATATAAGATGGCTTCTTCCGTTCTTCGTGTTGCACTATAAGCAAAGAATTCTAAATTAAAATGAATGACCTTGTGGGACGACTTACAAGCCTACGATTGTATGCAACTACTGGAAATTGGTCTCATTGTTCAAAAAATATATTTTATCTTAGGCAAACTGAGGTAATAATCCATGGTTGAATGGGTGGGGTTTATGTTCTTCTACTTGGGCCTATATGTAGTTGTTTGTTGATGAAAGTTTTTTGGCACTTGGATTAGAGAAATATGAATTACTTGAGCAGTTTATTTTATCAGAAGTTATTGTTCCTACATGATTATTTGCAATCGAGAAAAGAAGAAGAGGGGAACTATTGTTCCTCTTCTTTTTTACTTTCTGCTAACATATTTCTGGCTCAGGTAAAATATATGCCACCTTTTTTATATACTGGTCCGATGTATCCCATATTGTCCTTCCATTTTAGAAATTAAGTCATGTAAAGTTATCTAACAACAAAAATCCACTACAGCATTCTCTAAATGTAAGCTTTACAATTTATTTGAATAAAAAAGCAGATGGAATAAAACCCAAAATTTGTGGGGAGAACAAATGCGATCCCAGAAATGGTAGTACAAAATTCATAAAACGGAAATTGGCGATTGAATAACAAATATGAATTAAAGAGACCAATCAACCATTCATAGAGAGACAAGAAAACGTAATTGACAGGCACAAAAGGTATACATGAATATATATAAACTATAAATGTGAAAATAAAAAATCTATAAGATAGGGCATGAAATGATCAGGAAGAACCAAACGAACCTTAAGGGGTTGAAGAGAAAGTATGAATGTGGAGCCGGTGGTGGAGTGGCAGTGGGGTGGCGGGGTTTGGGTTTCTGCAAAATTAGGGATAAGGTTTTCCTGGATAAGGTGGCAAGTGTATCGTTGCTAGAATACTGAACTAACCTCGACCGTAACAAGACCCTATCCTTAAAAATAGCCCATATTCATGGACTCATTAGGGGTTAAGAAATCCACGTTATTATTGAATTTTGGGCTATTATTGAACTATTGGCCTAACCAAAAACTTGTTTCCCAAAGGGAGGATTGCCCAAATCTGGACGACATAGAAATTTATTTTGAACACCAAAAAGGGTGTAAATGAATCAAGCAGAGTAGACTCGTTGTTCGTGTGTTTTTTAAGGTTCAGGACAAATTTTCTAAGTGTGTCTCTTTATACAAATTAAATAAAAAATTAATAAATTGTCAACTAATTAATTTTATTAAAATTATAAGAATTTACAAAAGATAAGGAATAACACTTTAAAATGTTATCGAAACAAAGAATCATCACATGTACCTACAAAATAAAAATATCAATGAAATCGGTAAAACTAATGAAATAACTATTATAGTTGGCAAGTTTTACTAATTACACAATTGAACTTTTAATTTTTTAAATTACCCCAATAAAATAATTATTATTTTGAAATTAGGTTATTCCGTTAAAAAATATAATCGGACGTTAATTTTTTATCTATAAAACTAATGAATTACCCACTGTAGTTGGCACGTTTTACTGATTACACCATTGAACTTTTAATTTTTCAAATTACCCCATTAAACTAATTAAAAATAATGATTATTTTAAATATTTTTAAAAATAATTGTTATTTTCAGTAAAAAAAATTTAAAAACTATAATTTTTTCCATAAAATGAGTAAATATTCATAAAATATAGATTTAAAAAATTAAAGTTTTATGAAACCTTACTGATTTAAAAAAAAATCTTTTTTTCTTTTCAAAATAAAGTTTATTTTTTTGAATCTATATTTTATAAAATTTTACTCATTTTTTTAAAAATATGAAGAATTTTTCAATTTTTTTCTTGAAAATAATATTTATTTATAAAAATTATTAATTTCTTTTTTGAAAAAATTGAATCAGTTTTTTTATTTATCTTTTATTATTTTTTTTAATTTTAATTTCTATTTTTAGTTTTTTTTTTAAAAATTCTAATATGAAGAATGGGTCATTCTGTTAAAAAATTAAGTAGACATTAATTTAATTTAAAATTACTTTATTTTTTTAATCTATATTTTATGAAACTCTACTCCTTTTATGAAGGAAAAAACGTTTCTAATATTTTTTTTACTTAAAATAATAATTATTTTTAAAAATATTTAAAATAATTATTTTTAATTAGTTTGATAGGGTAATTTGAAAAATTAAAAGTTCAATGGTGTAATCAGTAAAATGTACCAACTGCAGTGGGTAAGTCATTAGTTTTGTAGATAAAAAATTAACGACCGTTTATTTTTTTTAACGGAATGACCCATTTTCAAAATAATAATTAGTTTAGTTGTGTAATTTAAAAAATTAAAAGTTCAATGGTGTAATCAGTAAAACCTATCAACTACAGTGATGATTTCTTTAATTTTATCCAATGAAATCTAAACCACAAATTATCATTTAAAATGTCTTCTTGTTGCATTTTTAGATGCAAAATCATCAATTATACTATCATATTTAATGTTTTCTAACATATCATTTTTAATGCATAATATCGCTAATCTTTTTGTTATTTTATTTTTTGTACACATAAATACATAAGCTTATAAAAAAATTTGGACCCCCTCAACTGTGGGCCCTGGGCGGTTGCCCTTGTAACCCTTGCCTAGGGTCGGCTCTACTCGTTTAGGTACCGAGTTAAGCACGATCTCGAATCGAACTCAAACAGTTTGAATTTTTCGAACGATTATGATCTAAGTATCAACAAAATATTACTCCACAATATAAAAAAATTTGAGTAATTTATCGAATTTTAAAATTTGTTTATATTCGAATCATTTACATTTCGAATCAAACTTTTAGTCTGGTCAAACTTGAACCGTTTGGTTTATTTTACAGCCTTACCAAAAATAAATAGCACTAGAAAAATTCTCTTGAAAGACCGATGAGAAGGGTGTGTCGTTAAGATCATTTAAGGATGTATTTAGTCTCAGTTGACGAGTAAGTTGGCACGTGAATACTTTTAACTTATATATATATATATATATATATATATATATATATATCACTAGGATATTCTTCTTTCCTTCTGCTTCCCTCTAGTGTTATTAGTATTTTTTAGATTTTATTGAAGAAAACCAATATCAATTAATTATGTCATTGAGCTAGTTATATCAAAATTGAGAAGGTTCAACCAAAATGGAAGTTTCCTTTCCTCGCACTGCAGAAAAGACGTTATCGCAGTCAAATAAGCTATGAGACTTGTAGGATTACAGATTATTATATTTTTTTTTGATAAAAATGAATTTGACCATTCCAATTGTTACGAGTTCTGGCCCTTTGGGCACAACTAAAATGTTTGACCTGTTCAACCAAAACAATTATTTGACTTGATTTACAAATGTTCTCCGCCCTTCAATACAGAATAAAAGTACATTCCATTTTAACTGAGCAGCGAATCGCAAATAAATACATGTAGAATCTTTAGATATCTACTTCAATTTATAAATACAGTTCCAACACACTAATTCACCGTAGGATTTAATTTTTAAGTAGTAAACAAGTATTATAATTTCCTTCAAAGAATAGAGCCTATGCTATATTATGATTATGAACTACTGGTATAAGTTTGTATATCCAGGCTAATATTACAGATCACTCAAATTTTCATCACTGTCACAGGAACTAGTTGTCAAGATTCTCTGCAGGCCGACTAAAAGACCAACAGGTATACCAATGTCATCAAAAGTTGATGAAACAGAATAAGTAAGAGGCTATACGGATACCTGTTTGCTGATTAAATCTCGAGCACTGCTGCAAACAACAAAGCAACTGCGTAGCAGGCCCGATAAACAACTGCGAACTTTGCCAATTGACTTGATCGTGTCTGGTTGATCAGGCCTACCTTCTGGCTTACTTATAGCCCAACTGAAGCATGAGCATTTACCTAAATCTCTCGAAAGGTAATGCTTTGAAGAGAATCTTACAAAATGGAAGGATGACAAGGCTTAAACAACACTGCACAACATTCAACCAATGGATTTGGTTGTCGGGAGGAATTTTTAGCCAATATAGCTTTTAACGTCTAGTCCAAAAACCGACATCTATAATTTTTTGCCCATTAGGAAGAGAGATGATGCACATCAAGAAAGCTTCCATGCATCATCATCATCTCCACGGTGAATAATGAGAGCGAAAAAACTGGAAATCAGGGAGAACAACCTTCAAACCCTGAAGCCAATTGTTAGCAGCTTGCAAGAGTGAGTTCTCCTGCTCGCATTCCTGAGGCCCACAGGGAGTCAAAATTGAACCTTTGTACTTGTATGAAGCAAGGCCAATGACTGGTAGAGAAATTTTTGAAGATGCACCACTCACACCATTGACCTTCAGGCCACCACTCACACCTTGAAACTGTGGTTGACAACTGTCTGTACCAGTCACAAAAGATCACCACAAATTAGTTACACAATGAAAGGCGAAGGCTTTAATATATGAACAGACACACACACACACAGAGATGTACTTCTAGAGTAGGTGGACAATGAATGGATTGTTAAGAAAGATGCATCCAGATCCTTAAGTGTTGAACCCATAGGTATTCTATATATTGGGTACCTGCAACAAAATTCATTTAATAAACGAAATGAAATCGATTATACAAATACTATACTAGTCATGAAAAGCTTAACCAAAATACGAATTATGCTGCAGATCAGCATGCCAAATGCATACCAAGCTATAGAAATCCAACTTGAAGGCATTAGATCACAGCTCCTGTACAAACTCAGTTCTGGAAATTGAGATTCAAGATTTGTAATCTGTTCAGGTGAAAGGGGGATGAGCAACAAGCATAAGTTCTGGGCAAAGAAATAATTAACTGTAAATCAGAATACTCTAATTTTAAGAGCTGAACTTGCCTTATCAGTTAATGGTTTGCGAAAGTGTGGTTGCTCTTGTTCCAAATACTCAAAAACAAGTAGCCCACATGAATTGCTATTTTCACTTTCATCACCAGATGAACTCATGGAAGATTTGTCTCTCAATGAGAGACTGCTCAGCCGTTGGGAGTTTAAGTTCACTAGGTTTTGTTGAACACATTTTGTTCGCCTATCCACTTCAAAGTCACTTCTACCACCACTACTGGTCTCTTTTGAAGACTCGGCCTCAATTTGCTCACCAGGCCGTCTGGCAGAAAATAAGAGCAAATGTTTCATAATAGATGAAATGCAACAGACAAATATGTTATAAAATCTTGTGAGGGAATCAGGTTACTACGGACCAACAGGTGTTTCCCCAACTTAAGTAGCTTTGGTAACACAGTAATAATAAGTGATGAATCAATAAAACATGATGAACTTCATGAAACATAATTATGATTACGAAAATTATCATATCCAAATACTATGCAAAGGAAGATTGAACCGAATGAAAAAGGAAGTTCTGAAAGAATTAAATAATGATACTGCATGTTCTTGAAATAAAAGTCATGCTCAGGATTATCATCAGATTAATGTGTCAAACCAGCTTTTAAATATGGCAACCATGTTTCTGAAGCAATGCAAGCAGTACTATATAAGTATGTGCTAGGTTATCATGGGCTATAATTCGTGTGGGATGGGAAATCATTACATACTTGGGTAGTAAAACCCCATAGAGTCGAGGTATCATATACGAATCAATACAACATTGACTGCTAGTGATGTTTGGGACTGCTATGTGTCTCACTGACTCAATTGGAGGGGAGGGGGCATTACACACTTCTGACATAGGATTATGAAGTATAATCGGCTCGTTTAAATCACAGCAGGACCGAGAAATCAAGTCAACCATTGTCCACGGTTGCTGCAGCAAGCTTGAGAACCTTCCTGAGGTAGTATCTAATGCAACAAGGCACTTATGAAGTGAAAGAACTGTGGCGCTTAGCCTCAGCCTTGTGCCCTTTGTGTGAAAGATCATAATGTAGATGATGGCAAGTCATATATCGTGATTGAGTGATATTGGGAAATAGAAGCTTTGTAATTACTGTGTAAGTTAAAACCTACATCACTTACCAAATAAGCTTCGTACCAAGGAACCAACATTTTCTATTAAACTAGAAAACCACTTGGCAGAATCTTGGCAATGTTATTGACTCGGTGCTTGCCAGAACACTGAAAGAGTTTCAAAAATGAGATAACATTTATAGATAATATACCCTAATGAAGATATAAGGACAGCTGAAGGAGTTTCAAAGATGAATAGGCAATAAGGTACCAGTTTATTGGCTTTCACTAAAATCCTTGTTACTAACCCCCCCCCCTTCCTACCAACCCACCATAAAATACAGTCATAGCTAGGAATAAGTGTTAGCAGGAAGCTATAGCAAAAGTAATCAATTCAATTATATACCGTTTTCTATAGAACTTTCTACTCTACTTTCCAAACAAGTTGCTTTAAGTGTAAATATGTCAGGCAGGAAACTTCTCTCAAAAATTATACTTTTAACGGACACCTCAGTCAACCTTATTGTTAGTGGGCACTAGGAACAGCTATTATTATGTTTCGACAGGGACAAAATGCATAAGTCATAACATATAAATTTACACTAGAAAGTAAGAGGAAATCAAAACAATTCGACAGTCGTATTTTTATCTGTTTAACAATGAGTGTGTTTTCTTCTCTTTTTTGTGATTGGTTAAAGTTTATAAACCACAAATATTTCAGGGGGGGGGGGGAAGGGTTTAATATTAGGTATGCCCAAACTGAGCATATAAAACAGTAATTGGATCCATGAGACAGGAGTGCACAAATAAGTCAAAATTTTATATATACTTCTACAGGGTTATTTGGAGCTTGGGAACTTACTAGGCTTCAACTTTTTTTACTCTTAATGAAACAAATATACATCAACCTCAAACCACCAAGGTTATAGTACAAACAAAGTGAGTCCCAAGAAAGTGTGCCTATCTCAGTGGATCCAGTTATAAGATTTCATATGATAACATTTCTTACTAGTTCTGTTCAAGAAAGCAAGAGGATGATGCTCAGGCATTGCCTCATAGTCATAGTTAGTAGTTCAAGATGGCCAACTTATGCTATTTTTTATAAGACAGACAAAAATCATCGACCCACCCTAACTAGTCTAGGATAAAATTCATTGTTGAGTTGAGACTACCAATACATGTAACAGATAAATGTAAAATAAAATAATAGTAAAAATATTATATTGGTTTAACTATGTCCAATTTCAACAAGTATATTAGAGTTTATAAGCGATTCTTTATTTTTTTGGGATAAGTAAACCAACTTCCAAAAAATCAATGTTCTAAAAGGCGCTAGGCGGGAGGTGGGCAGCCGAGGGGGCCTAGCGCCTAGGGGTCCTAGGCGGAATTTTTTATTTTAAGCCAATTTTAATATTTTATCACACATTTATCCAAACAAAACAATAATATAAAGCAAAACAATCTATAATAAAGATAATAAAGGTCTTTGCTTAAATTTCAAACACATATTCATATTGCTAATGTCAAAGGTCAAACACAAACATGCAATTATTCAAAGTTCAAACAACATATTTTTAACGGATTAGTTTTATTCATAAACATGATTGCTATTAAATAATAAAATTTAAAATTTCAAGAGTTTAATTCAATATTAAAACTTAAGAAACTAAACATAAATTTAAGAATTATATTAAATTAAACTAAATATTACAAATGTATCATTATTTATATAATTTGAAGTTGACACAAATTTAAAAAATTACAACTATAATAAAATTATCCATTTTGACTTGACCATTTCTTGTTATGATTTGATATACTATAACCTGTATTATGAATATGGTAAATTATTAGAAAAATAAATATATCAAAATCTGATTTGGGTAGTTATTAAAAAAAAAAAACTCTCCGTCTAGGCTCCTAAAGGGATTTTTTGCCGCCTTTGACCTAGATGAGGCACCAGGGGGGCCTAGCGCCTAAGCGGAGCGCCAAGGGGGGGGCCTAGCGCCTAGGCAGGGCATAGGCGGACCTTGGCGGGGATTTTTAGAACAGTGCAAAAAATAATCAATCAAGAAATAGTGCACTTTCTATAGTACCTAGGAAGTATGTATGATTCTGGTTTAGGAAACAGTGTGTCACATAACGTTCATGTGTGAGCCACATTAAATACTCACTCACAGATGCTTCACATAAGTCATAATTGGTCGACAACTTGTATTCATCACAAACAAAAGTAATACCAGATTGTTAACTTGTGAAAATAGATGAAAACTACGAGCATCTTCAAGGAGGACAACAAAAAACATACACTGAAATAAAAGTATAGCTTTTGCTTCAAAGAGAACAAAAATCATACACTGACATAGATAAATTAAGCTAAACAGAAACAGCAATGATGTTTTCGCTGAAAATAACTGCTAATATACTGAGTACTATGTTAAGTTTCATACACTCCTAATACTAATGGGAAAAAATGCAAGCTTGGTCAAACCTAAGTGGTTCCAAATAAGTTAATAACATAAACAAAATTTGTAGATAATATAACATTAGTATAATAAAGTCAATAATACCCTAACTTGCACAAGTAATCTTTATGCAATGTATCATCTCGTGTAAGAAAGTCCATAATCAAAGGAAAATCTTTAATACATCTCAACTAGGTCAAAAGGTCATGTGAAGTTACACATTTTTGAAATGTTATTCTATAACTATTAACTGCATGCTAAATCAAACCCATGTCTAAGCATAAATTTTTTTCGGCAATCATAAGTCAGCAGTTTCTCTGATATACTTTAGTTTTTGTTTGTGGACATGATGGCTAAGATTCAGACATGTTGGATATGTATGAAGTGTTTCTAGCAGTGTCCCACACGTCTGACATCACAACTGTAAAACCTCCTTAGAGGTGTTCATACTTCTTAGACTATTATAGAAAGGATCTATAGAATGGTGGTAGTAACATGTGGTTGCACTAACTATCGTGTTGCAGTCCCTTTTGGGGGTTTATTAGTAAGAACTTGACTTTTACCTATCACAAAAAAAAAGGGTTGCACCGACTCTCGACAACTATTTAAAGGGCACGTGGCAACAGGCATAGTGAAATTGGTAGTAAGTGGTAACAGCAGATGCACAGAATGTTAGTGCGTAGGGTTACAAAAATTAATGCCCCAGGAGAACTGATATGGAAAAGAGCAACCAAGTATTTAACATCATTATTTTCCTTGCATGGTTCCTTGACGTCCCCAATAATTGAAATCTAAGGCTATGTTTGTTTGCAATGATTACCATTAATCCCAAGTGTTTTTTGTTTGTTTTTTAAATTTAGACTTGGGACTATTAATTTAGAGATTATAAAATAGCTTAATACGGGGACTATTTAATACCATGTTCAACTAGGTATTATAATCCCCATCATTTGTGACTAAAAGTTTCTAGACAAAATTAACCTCAACCTTTTCTAAAACGACCATAATATTCTATTATATGTTATATGTATTTGTACGTATGTGACTAATGACAAAATATTGGGTATGTCAGGAATACTACGTCATTTTACTGAGGCGTGCGGGTTATGGAATACATGTACTGTACGTATGTGACTAATGACAAAATATTGGGTATGACAGGAATACTACGTCACTTTCCTGAGGCGTGTGGGTTATGGAATACATGTACTTTAATCTTACCCAATATTCTTTTTCCTCGGAAATAATATTTTTGAGTGCTGACATTAATTACACTAATTTTTTGTTAAATTATAATTATGAAATATATAATTAATTTTAAATAGAATTATTAAAGAAGTTTCTTTATTATATATTTGTTGATTTATATTATTGACAATTAAAAAATTAATACAAAAATTGTAATATATACTATTTTATAATATTTTCAAACTCAAAATCTATTATTTTTTGCCCAAATTACAAATCAAGTATGTTTATTAAAAAAGAAGATAAATTATATAAAAATAGCTCATAAAATTATTATTTTTATATTGTTATTAAATAACAACATATAAATAATTATACTTTACGTGGCGTTTATTTAATGGAACGTTGAAAGAAAATGATCCTAATGGACGGTGGATATTCCACTCTTATAATGTTGACAGCCTGAATTCATGTAATTTATGATAATTTGATTCTTAAAGAATATCATGGTGAAGTATTGTGAACTCATCAACTTATTTCAGCAGTATTTAAAAGTTTATAATTAATTGTTCATCATTTTTTGATATATAAATAAGTTTAAAATATGTTATTATTGATGAGGGAATAATAGTCCAAACGATATTTTTTATCTAATCCTTTAATTAATCCCGGAAACAAACATAAGATGAAATTATTTTAAGTTATCCCATTAATAATCCCATAAAAAACAAACATGTGGTTAGGACTATTTAATCTTAAGATTAATAGTCTTGGGATTATAATCTCATGAATGATAATCTCGAAATTATAATATCGAGATTATAACCTAAGTGTAAAAGGTTTAGTTAATTGATTTGCCAACAGAACTGTTACATCACAAAGTAAGGGAAAAGATTAAAACCATTAATTTTCGGCAAAAAGCACCTTTACCCTACTTTGTTACTCGACTTATAAGCATTGAGCCACTATGCTTTAAAAAATGCAATTGGCCAACTGTGCTTTTTAAAAATTGTTAATCAAGTTATTCTGTCCAATTTTGCTCACGGACGTTAAGAAATTGGATCGATTTTCGTACGTGGCTTTTGGGAGAAAAAAAAACAAGTCATTTCCTACCTGCCAAGCCAGTCAAACCTGACAACGAAATCTTCACCTACACAGATTCCAACTCAGCTAAATTCCTAAACTCCGGTGGAAGAAAATTGATCTCATTCGCGAAAAACATCTCAGTTTTCAACTTCCCAAGGCTACCCACCGACCTTTGAATCAAATTAAACACATTTTTATACACATAATAGGCCTCAATCGAATCATCACTGTTACTCGAAATGGAAAAATCCAAGACTTTCCCAAAAACATCAATTACAGAATCATTATCTGGGCTCAAATCAATCTCCGACGTTTCAAAGGCTTCTGCTTTTTCAATTTTGACCAGGCAATTTTCATCCGGAAGAATTGTTTCCCCAGAATCCATGACCTGCATTTGTTTAATTATGTAATGGACAAACATAGAGGTGAGCGAATATGGTAAATTGATTTGGATTGGTTGAGGTTTGGAAATGAGGGACGGTAAAAGAGTAGAGCAATTGGAATTATAAAAAATTATTCATATAATTACGTGCAACTCCACCAAAACTATCAAACCTGGAACTCACGACATTCACGCCCTCCCCAAACCTCTCAACTCCGGCAACCGTAACCGGCCCATGCGCCGCCCCCGCCAGCCTTGGACACCTCTTCGTCACCGTGGTCCAATCCAAACCCAACCCCTTCAACAGCCTTTCCACCTCCCCAGTATAGAGATTTCTGATGACTTAAAACCCAACTTATCTTCGGGTTTGTATAGAGATTTTTGATGAACGAATCATTTAGGAGCTCCGAATAATTCCCTAGAGCTGAGATCGTGAAAGTTGGGCCAATTGGGGATAAAGGGGAGATCGGAGAGGAGGGAGTCGAGCGAGGAGCCTTAACAATAGGGTTTTTGATTTGAGAATTTTAAGAGGAAGAAGAAGCACGCAACTGATCATTCTTCACTCTTGTTTTGATTTTGATTTGGTTCTGTTTTTTATTTTGTTTTGTTTTTTTTGTTTTTATGTTTAGTTATTAATAAGTTTTAATATTTTTAATAGTATGTTTCTTTTATATTTAAGCCTAAATTCAATGATTTCATTGTATTAATATTAATTTTCAAAATAAAAATAATAATTAAAAGAAAGGAATAGAGATAAAGGAAAATAAAAAATTATAAAGAAAATGAATTAAAATGTTTATTTTAATTTTATTATTATTTTATTCATTTTTTTGTCACATAATTAATGATTTTATTTTATTATTATTTTTGTGTTGTCACGTAAGAAAATAATGATTTTTTGAAGAAAAAAATCAGTGTCACGTCTGAAAATATTTTACGACCGTCCAAGAAATTGGACAAAATGACCCAATTAAATTTTTTTTAAAAGTTTAGTGGGTCAATTGTATTTTTTTAAAGTACTTTGGCTCAATACTTACAAGTCGATGAACACAGTGGGATAAAGGTGTTTTTTGCCATTAATTTCCTTATATTTTTGCATTGAAGTCCCCAATAACCTAATAGATAATTCTAACCACACAACATTTCCCTCCGTCCAAGTTTACTTGTCCTAATTTACTTTTTGGTTTGTCCAAATCAGTGTCCTCTTTTCTTTTTACTCCTATTTTTGACATTACTTTTCCAATAATACCCTCATTTAACTTTTTTAAAAAATAATTAAAAACAACATGACATACATTGAAAAAAGTAGCACTATTAACTTTGACATTGGAATCACAATCACACCCATTTCCCTCCCCCTCTCTCCTCTATTTTATTGTTCCTGGGAAATTAAATAAAACAAAAAAGATGATAATAAAATAATTAATATGGATAATTTGAAGATCAAAAAAAATTCTTAAGAGACGTGTACTTTCAAACTAGGACAAGTAATGTTAGACAGAGAGAGTAATATCCCCAAGCTCATATTTCACTCCTCGTATCCTTTTTGTCATCAAAAGCACGCATCAAAGATGGGTTACTCATGTTACCATAGGATAATTAGAAGCTTATATTGTTGAGTTAGTTAAGTTGTGGGTATCAAATGATATAAAGCTAAAGTGCCTAGAAGGCAAGATTCAAATATCTTGATCAGTGTCAAACTAGTTTCACAAGTTAACTACACTACAACTGAATTTAAAGTGCTATAGAAGTCAGCAAAAGTAATTAGCACAGACTTTTGAAAATTAAGAAATGGCAATGCAAACAGGAAAAATTGGACTAAACCCAGATAACCGGACCAAAGAGCACAAAATCGACTCACCTAATCTTCGATGGGGGCTTCTGTGGGTCTATGTATAATTGTATACCAGACAGGTATGGAACATAATACTGCATTATTGAGTCCGTTCCATTTAACAACAGCGGTACTCCTGCACCATAAGCACTCCACTCTTTTAAGGATTCCCATAAATCCCCAAGGCAATAAAATGGTCGCAGCCCAGCTTCCCGACTTCTCCATCCCCTTCCATTCACCTGGAACGTGAAATGCAAGTAAAAGAAAAACAAAATATATATATATTATGCACCAAGTTAGCTAAAATAACTGATTATAGTGAAATTGACAAAGAATAATGTTCTATTGACAAAGTAATGATACAGTAAGTGGCCAAGAAAAAACAGTTTATTTTCTTTCCCACCCTGTCTTATTGACTAAACAGCATAAGTTTAGGGTTTTTAAAAAAGAAAAGCCCTAATTTTTTATACCTCAGGACAGTACTGGGCGGGAACCAAAGGAGTGACGGATTCCAGTAGATGATCCAAGTTAGTCGCGCTGGTCGGCGGCGTCAGAGGAGACGAAGAGCAGATGGAGGACGGTTTCAACAATGTAGTCTCCGAATCATCAGATTCGGTCCGATTCTCGGCCTCAACGGCAGCAGTAGCCGCCGCCGCAGCCTCCTTTGCCGGACGCTGAGGATGCAGGTGCTGCTGTCTCTGCAACTGCTGTTGCTGTTGCTGTAACAACAATTGCTGGTGCCGCCGTATCGCCGGCGGGTTATAAAATCGGTCCCCTCCGTGGCTCCGCGAAACAGCGAAGCCTCCAGTTCCAGCCATTACTCTGAATTATTACGAACAAACTTGTTAAAAGGGTTGGCAAATTAGGAGAGATAGAGATAGACCTCACTCCATCAAAAGAAGTGGGTGAGTATCGAAATGCCAAAGGATCGAAATTGAGTTTCAAGTAATTAATTGGGGTTTTGGAGGTTTTGTGAAGTTCTACTGCAGGTAAAAAATGAGAAAATAAAAATGACTGAAAATAAATAGTCACGACTGACAGAGAAGAAAGATTACCCCTCGTTCTCTAATTGACGCATGTGCCTTATACTCATATTTATGTCTTAATTATTTAAAAAATTTTATAATATAAATATGTGAATTCTTAAGAGGCATTTAAAGGTTGAGTGTTAAGATAGATATTAAAGGGTAAAATTCAGATGACCACCTATAGTATCTGACATTTCCCACATAACCACCTGTATTACGTAAACCTACATTTAAACACTCGTGGTTTTGAGTTGAAGTGAAAAACAGCTTTCCGTCTAAACGTCCTTAATGGGAATGGATAATGACTTTTTTGCCCCTTGATATATATATTGAAAATGACCTAAAATATGGTCAATTGTGTAGACGGGTCTAGGGCTTGCAATTGAGGCGATTTTTTGGCGATTTCTTCACGAATGCTTCAAATCTAAGTGGAAACCAAAGCCTTTTATGGTGTTTGTGGAAGAAATTGTATCTGGAAGCTAATATTTTACTGTAGATCCAGGTAAGTATTAACTATTCGATTCGATTTGATGTTTACTGCTATGTAAGTGTTATGTACTATGTTGTGTGAGTTTATCTTATTTTTGGTCTGATTTGGGATGGCTTTTCAAGAATAAATATTGTTGTGTTGGGGTCCCTCTGATTTGTGATGTTTTCTGATAGATTTATTTTGTACAATAATATGCCCTCACTTGTTTGGTCCCCTCTGTGTATATGGATTTGGTGGTGTTTGATGGAATATTTTATGCTTTAGTGGCATGCATGCTAGACTTTGATTTGTTTTTTTTAGTATTGGTGGTCCCCCTTGTCTCCCAAACATGTTTTGTTTCTTATCCAAAATTTTCTCCCTCATATGTTTAATGCAGAATGTCTGTGAGAGTTGTGTTCCATTATGGTGGGACTTTTGTTAAAGAACCAATTATTGATTATGTTGGGGGTAGTGTTGAGATTATAGAGAATGTAGAGTTGGATAAGATATTTTTGATGGGGATACATGAGTTCCACTTTCAGTTAAATCCAATCCCACATGTGAACATTTATTATCTTGTACCTGGTTATGAGTTATGGGAGGGTGGGACTTTAATTCTAAGTGATGACACAGATGTATGTGATATGGTAGATGTACTAGTTAATAATGAGAGTGAAGAGGTAGTTTTGTATGCAGAACAAATGGAGGGTCCAATACAAGTTGTAGGTAAAGGGAAGGAATCTGAAAAGGGTAAAGGGAAAGAATCTGAAAAGGTAAATAAACATAGAGAACAACCTATGAAAAGAAATGAAAATAGGGGTGAAGAGGCAGACCATCCCTCTTGGATGGATGAAGATCTAGAGGGGCCTGGGGATGATGACATATTTAAAGAAGGGAAAAAAAAACAGATTTTGATAACTCCAATGATGTCTTTGTAGAAGATTGGTGGAGTGATGATGAGGGAGAAGGGAAAGAGGCATTAAGAAAGATGTTTGTTTTATCTGATGATGAAGACAACTTAGAAGGGGATGGGTCTATGGAATTTAATGAGGACACTGATATGGGTAACATAGAATTTGAGGTTGGAATGGAGTTTACAAATCATGAAATTTTTAGGAATGCTTTGGTTGAGTTTTCTGTAAAAGGGGGGTTTGACATTAAATACATTCAAAATGATAAGAAAAGAATAACTGTCAAATGTAAATCAGAAAATTGTTCTTGGAGGATTCATGCATCAATTAAACAAGGTGAAGTAACTTTCAAAATCAAATCAATGGGGGGGATCACACATGTGCTGGACAAGAGAAAAACCATCTTGTTGACAGTAGGTATTTGGCCAAAAAATACTTGAATGACTTGAGAGATAATCCTAAGTGGGATTTGAAAGCATGGCAGAAGAAGGCACAAAAGGAATGTCATTCCAGTCTTAGTAAATCATCCCTATATAGGGCTAAAAGAAAAGCTTTACATTATATATCTGGTGATGTAGGAGAACAGTACAACAAACTTATGGATTATATTGAGACAGTTAAAAAACTAAATCCTGGGACAGTTTTCAAATTCTGCAGTCAGTGTGTTGAGGGGCCTGGTTCTCTTCCAGTATTTAGGAGACTGTATATGAGGCTGTCAGCATGTAAACATGCTTTCCTTGTTGGGTGTAGACCAATAATAGGTTTGGATGGATGTTTCCTAAAGGGGATATATGGAGGGCAGATGTTAAGTGCTATAGGAAGAGATGCAAATGATAATATTTTTCCCATTGTCATTGTTATAGTTGAAATAGAATGTAGGGACAGTTGGCAGTGGTTTCTCACAGAACTGTTAGATGACATTGGTGAAAATGAAACAAGAAGATATGTGTTTATTTCTGATAGACAGAAGGGGCTTGTAGAGGTTTTTAATTCAATATTACCCAATAATGAACATAGATTTTGTTTGAAGCATTTGTACAACAATTTCAAAATCAAATTTAGGGGGAAGCTGTTGAGGGATATTTTCTGGAATGCAGCTAGTTGTGGTGATATGTATACATTTGAAGCAGCTATGAAGGAAATGCACAAAGTTGATCCCGAGGCAGTGAAGTGGTTGATGGCTGTTGGGCCCAAATATTGGGCCAGATCTCATTTTTCACCCCATTGTAGGTCTGATGTGGTTGTAAACAACTTGAATGAGTCATGGAATAATTATATCATTGAGGCAAGGGATAAAGGGATTATTAACATGCTAGAGTGGATTAGGAAGAAATTAATGGTTAGGTTTCAGATTAAAAAGGAGGGCATGGACAAGTATGGAGAGTCAATTGGGCCAAGAATACAAAAAAAATTAGAGATCAATAAGAAACATTCTAGGGGATGCACTGCATTGAAGTCTGGAATTGGGGAGTTTGAGGTTGAAAGTGACGACAGAACTTGGGTTGTCAATTTGAATGAAAAAACTTGTGGGTGCAGAATGTGGCAGCTTAGTGGCATTCCTTGCAAACATGCAGTGACCGCAATCTGGGGTAATAGGGAGCAGCCAGAGGCTTATTTCCATCCTTGCTATAGCAAGGAAGTGTACTTAAGCACCTACAACTTTACCATAAAGCCTGTTCCTAGTCATCATGAATGGGTGCAATCCAAATTTCCAAAGATTCAACCTCCATTGTACCATAAACCCACTGGCAGACCAAGAAAAGTAAGGAAAAAGGCACAAGATGAACCAAAAAACCCTCACCTGGCAAGTAGAAGAGGTGGCACTGTAACATGTGCAAGATGTTTGACACTTGGGCATAACAGCAGGGCTTGTAGGCAGCCATTTCATCCAAACTCCAAACTGAAGGTATGTATTTACATTATATATAGCTGATATAATTATGACTTTTTAATCTGACGCTAACAGGTTTGTATTTGTAGGGGAAAAACAGACCAACTGGTGAAACAACAGCTGCAAAGGATTGCCAGTCAAATGTTGGGGCATCATCTTCCCAGGTAACAGTTGAAAATGATGGTCCAAGGTTTAAAATGCAATGTTGAATAAGCTAACATATTTGTTTGTATCTTTCAGGCAAAAATCAGACCACCAAAGTTGCAAAGTAAGGGGAAGGGTGCTAATCCTGGACCTAATTCTTCAACCTCAGAACAGCCCAAATCAAGCTCTCAACCTAACCAGTCCACCAAGTGGACTAATCCTGGACCAAGTTTGTCTGCATGTGTGACTGGGGCTACTGATCAACCAAGGTCAAGTTCACAGCCTAATCCTGGACGAAGAATGAAGAGCATTGTTAGTTCACCAAAAAAGGCAGGAAGGGGGGGATTAAGGCTCTGATTTTGCCTTGGACTTAGTCTAGACTAATATGTAATTATATTTTGGCACATTTACATGGATGTTAGTTTTAGTTGCCTTATTGGTAGTGTATATTTTTGGCACTAGTGGTCATCTACTTTGGTTATCTGCTTTGGCACCACTAGAGTTAGCTGCTTTGGCACCACTTTGTGTATTTTTGAGATAGGAACAGATTTGTGGCCTACTAAGGTTTTGGCAATGATGACAAGTGAATTGATATTTATTGTGATTTCCTTCTACACAACTGCTTGTTCTCGTTAGATTGCTCATCTTTTTTTGTGCAACATAACTCCAATATAACATGAACAACAATTCAATTTTGACATAACATGAACAACAATAATATTCCAACATAACATATTTCAACATAACATATTCCAACATAACATATTTCAACATAACATATTTCAACAATTCAATTTTGAAAAAAAATTCAACACAACTCCAAGAATAAAAACTTACATTTCATTAAATTTAGAACATTAAATATTCCATTACACTAACATATTTCATTTCATACTACTAAAAAACATTAAAAACTTTGATTACATATTTCATTACACATTAAAACCCTCACATTACAAACTTTCACTTCATACTACTAAAGAACATCAGCATGAATGACAGGAGAAGAAAAATAACTCCAATTATCATTATTATCTTTACATGGCTTTCAACAAGCATCATCCTCATATGTAGATTATTCTTCTCACACAAACACTTGCATGTTGTTCCCCTCACCACTGTTGTCCCCATTCCTTCACTGTGTTCATTAGTATCAGTAAGTGTACCACTTGAGTTTGTTGTAGAAGGCAAGCACCATGCCCAAAATTCACATTCATCACATACAAAATACAATTTTCCCTTCGATGGTTTGTTCGAGTCGACAATTCTTACAGAAGCCTTCTTTCCACATTTACATTTCCTAGGTATGTATCGAAGGTCACCATTATTCCATCCTACATGATTGCTTGACGAAGACATGCCTCCTACTTCACATAAACATCAGCAAAATCTTTAATCAGCAATTTAAAGCATAATATTTACATGCATGGAAAACTCACCAAAAATAAAAGTCATGCATTTTACCAAGGTGCATGCCTAAGACTGTAATTAAGAGATAGATAGTTCCCACAAAGGAGGGAAACCCAACAACTAACATGCACATAAAGAAAATGTATACAAGATGTTACTTCAACATTTTCACAAACACCTTCTGGGCGGCCAAATTTGTAGTAACTTCAGCCCAAAACTTGCTAACAAATTACACAACTAAGAAATCTAATGAACACTGTATAACGAGTCATACTCATCTTGCTAACAAATTACACAACTAAGAAATCTAAGAAAGTCGATTTGGGTAAATTCGTTCTTCGATATACTCATTAGATTTCAAAGAAGCTAAATATACATACCTGAGTTTTGAGTAAGACAATTAATAACCTTGATGAAGACACTGATAATCCCTAGGACTGAGGCAGAGCTGCTAAGGGACGAGTTAGGGCATAAATAGCCAACAAAATGGGTCTTTAATAACCATGGTTGAAGATGAGGGTATTATCGACTTTTTCCTAGCTCATTTGACCGTTACACTCATACCTCACGCTCTTTTAGCGAGTACACTTCACGCACAGTTAGATTAGATGGAAACTGTCTGTTTTTCACTTCAACTCAAAACCACGAGTGTTTAAATGTAGGTTTACGTAATACAGGTGGTTATGTGGGAAATGTCAGATACTATAGGTGGTCATCTGAATTTTACCCTAGATTAAAATGCAATCAAACACCACCAACTATACATAAAAAAAATAATTATACACACAAAATATTAAAAATAAAAATAAAAATAAAAAAGATTAACAATTAAATATTTAATTTTTTTATTAATTAACAATATATGAGTCCTGGTCCTGGTATTAATACACAACTTACTTTTGTGTACAGTTAATGTAAGTTTTAAAATAAATGGTTGATGAGAGAAAACCAAATACAAACCAAAAGAGAAAAGAAAATCCTGTTTACATTTTTCCTCCTCCCTCGTCAACAACGAGCCTCCTCCTTTCGCATGGCCATTTTTCCCTCTCGATCTCATCGATAAATATCGCAATTCTTTTCCCAGTTCGGAACCCTAATTTTCTGTCAAAACTGATTTCACTCCTGCTGTAGCTGGCCATGCGACCTTGGTTCTCTGCGACTGCCCTCTCGAGAGAAGAGGACTCCTTCGATTCTAATTACAATCAAGTAGTATTCTTCTTGGGTTCTTTTCAATCTGCTTACTGCAGATTCAGAAATGACCGCCGATACTCATTTCCCTACCTCCAAGGGCCTCCTTTGTAATGCCGGGGCTGGTGCCGCCGCTGGTTTGTAATTCAATATTTAGCTGTTAATATTGATAGTTTTGCCTGGACTTTTCTGATTCGGCTGTTATAATTCCATTATTGGTTTATTGGAGCTTGAATATTGACAAGATTTTTTTAATTGGAGCTTATTGTATAAAGTTGAAAACTTTGATGAAAACTGACAAGATTTTTGTGGTTTGACTTTGGGAATTAATTTGATGTAGGAGTTATTGCGGCTACATTTGTATGTCCTTTAGATGTTATCAAGACTAGATTTCAGGTTCATGGTCTACCGACCCTTGGTAATGGAACTATTAGAGGTATGCAAATTTTCATCTATAGAATTTGTTTTATTTTGAACTATTGCATGTGAGCTCATGTCCACCACCTTCTAGGATGTAACCAGTTTTAGTACAAGAATGAATAAACACCAGAAGTCCCCAATTATAATTTTTTAGTGGTCTTTGTCCCAAATTAAGTAGTTGATGCTGGAGACTTTGAGAAAACTGTTTGTTAGATATTAACAATGCAGCGAAAAACAATAGCAAATAGAAAACAAAGGAAAAACAATTGCACAAGATACAAAATTTACATGGTTCACCCAAAACACTTGGGCTAGTCCTTGGTCTGCGGCTTAAAATTTTACTATCTCTTATCTCTTAGAAAATTTGTACATAATACATTGTAGGATTTCCTCCTTGTATAACACAAAACCCTAATTCACTCAAAAGTACAAAACTACCAATCCAGTTTTGGGTCGCGGCCGCTGCCCTCGGGCCCCTGCTAAATTATTCATAGTGGCAATCAGACAATGATTACGCCTATAGGGTCCGTTCCTGAACGGAGGGCTGGTAGTTCCTTCCACCCCGGGCCTACCAATCTTCCGGTCCAGGAACAACCTCAATTACCTTTTTTGATAGTTTTACAATCACCTCTGGGTTAAAAAATTTGGATCATGTTTCATCACTAACATTTACGTTTACGTGTTTTTACCCATTACTATTGAGAATTCTGTGATACATTGATGTATGGTATGAGACACTGTTTGATGATGCGATATGGTGATGTGTAGCGTGATAAGGAGATATATGGTGCGATGTATCATGAAATACATGTATACAGTATATTTGTGCTGCATAGCTGCCAATGTATCTCTTATGTTTTTATTTTAAATGTGTATCGTGTATCAGACGATAATGTTTCAGATAAAGTACATCTAGGGTAATAATGTTGTAACTTGATTGATTAAGTATTTCTAAGATGTTTTACAAGCTGTGCCTAATTCTTTTATGTTGACCAGGTAGCCTTATAGTTGGAAGTTTGGAACAAATATTCCAGAAGGAAGGATTGCGTGGCATGTACCGTGGGCTCTCTCCCACTGCTCTAGCCTTACTCCCAAACTGGGCGGTGAGTGTGATTCTTTTCTAATTATTCATTGTTTATGCCTTGGTAGCTATTATATGCACTTTAGCATGAAAAGAGTATTTTTTTTTCCTTTTCTTGTAATGCATATCTCATAGGTAACGAGGATATTTGGTATTATATAATGCTAAAATGTTCAGAGAAAGAGAATGGATGTGCAGGTTGCCACAGACGGAGATGTATCGATATGTTTTGATGCACATGGATGCTTATATACTACCCTCCATATCTATGACCTCTTATAGTCTATTAGTTCCAGACACTTTCACCATTTTTTGAAAATAAAACTCTCAAAACTTTGACTCATCCTCTAGGACCTCTACTCTAGCCGAAACCATGAGAATTTCTAAATCTTTTCCCCCCTTCTTCAGGATGGGGGCATGAATAATGTTTTTCATATTACTCAAAAATAAATTTTATTTTATTAATTTGCTATTGATATTCAATCCTGAAGAGAAGGAATATATATTTGGAAAGTGTTTCTATGATTTGGTAAATGAATATCTGGTATTTAATTTATTTTTTTCTTCTTCATTAACGAAAAATACTAAACCTATAAAAAGAGTTCTATATATTTCCAAAACAATGGAGGTTAAATGAACATTTTCTCTGGTAAACCAAATTCACTCTGAGAAAAAAGAAGGGGGTTACAGTATTGATCATTAAACTTTATCTTAAAAAAAGAAGTATTGATAATTAATATTAATCATTGTTACACACACAGAGATGCAGTCATCTAGAAATTTCACATTATCATGCGATAGGCATATGAAACTAAATTCATTTATACCCAAACAAAATTAATATGTATGATCTAATTTCATTACACATCTTACCTGTAAGTTGTAATAACAAAGTATTGACTGTACAACTTTTTTGTATATTTTCCTAATTCCTTACTTTACCACTTAGAATATATTTCCTATATCCTTGTTGTATATAGCACCTTTCCTTGCTTTATAGATCTTATTACACGATTCCTAGCAACTGGCCTATCTCAAGTCAAATGACAAATTATTGTCAACATAACTATGCTGGCCAAATCTAAAGCACTCTTGCCAAAATTTTGAGCTTGTCTGATGGGTAATAGCCTAATAGGTTGAGATTAAAAATTCCAAACGCACTTTCTCTGACCACTTCATTTTATTAAATCATGTTTGCTAAGTTTCATGTCTAGCTAAACATCATTAATTCCTTTATTGGTAATAATATCTTCAAAATAAAGATTTGTAACCTCTCTCCCTCTCTTGTATTCTAATGTGTTTGAATAGGTGTGATTGAGTTTGCTAATATAAAATTCATTATGTTCGTGCATGAGGATTCACAGCTTACATTGAAGGCTTAAATGTAGGAGTGGTTTTAAATTGTTTAAAAGTCTAGTGGTAGCTTAATCAAGTTGTTCGATTGGGATCTTATGTATAAATTTTTAGTTTTTGGCACAGCTTAACCTGGCTGAAGTGTTATTGCTATTCATGTCGTTCCCACTTGTAGTAAAATTAGGCTATTTGGTGAATGGAATTTAGTCCTTTTTCATATAGAAAAGTTTTTACCTTTGTCCCCAAGATAAATGTGCCATCTGACTTTTACAGAAAATTGACTATTTTTAGAATCAGTAAATCATACTATTTTTTTGAAATATAGGTGGAGGAACTATTTCAATAAACTACATAATTTACTATTAACCCCAAGAATTGTCCGAAAATTTAAATAAATATGCTTAATTATTGATCTAAAAATTTTCAATCTGACCATAAAAGTCGCTTTTAAGGAATAATAATGGGAGTGTCTGTTATATGAATATCAAAATTGAACTCCAAACGACAAGGATTTAAGCAATATGATTAACTCCCTCCATCCCATAAAAAACATCGTAAGTACACTTTTCACATAAACTAAGAAAATAAAAAATAGGGGAGAGAATATAATTCTAATTTACCCATCAATAGACCCTCACTTAAATACACAAAAGATTTCTTCTTTTTCCTAAAAGTAGTGGACCCTAGGGTAAAATAGATTTTATATAACATTTTGAATTTGAATTGTGTACTTTAGACATCT
Source organism: Panax japonicus (assembly GCA_020205505.1). Taxonomy (NCBI): domain Eukaryota; kingdom Viridiplantae; phylum Streptophyta; class Magnoliopsida; order Apiales; family Araliaceae; genus Panax; species Panax japonicus. Next base: position 85,587,462 of record CM035110.1, on the reverse strand, counting down.
TTTATGGGATGGAGGGGTACCATTTATAAGTTCATTGGGATGGTGGGAGTATATATACTATATGTGTCTCAAAATTGAACACCAATCAACTAGGATTTAACATTTATAAGTTAATTTTTTATTCATGTCCACATGAAAGTAAATAATTAACTCTCTAGTTGCATTTGTTTCCGATTAAGGTCTGCTCTCATCTTACTTCCCCCTTTTTTCTTTTTCTTTTTCATCTCTTTGTGTTATTTATTTACCTTTTTTGTTTGTTTGTTTGTTTGCTTATTTATTTTTTATTTTATTTATTTATTTATTTTTTATTTTTTTTTGGGGGGGGGGGTCTGAAAAGGTTTGACACTATTTTGATGTTCGTTGATCTGTTATTTCGTCTTTCAACGAATCAGTGGGGAGGTCCGTGAGCTTTGCTGAGATTTAGTTTCTTAAGTGACCTTTTTGTTATTACTTTTGCAGGTTTATTTTACAATTTATGATCAGCTGAAAAGTTTTCTTTGTTCTGATGGTTAGTCCATGACTTGCCCTATTTCTGATATCACAGATATACGTGTCGAGCCGCCTTACATTTTCTATTCTGTGTTTTTTTCATCTTCTATTCTATAAATAAATTCATTACTTGTTTAATTTTTTTTAAAGTAGATAATGTGTTTTTAGTTGTTGTGCATATGTAGATGGGAATCATCAACTTTCAATAGGTGCCAATATGATGGCTGCTTCTGGTGCTGGAGCTGCAACAACCATAGTGACAAATCCTCTTTGGGTTGTGAAGACAAGGTTTCAAGTATGTATCTCAAGTTAAAATCCATTCTTATCTGGGTTCATTTCCTACATCACATGTATGTTTGAAATAGAAATGTATATGGGAAACACTTTGGGCTTATGGTGGGACCAATCCTGACTCTCTTGAGGTGTTACCTTTATATACATTTTTGTTTTTGACTTTTGTTCCTTACATGGCAAAAATGTTTTGCTAACTAGTTTAGTAGTAATTCTTATGAGCCATTTGTAGTCATTAAAATAGAAAGAATGTGAATTTTCTTTCTGTTCAAGAATTGCTTTTGGTTGGACTGATTACTTCTTACCAACTTTTTCCTGGATTTTTTAAAATTGTATCTAAGGTCTAATTTCTAATGCATGGTTTTTGTACGTATTGAATATCATGAAAACCAAATTGTATTACTGACTTTATGTTAACCTAATCATATATAAATTGTAAACGTACAATTTTTATGTAGAACCATAAGATGTATTTAGAGTGGAAGTGACTTACATTATGCTTGGAGTATGCATTCTTTTGGTGGCCTGAGGTATATTTGGTAATATATTGAAGACTGAGCAGTTCCCTATGGTAGTGTAGCTTGCCAGAATGGCAGAATATCAAGTACTCAATGAGGCTAGATGTTTGTATTTAGAGACCAACTATTATTAAGCCCAAGTTAATTTTTGAAAAATAAAAAACGCAATTTGTATATCTTTTTGTCCGTAAGCTTGTAACATCATGAGTTTATGTGGGACACCTAGAACCTCGCTGATGGTTTTTTTTATCTGGCATAGTTCTCATAACTGGTCCAGACACCAACCCAGTATAGGGAGTGGGTCATTGATTCAACCAAATAGTTGATTAATTTACAATGGAACAATAGTAGAAAGGACTGTCAGACTGAAATGGATCACGGTTGGCCTGCCCCAGCTCTGAACTCATCTGGAGAATGAATTGGGCCCTGTGTTGATGATCTATGTAAAAATTAACTAATAGATGCACATAGTCAATCTAAAAAGGAATAGTATAACTCATAATATATATATATACACACACACACATATACATATTTATAATTGTAAAGAGAGATATAAAAGGGAAATCAAAATTCTCCTCAATCAGATGAAAATGTGTAATAACTGGGATTGGGAGGAGTGTAAAATCATGAATGGGGATTTTGAGAAAATTGTAGTCTATTATTCAAATATTAATTGGAAAATATAAAAGACAAGTGGACAAAATAACAGTACCACTATAACAGAAACAAAGGATCCTTCATGAGTGGGCAGAGATGTCTTTTATGCTTAGTAAACAACACTTTCAGATTTATCTAACGCACTGGGTTGAACGGCTTTACACAAACCCGGCTGGGTCAAGTGGTCAACTAGTCTTAATAGCAACCCAGCCCATTCTCGGCATTGGGTCACTGGCCATTGATCAACCAGCTGTACTGGTTCTGATACTGGTATTGAGTTTAGTGTGATTTGTTCATTTTATTCCTAATTTAACAAATGCTTGAACTTTATGATGATGTCTTTGTGAGGTTTGGAAATTTTCTTTAGAATTTTAGATATTGCTGCTCGACGCTCGTATGGTTATTTTACAACAATTTTATTATATTATTACACTTTTGGCATATATAGGATTGTCTAGAGTGTTGCTTTTATATTTGGTGCTGTATTTCACTAGCTTGAGTTCATGAAGAAGGCATTGAATCCCTGAGCATTTATGTTCCATCTTCTCCTTCTGCAGACTCAGGGAATGAGAATGGGTGTAGTGCCATATAGGAATACATTTTCTGCTTTGAGTAGGATTGCTCATGAAGAGGGAATTCGTGGCTTATACAGGTTGGCTATCACTTGTCATGGTAGTGAGTGCATTTATGTACTTATTATTTTAATGATGTTGATGTTTGATATGGTTAAACAGTGGTCTCATCCCTGCATTGGCCGGTATTAGTCATGTTGCTATCCAGTTTCCAGCATATGAGAAGATCAAAATCTATTTGGCAGATCGAGGTATATATTTTCACCTTCAGTTATGCATGATTCTTAAAAGAAAATTTTATAAACATTGAAAGAAATTTCTTACTGATATATGTAATGATGGCAGATAACACTACAATGGATAAACTTGGTGCAAGTGATGTTGCGGTTGCCTCGTCAGTTTCAAAAATTTTTGCATCTACGTTGACGTATCCACATGAGGTATGATGCCAAGAAAATTCCCTTGGTCTAACAAATCGAATCTTGTGATAAATATTTAGAAAAATGTTTGTTTCTCAAATAAGTTCTTGTGATAAATATTTAGAAAAAATTGGTAAGTGGAGTGTGATGAGAAGCAGCCTTCGTGGGGAAAACCTCTGAAAGGTCATTACAGTGATATTTTTATGAAAAATTATGTTTGTTATGCAAGTTCAAATAAAAATGTTGGTGAAGACGTACATTTTCATGTGATGTTAATGAAGTGTCTTTGTCAGCCTTTGGGATGTTTAGAAACTTCTCTGATGACACGTGTGTTGCTATCACTTGTCGAAAGAAGAGTACAAGAGAACTATTACCATAAATAAAATTTCAATCTTTGTTATTCACAAGTTTATGCAAAGGTAGGGAAGAGGTTACTTGGATTTTGGGGGGGGGGGGGGGGCGGGATAGGGGGAGTTGGGGAAGAGGTCATTTTTCATTCCGTCATATTCGGTTATGAGCCCCCTTCCCTTCATGCGTCTCCTTTTGTCTGTCTGACTTGGTCTTTAATGTGCAGGTTGTGCGTTCAAGGCTTCAAGAACAAGGGCACCACTCTGAGAAGCGGTACTCTGGTGTGGTTGACTGCATCAAAAAAGTGTTTCAGCAAGAAGGCATCACTGGTTTTTACCGTGGTTGTGCCACCAACCTGCTCAGGACTACCCCAGCCGCTATGATCACATTCACCAGCTTTGAGATGATTCACCGGTTCCTTGTTTCTACATTCCCTCCTGATTCACAGCCTCACACACTGTGAAATTGGATCAAGATTGTATTGATAATCTAGGGTGGGATAAAGTAATTTACATAACTTGGACGTCCATCTGTCTAGCTAATCTGGTCGATTGTTTTGTTCCATGAGATAGTTTAGTTGTTATTCATAGATGTAGCAACATCAGAAAGCAATTTCAACCCTCAATGGAGTTGTGTAGGCCGTAGGGTCAAGTCTCCCAAGGGTGGGGAGGGATATGTTACAGTACAGACGCCGACAATGATGAAAAACTGTTAAAATGCAGAAATTTGAAACTTTTTTGCAACTTTATTATATCTTGAATTGGGATTGCTGAACGATGAAGACCTTTAAGATGGCCAGATGTCTTTGTCTCTCAATTGTCACATTCTAGACTTATAAATGAATCATATTTATGAACAGTGAATCGGGATGGCTTTGTTTTGCTTTTTGAGCTTGCTAAAGAGAGTGATTTGAAAATGTTTCTGAATTAACATCATTCTGGGTCTTTTTTGTTCAGTTTGATTCCGGATCTTACCATGTTTTGAATCATTGAAAAGTAGAAATAAAGCAAAAATTATCCACCTGCCATTGTAAGATATGATAGAAAATATATAAGGCTAGTTGAAAAATTCAAGCTGGTCTTGAAGATGATCATATAATTAACAACTAATTTCATCTCTTTGCTTAGCATTTTATGAAAGAGGGGAATTAAGGTGTTAGATTTACTACTGATAAAGGACCCCATTATTAATTGTATAATAACAATTCATTAGTTAGCTAGCTCTGGAAATAAGATACAACAATTTTATGTTACTTCAATTTGGAGGCTCATTCAGTACGTACGTACGTACGTAAGTAAGTTGATTCAGTACGTACGTACGTAGGTAAGTTTGTTTGTTTAATTAACCATGCACCACCTTTGATGATATCATCAGTGGTGTCACACTAACAAAAATGGAGTAATGATGAATGATGGTCTTCTGCCATGTGAATTACTGCATGCCGAACTATCATTCCCTCTCCATCCAAAAAGCTAAAAGCTTGAGAGTAGTAATTATATATAGTAAAGCTTCTGTCTGCTAAGTCATCAATAAAGAAAGTGGTGATCCCTCTCAATGCTCATCATACATCATAGCCATGCACAACATGTTGTTCTCGACTTGTTAGGTCTTAAGTTTTAACCTTATAGTTGACTCAGATCAGATCTAGCTCTTGCTCTAGGTGGATCTGATTTGTTTCTTCTTTTTTAATGTTAGATATTAAATATTAAAGATATAAATTAATAAAATTTTATCAAAATGATGCAAACTTTTTTATATTTATTTTATTTTAACATTCTACTACACATCCATATAAATTGGATGATTAAAACAAAAACTAATATATTCTTCTTAAATTAAAAGAAAATTGTAATTTAAGTGAAACTGAAATATAAAGCAAATTGATTTTCTAAATGTATGTCCACTATACACAGTTTGTCTTCGTAGAAAATATAATTTCAATACACTACTGCGATATATGTGATTATAATTGCAAAATAAAGTTAACTTGCTGTTAATTACACTTTTAAATTTTGAAAATAAAGTTAGTTTTTATTTTTTTTATAAAAAAAATTTAGTAATAGGATCAGTTGGACATATATTTTTTAAAGTTTAAATGCACATATCTTTTCTTTTATGGTCATTAAATATATATTTATATAGTTATATCTCAAGTATTATTTTCAATTAATTTTCTAATTGCTTCATGAAATTATTTTTAAAATGCTATAACAGAATACCTACAAAATAACTAAAATCTTAAATACTCTTAAAATTTTAGCACATCCAAATTAATAAAGCACTTCAGTATTTACAAAAACATAGAAACATTGAATTTCTCCCACTTCAATTATTTATTTCATCATCAATCAAGTACCCTCGTGTGTGTGTGTATATATATATATATATATATATATTCTGTTTTGACTACCATATCTTCATTATCCATTTATAAATTCTACGGTCGCAATTTCAAAAATAAAACACTGCCTACCGCATCACAATGTTGTTGTAGGCAAGTTTATTACTTTAACACTGTGTTTTGATAAGCAATTACTGTGTTATGATATAGAGAAATTGTATTTTTAAATCATGGTTATTAAATCTCATGGTAAACTGTGTCAAATTTAGGTGTTATTTTGACACTGACAGTATATATTATTTTCCCCAATTATATTATTAAAATTTCCAAGTCCCAAAATGAATGTTTAATAATACATTTTAAACGTATTAAGTTGTACATTCTATAGGGTGGGCCAAAGTAATCTGTTTTGGATAGTTGAATATTTTAAGAAATCGAGATATAATCGGATTTTCTTTCTTTTAGGAGATTTTGTTCAATTCCATTAATGAATGATACCTAATGAGGAATCCTAATTTTATACGTGGAAGGAGGTGTGGTCATTATAAATACAAGACTATACTCTAATCATCATGTACACACAATATTATTTTACAGCACTAGAGTATTAAACCTCCATTACTTATTCTCACACTTTTCTTATTCTCACACCTTTCTGTATAGAATTGTACGCACTTTGATAATTGAAACAAGCGAACAAATCTTAGCCTTAACACTTTCCAAAAATATAGAAGGTATCAATGTGTGTAAGCTGAATGAATTGATATTTGATACTGTAGTGAAGAAGTATATATGTAATCCAATATGGTTATGATGTCGCTAACAAACTGTTAGATGATGTGATTAAACATTGAATTGATCATTGCAATTACGTTTAATTCATTAATCTAATTTATACTTGCATATATGATATATCCATCAAAAGTTAGTTTAGCCAGATTGAATTATTACTGATAATGACTTATTTTCAGTAATTAATTCTACACATTACTTTTCTATCCTATATTTTTACACGCATTAATATTTAATTTCAACTATAGGGTAATTTTTTTTGATAATTACAGTACTACATAAATATTTACTTGGACAAAATTACTCTATCATATTTTACTTATTTTAATAGTCAATTAATTATTACATCACTAATTCTCTTTACTTATATGTACCTCAATTAAATATATTAACTCATATAATTATACAAATATCAACCCATCAGGTGTAAAGAAAGCGCTTCATGTGCGAGTAGAGCATGTAGGCCAAAGTACAGCTCCTTAGCGGCTTTAATTATAAAATGACACGTAGCTTCCTTCAACCCAGTTGAGAAAATCTTCACTTGGTTTCGTGGCACTGCATGATTGGACTTTCAGGGCTTGGACTAGGAAGCACCGTGACTTTATCAGGACTCAAAGCATCTACTCCACTATTTACGGTCTGCGCCAGAAGGCCGTGAGCCGGTGGGGCCCAGTCGGTACGCTCTTCTGGGACCGAGTAATCCCCGAACCTAACTAGATTTGGTTCCAAACCAACGATTTGAATTTTTCGAACGTTAGAGCCACTCTTACAGGGACATCTGAATAGACGAATATACCCCCATTGTTGACGCACTGATTTGTTTTGTTTTTAAATATACTACTACTAAATTCGTCGAAATCTATCTAATAAAATACAAATGATTTTGAATTTCCCGCTCATTCAATAAATTATCTGGACCGTCCAAAGTTTGGGATAAATTTCACCGTTCATACATCTATCTAATAAAATACATCTATCTATCTAATAATCTAATAATAATTTAATAAAATACAAATGACTTTAAATTTCCCTCTCACTCAATAAATTATTTTGGTCGTTCAAAGTTTGAGATAAATTATATTGTCCATACAGTGTCAGAGGCACGGGACTCAGCTAGTTTCTACATATTTGGTAAAGAGTAAACACTCTGTCAAGGCTTAAATAAAAAATTAAGACTTAAATATAAATTGATCTTTTAATTTTTTTAATCAGATCATTAAATTATTAATTTTTTTTACTTTGATTCAATTGAACCCTCAACGTCATAATTTGATGATGTGACTCGCTAACTAGGCCGATTAAAACTTGTGTTAAAAAATATATTTTTAATGCTATAAAAAAGGTAAAAAATACATAATTTACATAATTAATATAAAATAGAAAAATTTCACAATTAGCAAAAATTAGTTAAACAAATGCTATAAAATTAAAATTAATTATATAGTTAACTTAAATAAATTACACAAATAATATAATTTAATCAAATTACACAATTAACAAAAACTAAATAAAGTACATCATTAATAATTTACAAAATAAATTCAATTTAACAAGTTACCAATTCCTCACTGCTTCCTGAATCTCTCACCATCGAGTAAGCAGATCCACCAACTATTGCTCATACCATTTTAAATATTTATTTCACCAAATCTCTTCCATCCCACCATTTCGGTAGGAACGATGCACTCATTATAGCCGGTATCATCATTTTCGTCGGTCTCCGCTGGAAGTCGGGTGTCGTGGCCGCTGTAATGAACAAACAGGATATCTCTGGGACAGCCGGATCGGATTAGATCGGAAAGAGCACGATGAACATTTCGGCCGGTTGACTGAGTATAGGAATTATCAGTTGCGATCAGGACGTTAATATCTTCGTCGGAGAATCCGTAACGCTCTTGACAAGTATTATGGTTTTTGCCTCTTAGTAATTTAGAAGTTGACACCCTCTTCTTGAATGCATGTGGGGGAGTTTTAATACAGTGCATAAAAAAATAATATAAAAAAAAGCAGGTAGTATTTTTCTTCTAAAGCTACGTAACGTAAGTACGTACTCTAGGTGAGGTGTGGCACTTAAAATTATGTATGTCATTAATTATAATATATAATATGAATTAATTCAACAATTACTAGTACTATCATAGGATAGCTAGCTCACATTGTTTTATTTTTAATTTATTTTTGCTTAAATAGGAAGTCAAGTCAAGTTTTAATTAATACGAATACGAGTTGCATTTAGATATATTGAAAAGAGTTATTTCATATGATATAATTTGTTATATATAATTAATATTACACAATTATTATTTTATGCTATACTAATTAATCCAACTTAACCTATTTTTAATAAAACTGTCCAAATAAACCGCCTAATTAATTTATAATGTCATATTTAATTCAACGTGGATCCAAAAACTATACTATATATATATAAACTGCCGACATGTATCGATGATCGATCCAACAGTAGCAGCCTTAAACATGGGGTGATTTGCTAATAACGTTATGAATACTTGGATTGAAAGAAAAACAAAGGTTGAAAAGGAATATATATATACTAGCTGGGTCCCGTGCCTCCGGCACTATATGGACAATCAGATTTATCTCAAACTTTAAACGGCTCAGATGATTTATTGAGTAAGCGGGAAATTCAAAATCATTATTAGATAGATTAGATAGATAGATAGATATATTTTATTAGATAGATGTATGGACGGTGGGATTTATCTCAAACTTTGAACGGCTTAGATGATTTATTGAATGAGCGGAAAATTCAAAATCATTTGTATTTTATTAGATATATATATATATATATATATATATATATATATATATATATATATATCCGAATTCCAGTAATATTTGTGGTTTGCATGTTTAATTAAGTTTTTATTACTACTCCACAAGATACATAAGCAACCATTTAATTAAGTTTTTATTTTTATATTAGAGAGAACTATATAAAAATATCAAAAATTTATATGAAAAACAATACTCCCCGTATTTTAAATAGTCAAAACTTTTTGAATATCTGAAGTTAGTTAGCATGGTGTAAGTATATATTTTACGGGGTTAATTTCACCAGCCTCCCCTGGCTGAGATTTAGCATAATTTCATCGATTACACTATCACTCTTTTTCATTTTTTGGGTAGATGGCCTACTATGAAAAGTAATTCATACAATTAATTATTAGGCACACAAACAAATAATTTAGTTAGAGAGAGATTAATATAAAACGACAATTAAGATTTCAGTCTTATGTTTAATTAATGACAAATTTTGTAACATTATTTAAGCTCTTCTTTTTCACCCTCCTAATTAATCTTCTTTATTTTTATGAAATATTTTTCAGCTTCATAATCGTACACACATTTTTCCGTGACTAGTCATTTCTTTATCTTTCCTTTCTTTCTTAATTATCATTTCAAGAGTGCATATATCTATCTATACAAAATGGAACTTATTTTGAAAAATCTAAGTTTCCCGCTTGTCTAATAAAAGATCTGGATCCTCCAAACTTTAGGATAGATCTAGCCATCGATTAAATAAGTTAGCTTCACTAATACTCTTATTTTCAAAACGGTACCATACTGAGCGAGGAAGAGAAAGAGAGCAGGGAGAAACCAAGGTCACTAATACTCTTACTCTTACTGCCAAAACCATACCATACTCTTCAATCAATACAAAGACCTTTTCAATCTAAACCCATCCATTTCTACAAAGACCCATCAATCTAAACCCTTTTATGAAATTTCCTCAACAATAAACCTCAACCCATCGATTTCTACAAGAAGAACCTCAACAAACCAACGACGGCGATGATTCTCGACCCACTGCCACCGGCGATGATTCTCGGCGACAGCAACGGCGGCGAAGAAAACCCCAAGGCCCCGAAGAAATGGGCGAAAACATGGGTCCAAGAAGAGACCCGAACTCTCATCAGCCTCCGCCGAGAAATCGACTTTCTCTTCAACACTTCGAAATCCAACAACCACCTGTGGGACCATATTTCAGCCAAAATGAAGGAAAAAGGGTTCGATCGCTCGCCGACTATGTGCACTAACAAGTGGAGGAATTTGTTGAAGGAGTTCAAAAAGTCTAAGCAGCAGCCTAGCAGTGATCCCAAGAGTTCGTCTCCTGCCTTGCAATTCTTTGATAAAGGTATAACCTTTATGCACCTGTGGGTCTATCTTTTTGTTCAGATATTATGTTTGCATTTGTATTCTAGGCTCTCTGAGTGATTTGTGGTGATTGTTTCAAAATGTGAATTTCTTAAGATTATAAAGGTTTAAGGATCTCAAGCGAATTTCTTAAGATTATAAATTATATACTACTTTTCTAATTAATTTATTTTAAAATAAATAAAACAATTTTATTGGTTGACGTGAGAATTTAGCAACCTTTATTTTGACGAGGTCATTAGTAATAAGAAATGGCCAAATATGTAGTTGAACACTGAAGTAGCAATTTCAAATTAAAAAGAAAACAGGCTTATCATTCATTCCCTCACTCACTCTGTTAAGCGTAACAGAGGAGCCAAGTCCTCTTAAAAACAATATACGTGATATGTCTATAATCAAAAAAAAGAATAAGAAAAGAACTACTTATTCCCCCTCCCTAAAAAAAGAGGAGATAATAATAATAATAATAATAATAATAATAATAATAATAATAATAATAATAATAATAATAATAATAATAATAATAATAATAGTGCTGAAGGACATGAAAGTCACACAACAATGGTCAGCTTCCAAGGTTGAACAACTGAACCAAGATAAATCTCATTCTGCCAAACAAAACTAGACTGAAAAATAAAAATTCAATATGCACAACTGAACCTCTCCTGCTCCTCAATATATTGACAATTTCGCTCCCTTAGTAAAACTCACCAAACACAATGAGAAATCATGTTCCATTTAGAACAACTTTGCTTCAGAACTCTGACCAACAAATCAAGCCTCATCCATATGCTAATCCCAACAATGAAAAAACCAGCGACCATAACTGACTCAACCTCACGATGAAGTTATAAGCTAAAGTTCCAGGATTTCTATGAGCTTATAATAGATGTACACCAGCCATCACTCTCTAGAGTCCTAGACGTATGGGCTTTCTACAAATAAAGATCAACTACTGAAAGTTTCGACTATTATTCTTAGGCCACGGCCCATCTCACTACTATCATGACTCAAATTGTTCTAAATGCCTCATTCAATTGGTTACTCAAGAATCACCATCGACGGAATCTGCAGAATGCTAGAAACTATGAATGTGAATGTTGATTCACTATTCTGAGCCGAGTGCAGAAGTGTTTTATGTATATCAGATGCCTTTATGCTTAAGATTCTAAAAGGTAATTCTAGGTGGATTTCTTATTTGATAGAAGATTTTATTGAATTTTTATGCCAAGGCATTAAATAAGGTGAAAAGGGATATTTCTGTCAGTATTTGAACTACTGTCGAACACTATAGACCAAGCTTGGTCAAGTAGAGAAGCAGTTTCGTTGGTGAAACTTTCTGTTGTTACCAAGCTTGGCGAATTTCTTCTAAAATTGTAGAGATTTGTGCTTGAATTCTTCTTAATGAGTCTTCTTAATTCTGACATTTGTGCTTGAATTCTTCTTTACCCATACTTGCCAACCAAGACTGTCAATACTCTGTTTGTATTCTGCATAACTCAACTGAAACTGGGTATGTTGAATGTTTTGATCTCTCTTAAAATGGGACATGATTTGTGAAGTCAATTTGTTCACTCTTAAAACATTAACAGAAAATAGAGTATGCAAATTATATGTATACTAAGCAAGTGTTTTGACAAAAATTATGATATTGGGTTATTTTGCAATCAGTAGCAATCTTTGTTTTATTGACCATTTTCGATATGGGTGTTGCTTTTCTCTGTATGGATTTGTTTTATGTTGTGGTTATTAAGATTTCAAAAAAAATATTGTAGATGTCATTCGAACCCATGATTTTAACTCTTCTTGGGGGTTTCATTTCTTTTCTTTTGGTTGATGAATTTATTGAATGATGCTTAAAATGGTTTAAATGCTTTTTGTGAGAAATTAAGTGTAGAATTAATTGTGGATTTGAAGATGTTTTCTGAGGTAAATGACAACATTGAAATAGTAGGAAAAAGGAAAAAGATTGGATATTTGCATATATTGAACACAATAATTCTGTCGTGCATATATGCTAAGACCATGTCCTTTATTCAAAATTCTGATGATCCTCTGCTCTCTTTCACTCCTTCCCTTTGATTTTTTTTATAAGAAGTTTTAGACATTAAAAAAATTATCAATTTTTTTAATTATTTAGCAAGTTCTAGACATTACAATAGATGCAGAGTAATAAACCAGGATTCTACTTTTGGTCGGACAGAGTTATGTTATTTTCAGTGAAATTATCATGCTCACCAGTGAAGGTGGATTGTTCCAGTAAACATGTCCATGTGGATGGCCTAGCTTTAGATTGTTTGTGTGTCAGTGTTGGACTGTTATTTGAGCTCTGTAATTCATGACTATACTATTAATTATCTGCTAACAAGGTTATCATGTTTACTGGAACAAACGATACCCATTTGGGTAAAAAGTTACTCAAAACTAGCTGTATCCAAGACATTCAAAAAGCCAAGTTTAAACCAAGCACTTTCAGGAAAAGTATCCTAAGAATTTTTGTAATACAGCTATAACATAAATGTTTAATGTGAAGAATTGAATGTTTATAAATTGCTACAAACAAGAAGATAACAAAAACTCGATTGATCAATCATACAATGATTATTTAGCATCATGAGCTCAAATGTTGTACTTCTTGGCTTTTTTCCTCTATAAGTTTTCTAGGCTTTTTTCCTTTTTCTGTATTTACGTGTGTTTGTGTTCATTCAACAACAATTTGAGGGTGGAGAAAAGTTAACAGGGTTATGTGTATTTTATAATTCTTAAATCGTATTCAAGTAATCACGTGTCAATTGTTTCGTTCTTGCGATACTGCTAACATTTTGCTTTCTCTTATAAATAACAGATTTTTGTTACAAACAATATTTGTTGGCCGTGGACGTTGCCGATGGATAGCCTTTCTTTTCAAAGGTTTATGTACCGAAGACATGGTAGAGCTTGACAGATCTACAAGGTAAATGTTATTATATGTATTTTCGGGTATATATTGAAGGATACTTGGTGTAAGCTGTAAAAAATATATTTGGTATAAGATGTAAAGTAAAGGGTGGTGCTCAACATGTTGTTTCTCTATTTTCTGCATATATGTATTTTTGTTCTCCGTCTTTTGTAAAGTTGGATAATTATACATGGTTATGATGATTTTGAGTATGGAATGATGTTTTTTTGGTGGTTTGGATATGTATGGATGATTGTAAGTTTTTTAAACAGGTTTAGATTTTTCTGAATATCTATTTTTAAAGGAAACTCTGCCGAAATTTCTTAAAATTAATAGCTACTAGCTTGATATTTTGGTGGTAGGATGTGTTGATTATTGAATATGTATAAATTTCTGCATGGTAAGCATGGTGGTTGGATGTGTTGATTTTTTGGTGGTTTGGATATGTATAAATGATCGTAAGTTTTATAGACAGGTTTAGATTTGTCTGGATATCTATTTTTAAATGAAATTCTGCCAATTTTTTTTTAAATCAGTAGCGACTAGCTTGCCCAAATTTACGATGGCCCAGATTTTTTTTGGCTATATGTTTGACCAAATTTACCTTTTTTTTTGCAGTTGGGTCAATTATTTTTGAAATTCTTATTTTATTTTAATTTTTATTTAATCAGGCAAAGGACCTCCAAACCAATTTGGTTCACATGAACCTTCTAAGCAAGTATGTATCATTATGCTATTTAAAAACTACAATGCTTTTACCTGTTAATGTATCAGCGACTGGTATTCAATGGACATATTTGTATGATGTATTGTGCTTAAAATAGTTTTACTAATTAATCCATGTTCCATCTAAAATTGCAAATTAAATGAAGGGAATCAATAACATATAGGCGAAGAGAAGTGCTTTTGAATGTGCTTGAAGAAAATATATATGAAGGTCATTGGCATTGGGATTGTTTCGAATTTAATAAATGTAGTTAACTGGCTTAGGTCAAATTTATTGTTGAGTAAATGTGGATGTTGGCAAATTCATTTTTTCTTGCCAGTCTCGATTTGTAAATAATGAGTATGCAGATACAATTTGTGATAAAATTCTTGACTTCTTTATTTTTTTGAGTGGGATGTCTATCTTGATTAGAAATTTTCTGCTTTACAACAAAATTTGAGAAATTTTATCAAATATATACTCTTTAAACATTGTAACTCACATTTTTTATTTAGATTCATCTTTAGGTATTAAATAATTACACGAATATTAGTAGTGCCGGAGGGACGAGTTAACCCTAGTATATATATAAACTGAAAATGACCCTTCTTTGCCTACTAACAACATGTACTAGTCTTGTAATAGTAGTAGTAGCTTTTTTCTAATATTTGATGCGTGTGAGAGAGGCAACAAATCTCTTAATTAGTAGTAATTAGTAGCTATTTATTACGCGGAGTAATATAAATGATCTTCGTTGCTTTAAGATAAAAACTTCCCCAAATTTTAGGGTATTTATTGTTAAGAACCATTTTAGTACTTGTTAAAATTTTAGTGTTCTCAACAAATTTTAGAGTACTAGTGTTTCTCTTTCTGTTTTTTGTTCCCTTTGTTGTTTCCTAATTCCTACCAGCAACGAACATCTTCTTTTTTTTAGCAAAAGCAAAAATATATTATTACAGGAAAAAAAAGCCAAAATCTAATAAATTAATTAAGGCTAAAAGTACGTACGGCCGGTACATATTTGATATTTGATTCAAACTAAAAATTAATATATATGTCATGCGTACTAATTAAACAGCAAAAACATTAAAGAAAATATGTGAGTCATGTGAAAATGAGATGTATTTAGACAGTGTTCGTACGTAAACTTGTTTCAATTTAAACTAAATATATTTAAGAGAAAAATGAAATAACTAGTATTTATTCACTCAAGCAAAGCAAATGCATGAGTAGTATATAGTTAATTGAAAATCTATATATGTAGAATATCATGTCATGTCATGTATAAGAACTAATTAAGGGCCCGGCCCGGCCCGGCCGTTGAGTTTGAAAATAATAATAATAATAATAATAATCAACAGTCATCAAATATATATACCCCTAGTCCCTACCTACCTGTTGGTCATGGTGATGGTGGGATTAGTGATCGAGTTATATTCAACACCAAGAAAGAAGACAAACCCACCCATGCATGCCACATCTACTCATCAGAATTTGAATTTCGAATTTTAATTGAATGGAGGGATTCCATCGTACGTAATCAGAATCATAATCATAATTTAGATCTATTAATATGTTGTAGGAAAAATATAATGCAATTATATATATATATATATGGATGACAGAGGTCGATTTATGATCCCCCATGGAATATCATAAATATAATTTATTTATTTTTTTACAAAATAGTATATTTTGTTGTGACTCGATCATTAGAAGTCCAAACACACATGTTTATGTTAGCATACATAAAAATTATGATATGAGTTAATTAATATGGTAATAGTTAATTGTCGTTTTATATTAATCTCTCTCTAACTAAATTATTTGTTTGTGTGCCTAATAATTAATTGTATGAATTACTTTTCATAGTAGGCCATCTACCCAAAAAATGAAAAAGAGTGATAGTGTAATCGATGAAATTATGCTAAATCTCAGCCAGGGTAGGCCGGTGAAATTAACCCCGTAAAATATATACTTACACCATGCTAACTAACTTCAGATACGGGGAGTATTGTTTTCATATAAATTTTTGATATTTTTATATACTTCTCTCTAATATAAAAATAAAATTTATTCTATTTTGATGAGAGAGAATATTATATTGAAATATTAAAAATAAATATAAAAATATCAATTTATTAAAATATACCACTAACCATCATCATTCAGTACTTTTAACTTTTTCTTATATGGAGTAATAACATTTTAAGGCTCTTTATCGGATTCCCCATCTTTACAACATTGTGGACAGAGAGAATTTGGGCAAAACTCACAATTACAACTGCCTAGCCTAGTCTAGTCTAGTGCCAACTGCCAACCACTTCTTTCATTCACATAATTTTCAATCTCTGCATATTTTTTAGCTACAAAATTAAATTGTCCCTCAAAATTTCATTTTTTTAGCCTAAAAGTTTTAATTTTATTTTAAATAATTAAACTTATTCCAAACGTATAAATACAAACATATACTATATGTTATATGAAACATACATAACATAATTAACAATAATTTTGAACTTTGATCTATAATTCTATTAATATGTTAAAAGGGAAAAGTTTTGTAAATTAAATTTATGATTGATAGTTGATAGTTTAACACTAAAAATAAAATTTTGTCAGAGGATATTTTTGCAGAGTAAAATCCACGGAAACAGAAATGTTCAAGTTTGGAGCTGAGGCTTGGAACGAGGTTCGGGAGGAGGACGAGTAGTGTACTTACTAGTAGTGGTCACTACAAGTATAAAGCACCGATGGAGAGGAAAAAAGCAAAGAAAAGCAAGCATGGCGGATTGTATAGTCATGTATTAGCCCTGAGAAACATACTCTCTCTACCAACTTTCATTATCAAGCTTTCTCTCTCTTCCCTTCCCTTTCTCTCTGTATCTATTCTTCTATATCTATATGCATACCCTTCATTCTTAAGCGTCTGTTTCTATTCCGATCTTGTCTTCAAAACCCCATTTTCAGATTGTTTTTTTTTTGAATTCTTAAACTGAAGAACAGACAATGATCTTGCTTATAATTTGAAATTTTTGGGGGAATTGGAAAATTTTGATGCTGAAAGTTTGAATTTTGATACCAGAGTAAGGTTATTTGTTTGGTAGTGATTAGTAATGGCGGCTGAAGGACCATTATCGTTCTCGGTGGCGTCTGTGGTGGAGGATGTTCTTCAGCAGCATGGAATTCGTTCACGAGATCTCGATTTAGATTCCCGTAGAGCTGAGGAAGCCGGTAATTTGTCTTTTCCATTTTCTGTTTGGTGTCTAATTTATGAAATTCTGTGTCATTTTCTTAATAATTACTTGTAATTGTTCATTGATTAATAAAAGGATATAATATTATCATATTATGTTTAAATTTTAATATGCATCGATGTCTGTTATTAGTTATATATACCGATTCACTGACTGAACAGAATTCTTATTTAAACAAAAGAAAAAAGAAAAAAGAAGAAGAAGCAAGAGTTAGCTTAAGATCAAAACTTTCAAAATACTTTTAATTTTCTTTATGTTTTTTTTTCTATGGTTAATACCTTAATAAATTTCTTTTCAGTATCTCTGATCAATTTTCTTATATTGAGTGCCAATTGGTCTATGGTGTAATTTTACTTTTCTAGCAAAATGTGTAAAATATTTGTATCGATCAGATTTTACGGCTGAGAAAATAGTAATTGATGAGACCCATTTTAATTTTATTTTAAATTTTTTTTAGCAATAAGAAGGTATGAAGCTGCTGCCTGGTTGAGAAAGATGGTTGGAGTTGTTGGAGCCAGAGATTTGCCTGCAGAGCCTTCCGAGGAAGAGTTCAGGCTTGGTTTGAGAAGTGGGCTAATTCTCTGCAATGTTCTGAATAAGATTCAACCAGGAGCTGTATCAAAGGTAAAAACTTCATCTTTCTCTCTTGAATTGCTTAAACATAAAATACAAGGAAAATGATGTGATAAGATTAACATTAGGCCATCAATTTTCAGGTCGTTGAGAGCCCGTGTGATTCTACTCTTATACCTGATGGAGCAGCATTATCTGCATATCAGTACTTCGAAAACGTGAGAAACTTTCTTGTATCTGTGCAAGAGATGGGACTTCCTACCTTTGAAGCGTCTGATTTGGAACAGGTAGACCTTGTAGCTGCAAAGATTTTATTAGGTGTTCGCTGAATTTCTTTTGCTAATTTATAAAGACTTTAGGAGTTGTTAAGAGTAAAATTGTACAAATCAACTTCGGGGATTTGATTTCACGGATGCTATTGCAGAACACAATTATGTCAAATAACATCATGTTGTCAACTTGTCATGTTTAATTTTGTAGGGAGGGAAATCTGCAAGGATTGTCAATTGCGTTTTGGGACTCAAATCATACAATGACTGGAAACAGACTGGTGGCAATGGAGTATGGAAATTTGGTGGAACTTTAAAACCCCCTACACCTCTCAAACATCATATGCGCAAAAACTCAGAGCCATTCACAAGTTCTTTGTCTAGGAATATGTCAATGAATGAAAAAAGTTTAAGTGCTCTTTGCCCTGATAGTGAATCTAATAAAATGGTACGTGAGCTGTACTAACCAAATATTGTATATGCAGTTAGGCAATTCTCTGAATGCAGAAAGTGACTAGTAGTTTGTATTCTCATATGCAGCCTAGTTCGCCCTTAAGTATGCTTGTTCGCGCAGTTCTATTAGATAAGAAGGCTGAAGAAGTTCCCACTGTAAGTACAAGTGTGCCAACTGCTATTTATTTTTTCAAAGAAACTTCCGCACTGGTCTTGGTGGAATTTTTTAGGTTTTTTGAGATTATGGGTGGCGAGGAGAGCATTGGAGTGGCAACATGAGAAATTAGCCTGTTGTTTCATTTTCACTATTTATTGCAGTTAAATAGTTAATTATTCTAAATGGATTGCCTAGCTGCATTTCTTTTCTTTTATATTATGGATTAGGTGAATAGCTCAAAAAATTTCGGCAATCTAACTTCAAGGGGGGGGGGGGGGGGTTGTGGCATTGGCTTTGATTTTAGTCAACATTTTAACTTACTATGCTTTTATAAATTCTTAGTCACCATGCTTTTTTCTGCTTGCAACAGCTTGTAGAATCTGTGCTAACTAAGGTTATGGAGGAATTTGAGCATCGCCTTGCAAGCCAAGTTGAATTGGTATGCTTGTTGTCATTCACAAACTTACTTCTTACTCTTATCTACGAAATAATATCGAATGCTAGGAGCCTTTTCTCACAACTTTATCATGTTTAAATATCTTTAAAACTTCACATGTGCCATGTAATGCTGGGTACTTCTATTTTACTGGAAATTTATGTTTATTTATCTTACAGAAGAAAGCATCTTCAAAAGATGTAGTTGTCTCTCATGGAAACAAGATTCTTGTGAGACGGAATTCCGGTGACACAAAGGTAAACTTTCTAGATATTACATTTGCAAAATACTGTTGAATTCTAGAGAAAGCACATCTTGAAATTGAGTGCAAAGATGATATTAATTATCTGACCTCTCTTTTTTGTTTTTGCTGCAAAATTAAGATTGAAGAAAGAAATGTCACACTTTCAAAGAAAGAGCAATGTTTTCCTAACAACTATATCTCTGATGAGGAATTAAAAATAAGATCTCTAAAACACCAGATGATCTTTGATGCACAGCAGAAAGATATAATGGTGAGATCTGGCTGTTATGTTTTTTTCTCATCATTTCAGATAATTATCCTATATCTGGGTAAATAGTTTACATGGATTAATTTTTCCGTAGGAGCTGAAGCAAACCCTTTCTACTACAAGAGCTGGTATTCAGTTTATGCAAATGAAGTTTCATGAGGAGATGCAAAATCTTGGTAAGAAATTTGAAATTATGATTATCTTATTAACCTTTTACAATAAAATATATGTCTTTGATTTTGGGTTAGGGAGGGGAATGTTGTTGATAATGATATCTTCTTATCCCATATTGGGTTTATTCCTTCTTTTGTAGGTCTGCACATTCATGGTCTAGTTTATGCTGCTTCTGGATATCATAAAGTTCTTGTGGAAAACCGCAAACTTTACAATCAAGTTCAGGACCTTAAGGGTAATAAAAGTAGCCTAACCATTATGTTGGTTTTGTCTACTATTCAAGTCCTCAAATATATCTGTCTAATTCTTTGGTTTTGGTCAATTAGGAAATATTAGGGTATACTGTCGAGTGAGACCCTTCTTGGGTGGGCAATCAAAATGTATGAGTACTGTGGATCAGATTGAAGAAGGAATAATAACCATTAGTACCCCATCAAGACATGGAAAAGGAAATCGGTCCTTCAACTTCAACAAAGTATTTGGCCCCTCTGCAACCCAAGGTTAGTTATGTTTTCTGTTTAGGCTTCTTTAAGTTTTGTGGTTAGTCTTGCGCATTCTGACCTGTGTGTTGCATCTTAATCTTTTTCTTTTTGTTACCTTCTCTTTCTTCTTTTCATTTTCGCAGGGGAAGTATTTTCAGATACACAGCCACTGATTCGTTCTGTTCTTGATGGTTACAATGTTTGTATATTTGCATATGGTCAAACTGGTTCTGGAAAGACTTACACAATGGTGAGATATACTGATGTTTTCTCTAGATTATGATAATGTAAGACCTATGTGTATGTTTAATTGAAAAGGGAATTGTTGGTTTCTTGTTTCTGTTTCAGACTGGACCTAAGGATCTATCAAGTGATACTCAAGGAGTAAATTACAGGGCATTGGGAGATTTGTTTCTTCTTGCTGAGCAAAGAAGGGACACATTCCGATATGATGTTTCTGTTCAAATGATTGAGATTTATAATGAGCAAGTTAGAGACCTCCTAGTTATGGATGGCCTTAATAAAAGATATCCTTCACCTATAAAGTATTCAATTTACGCAGGCATTACATTTTTTTGAGAAGTATTTTATCATATAAATTATCATAGTTCCCCATTCAAGCAAAATTTAGTTTTCTGAAACTTATAAAGCTTTAAATCAAGTTGGTTAATGATTACTGCGTGTTTTTCCTTAACTGATTAACACATTAGAAATTCGCAATAGCTCTCAGACTGGACTTAATGTCCCAGATGCAAGCCTGGTTCGTGTGACATCAACATCTGATGTTATTGATCTAATGAACTTGGGACAAAGAAATAGGGTAGTTGGTGCAACAGCCCTCAATGACCGCAGCAGTCGCTCTCATAGGTATGATGGTCTTCCAATATGTATGTTCACTAAGCAATATCTCCTGCTTATGTTTTCATTTTATTTATCATTATGCAGTTGCTTGACTGTCCATGTCCAAGGAAGAGACTTGACTTCTGGAGCTATTCTTCGTGGATGTATGCATTTGGTTGATCTGGCTGGAAGTGAGAGGGTGGACAAATCTGAAGTGACCGGAGACAGACTAAAAGAGGCACAACATATTAACAAATCTCTATCTGCCTTGGGCGACGTGATATATTCGCTTGCTCAAAAGAATTCACACGTGCCATATAGGAACAGCAAACTAACCCAATTGCTCCAAGACTCACTGGGTAAGAAAATTCATTGTTAAAAAGGACGCAGAAAATTTCAAGCACATAGCTTTTTCTATTCTTCCCAACTTCTTATTACAATTCCTGGCTTTAATTTTTTTAGGTGGGCAAGCCAAGACACTGATGTTTGTTCATATAAGCCCTGAGCCGGATGCTGTTGGAGAAACAATTAGTACTCTTAAATTTGCGGAGCGAGTAGCAACAGTAGAACTTGGTGCTGCACGAGTAAACAAAGATAGTTCAGATGTTAAAGAACTCAGAGAACAGGTTTTACATTGTCTTTGTATATCTTAATACTAATGAATAATACTTGGATAAAAAAATATAGTTCTCATGACATATACATTTAGACAAAAGAATTTTATTATTGTGTCAGATTGCTAGTCTTAAAGCAGCCTTGGCAAGGAAAGAAAGGGAACCGGAGCCGGTGCAGCGTATGTTGTCTGGAAGCCCATGTGGCATGTCATCACCTTTTCAATCTAATACACAGAGTGGAGATATGTTCACTGATCCAAACAACCGAAGGAAACCAATGGGAGATGTAGGCAACATAGAGGTAACATTCTGATCTCCAATTTTCTAAAACTTATTTCTGTTACTAACCATAAATCTTTGAGTTTATATTATTTTACAACGTATATTTAGTTGTTGACTTTCTTAGTAATGTTATGGTAGAAACAGCTAACCATAAACTCCCGAAGGTAGCTTCATCTACTATGGCTTTACCATATTCAGCTCTATGAAACTCAAGTCTTGGTATAACTAATACAGTTCCACATTTACTGAAATAATATTGGTGCATACTGCATAATTGAGATAATTTTCCTTTCCACATGGTTGATTGTGGTTTTAAATCAAATATGCATGATGATTATGGCTTCACCATTTAGCATTCAGTAAACATACTTTATAATGGTTAAATTAATGTTAAGGTAGTGATATACTGATACTTGCTTGGTCTGTTACCTAGTAAATTTTGCTCTATTATTTCCGGTTCCTCTATTGGACTGATGATAGTCTCTGTTCTTTTACTACTTTTCTTTCATTTTTTTTGTTTTGATCTTTGTTAGTTACAAGCATGGGCATACTAAATTTTTGTAGGTCCGCAACAACTCTTCAATGAGGCAAAAGAGGCATAGCTTTGATCTGGATGAGCTCTTAGGAAATTCCCCTCCCTGGCCTCCAGTCAGCAGTCCTGGTCAACAATATGGGGAGGAAGATAGAGACATGGGATCAGGTGACTGGGTAGATAAGGTCATGGTGAACAAGCAAGACGCTGCACGAAGAGTGGAAAATCCTTTGGGATGCTGGGAAGCAGAAAATGGCAACATGTCTGATGTCTTTTACCAGAAGTATCTATCAGATTCTTCGAAAATATACCCAGAGCAGTCGTATAACATGTTCCCTGCAGCCAACCAGTTTGACATTGCTACTACTGATGATTTGGATGAGCTTGATGCAGCTACCAGTGATTCATCCGAGCCAGATTTGCTTTGGCAATATAATCAATCCAAACTATCCAACTTAGCCAATGGGATCGGATCAAAGACTCGGAAGCCTAATCCAATGCTGCAGGGGAAAAGCCCAGAACTAAGGTAAATTCCTAGTGATGTTGTATTGACATAGAATTTGGAAAAATGTCTTTATATATTCATCAAGTTTCCAACTCAATTACTTGTTTTTGACTTCTTGAAGCAAGAGTGCAATTCCTAAGTTGAGGTCTTCACCTTCACAAAAAATGGGAAATGTGAATAGGAACCCTCCACATCGGGCTGGGATGCAGGCAACCGCTACTGAAGTTAAACGAAAAGCTGGGAATAGGAAGTAAGAAAGTTGTTAATGCAAAGGTTTTTCCATATTTTTTGAATTGGAAAGTGAGTGAACGAGTGAGTGAATGAATGAGTGAGAGAGTTTTTATATAGTGTTTATTTTTTCCCCATTAATTTGTAATGTATATGTTAATGCAGCAATAATTCCAGTTGCTTGTATGTTTCCATTATTTGCTAACTCAACTGACACAGAATATAAGTAAACTAGCCGTGCCTCCGATATTATGAAGGGTAGAATTTATCCCAAAATTTGGACAGTCCAGATTAAAAAATTGTCATTATTATATGAAAATATCTATAGTAAAAATTTCATTTTTTTAATAAGTAAAATGTGATAATTTCATTTTTTTTATATTAATGTGATATCTATTTATTATTAATATGAGAAAAGTATTGTGAAATTATCCCTCATATTTATAAAAATATTTATTAATATGAGAAGAGTATTGTGAAATTATTCCTTATATTTATAAAAATATTAATTTTCATATAATATTTTATAGTAAGATGGTAGTATTTTATCCAACTCAGCATGGCAGCATGAGAGAGAAAATTATTACCTTAAAAGTTTTTTGAAGGGGGTTAAATTTATCCCAAAGTTTTGATTATGTTAAAAAAGACTTGTATTTTGTATAGATAGATAAGTTTTGAACTGCTTGAGATTTGGATGTAGCAGTGTTTGAGGGGGAGAAGAACTATATTTGTCTTTAGCAAAACAGAACAAGTTGGGTAAGTTATAGCTGTCTAACTAACCACTCTTGATGATTGCTAGGTAACTTGTATTGTTTACTTTCAAACTAATATGATCCAACTAACCTCAAGGGTGGTAAAAGAGGCTTGCTCTATTTGTTGATGAATTTTAGGATAAACACTCATTAAGACGACGTACTTATGACTGTTTGTTTGTTAGTTTGGGGAGAGAAGAAAATAAAGAAATTTCAAAATTTTGATAGGAAAGAGATGGAAGGAAAAGAAAATTAGTTTTTGAGTTTTGGAAGGAAGTTTTAACTTAAAATAACAATATTATTATTTTATCTTTATATAAAGATTATATTTAAAATATTATTATAAGACTAGTTTTGGTATTTTAGTTTGGGTTTCTTTCCAGTTTCAGAAGAAATTTTTTGTTTTTTTTCTCCTTCCTAAATTTCTTTTCTTCTCCTTTCTAGTCTCTCATTTTGGAAATCACAAACACACTAAGATCACTAGTCTTGGTTAACATGTAAATTGGTCCATTTGTATATGCAGAAAGAAAGTGGTACCCACACTATCAATGCACTTTCTGTTCGCCATCACAACCACTAAAGTTTTGCCAGAAATCCATAACGAGACTAGGCAGACCTGCAACATTCTATAATTCAGTTTGAGAAGACATAATTTATTCCAACCAAATTTTCACTACTCATAAACCTTTTTATCGCTAACCATCTTGTTGTCCATTGCACAAATTTACATTGGAAAAGTAAATGAAAAGAACATTGAAAACAAAATAAATGAAATGAAATAAGCACTTGTAAATCTGCACTACCCAAAATTTTCTCACATAATGAAAAAACAAGCTGTACACATGCAACTGACTGCCAAAGGACACTTCGATTTGAAGGAATTTTCGTGGTAAGACCCCGAGAATGTATGTTTGAATGAAGGGAATGAGCTGAAACATTCTGAGCTGCTTCTTATTGGAGATTACTCACTAGAATGAACTGAGGGCTGTGATGGAAGAAGTTTCATAATGTACAGATTCAAATGTGCCAACTAATTTGATTTTGGATGTACGTATCATCATAAAACTTTTACACGACTGCTTGGATACAAGAGGAATGAACAAGTTGGGGAAGAAGTAAAATATGAATTCTGGAGGGCAGGGCATGGTTCAGGATACACATTCTCAGAGAATCCCGACACATTTGAGCATACCCATGAAGCAGAAGCATAAGTAGTAGTACTTGTGAAGGAAATATTTGATAGACAAATTGAAATGAAAGGAGATTCAGAGATCCCGGAGAAATTCCCAGCCATGGTGATATTTGTGCCAATTATGTCCTTAAAAGTTATGCCTTTGACAACAGGAAGTGCATAAGGGTCATATTTATCGTCTGGGTGTGAGTCGAACTGACCTGTTGCCTTGATGGCCAGCTTAACATTTTTCATTTCAGCACCCGATATAAAAATGTACTCTATATAACCACCTCTGCCTCTTGATGTCTTCAATTCAATCCCAATGAAAGAGTCATGTATGTCTATCTTCTCTACAAGAACATTGGAGATGCCACCAGACATCTCACTGCCAAAAGCCAAACCAGATCCTGCAGAAGATAGAAGGCGAACCTCTCGGATGTGGACATCTGTGGTTGGTCTGCCGAGGGAAATTCCATACTCATCCCAACCGCTCTTTAGCACAATAGCATCATAGCTCACACTAATGTTGCTCTTCTCAATGCAAATATGCTCAGAAGAATCTAGAAATTCACAAATGAATGTTATTGTTGCATTGAGCTGATAAGGGATGAAAAAAATTCCAGTTCAAAGTAATTTACAAATCAACTTAAGAACCGTGTTGGCGCCATAGGAACAAATTACAAAAACATGATCAGAGAAATCCTCGTCCAAGCATTAAAAATAAGACCATATACAAGTAATCTGAAGTTCGAAAACTATATTGTAACATACCTGGAACTATCCCGCTAGTGGAAGGAGATTCTGGTGGAGAATAAGCCGTTATATTTTGAACCAAAACATTACTGCAGCATATCCACATAAAAGATAATTACACTGTCTGATCCAACAGAACTTCAAGAAAGAATTCAAAAGAGACGAACGAGTCCTTAAAAGAGGCAAGAGAAGCTACCTGCAATATACAGGATGAATGTTATAGGATGGGGAATTTAAGAAGGTTAAATTAGATATGACTACATCCTTCGAGCTTATGAATTCTACAAGATGTGGTCTGCTGTAGTTTAAAGAATGAGAACTGAACTGCTCCCACCAGACAGAACCCTGGCCATCGATAGTTGCATTGTCCCCTGTGTGGTGAATTGGTGCGTATGAGTTCTATGACAATAACAATATTTAAAAATCTCAAAACGAAACCACATGAGATGGTAAATAAGAAGGGATATCCATACCTGTAATTACCACATCAGTTAAATTATCTCCGGTAATCAAGCTGCGATATCTGCCACCTGGAAGCTCAATACCACGTCCATAGGATGGTAAGGCATCAACAACCTCCCAATGAGAAAAATCCTATGAAAGTAAATTGTATCAGCACAGAATCTATTTCGTCCAATATGGAAAGGTTGCAGTTACAGATGTTATAGTCCCTTCTATCCAAATATAAGAGAAACATACTAAAACTGTAAAAATTAAGGAGATAGCTTATCCTCTTGAGAAATGAGGCAGTCAATAGTACATTTATACTTCTAAATGTCATTTTGCTCATATATCAAAATTAAAAACTAAAAACATTTGAAATTTTTAAACAGAGGAAAAATAATATATATGACTTACGAAAGTAATGACATGAAACTATCAAGGGGGAATGACATGTTATTATTAAGCCGGCAAAACCTGTTGATGAAATTTCAGATTATTCTTGCATTTGGGGTACAAATCGAAAAAGAGAAAATGATAGATAGAACAAAGACGATGAACATTTCTGAAGGCATCTTACCTAGCTTCTTTACTCGTTCAAAGAATCTCATCTAGTATTTGTCTTATTGATTGTTCATCAATTTGTTCATAAACATGCCCATCAGTGGTTAATTTCTCTGGTATGTATAATATGTAGTTTCGGCTAGCACCAAATTTCCACAGGTTACACATAGACCAAGGTGTTATTTTAGCAGTTTAATTTCTGGAAACTGGATGACAATCATAGGATGTTTCAAAGTTGAATCTTGTCTATTGAGAACAGGTATGAGGTATCAGGCAGAGTCAAGAAGAAAGTATAATTCCAGATGCTACCTCTACAAGTTGATAAATGAGCCAACTCTTTGCAAGGTTACATAAGATTACCCAGCAGATAACTCCCACCCCATGCAGAGATAGAGGGGGCAGGGGGAGGGTAAGGGAAGGAGATTAGTTTTAGTTATAAAATTTTACTGAAGGTATTACGACTCAAACCTCAGCTTCAGAAATCAGAATAAATAATCTCTTTAGAGATGAAGTTCTGTCTCACGGTATTCATAAATAGTCTCCAAGTGAATCGAGTTAGAAACAACTAGATATGCCTACCTGTCATTATTCTTATTGGTTGTTTTCTGTATAATACTGAACACATGAACATTTTATGCCATGTGCTACAATTATACACTATAACAAAGGAAAAAGGAATTATGCAAGCAGAAATGTAGTGACTGCAGAGTGCAAAGCTTGGCAAACTTATTTTACTGAAAAATGAGCTGTTAACTAATTACAAGAATTATGCATATTTAAGGAAAATCGAGAAGTAGAATAACCTGTGATCCAAGAATGGTTGCTTCTTTTTCTAGAAAGAGAGTGAGGTGGCTGGTAAGGATGAAGCTCCCAGTAAGCCACCTACCAGGTGGAACATAGAGCTGAGCACCACCCTTGTCAGCAAAGGACTTGAGATAGAAAATGGCATTCTGAAAGGCAACTGTGTTCAGTGTTTTTCCATCCCCAACTGCCCCAAATTCCAAGATAGACACACTGTGAGGCCTGGGTTTCAAAGGCCCATTAGATTTGCATTGTCCATAATTGTCAGCCCCGCACTGTTCAACAACATTACTCAATGCAAGAAGTAAAAGCAGTGGCACCTGAAAAGAGGGGATAACAAAAGAAAAAAGGTAAATAACAATGTCAAACATTTGTTCAACACTGGAACAGTTCCTGCTTTTCAAAATTCTGCTGCTGTTTTTAGATGCTTGCTTTTCTTCACAAATTGCTATATATTTTCAGTAATGCACACACAAACAAATACCAATTCCGACAAGCTACATAAACAATAACTCTATATAAAGGCCAATACGCACAAACAGCAACATTTAAAAGGTAATTGGGCATCACTAAGTGTGGCAAGCAAGTTGAATTAAAGGTTTCCCGCAGTCTTAAATTATTCAGTTTTAAACAGTCCAGGCAAGGACAAATGTCTAAAGAGTGAACCAGTGACTAAAAAAATTAATATTGTGGTGTAACTAAAGAAATAATTGAATATGCAAATAAAACTAAATTTGCTGTCATAGTGGATACAACTGGAAAGGACAGAAAAACATTTTGATAAAACAAATTGTTACCAGTTACTAGTTTGGAGAAGAGAAACATTGCATATACCACAAGGTTGAAAGAAAGAAAAAATAGAATTATATTCATAAATATAGAAAAACATGGGCAAGCTTATGTAATGATGACTACAAAAAGAACCAAGTCAGAGAGGGATCCTAGGGGATCCAATTCTTGGCCACCAAAACAAACCCAAACCCAAGGCCACTGAAAATCAGAGTTGCTTTCTTTCCATTCTCGGCAAAACAGCATTTGAATTGAAGGACAAAGACAATGTAGACAGACAACTGAACAAGACCTAGAAGAAGATATAAGATCATATTCATCTTCATTTTAACCACCACACCAAAATCATAATTCAATTAATTGAAACCGAAATACCCATTCAGTCATATTGTCAATTGAATGGGTCTGGCAAATTTCCAGACCCATTCAGTCATATTGTCAAAAAAAAACAAGAAGCATCAACTAATCATATTAAGCAATAAAGATACAATCTTTGCCCATTTCAAAATAAGATTGTCAGAAACACTTATTTAAGCATAATTACAAACACCCAGAATGCAGAACAGAAATTAAAGATCAAGAAAAAGCAACGGTGAAACATAAATCAAATAAATCAGAATTGAAAGCAACGTACTTACTAGCCTCTTCATGATTCTCTTCTCTCTCATTGAAGGCCAGGAAGAGGAAGAAGAAGGAGAAAATGGTGGAGTGAGGCAATTAAGGAGTAAATGAAAAAATAAATAAAAATCAAATCAAAGTACAAAAAACGGATGGTAAGAGAAAGCGACAGCTCAGAAAAAAGAAAAGACAGCTCTTCAATTGATAATACTACACTATATAAAAGTTTATACACTATATATATATATATACTAGCTGGGTCCCGTGCCTCCGGCACTGTATGGACAATATAATTTATCTCAAACTTTGAACGACCAAAATAATTTATTGATTGAGCGAAAAATTTAAAGTCATTTGTATTTTATTAAATTATTATTAGATTATTTGATAGATAGATGTATTTTATTAGATAAATGTATGAACGGTGGGATTTATCTCAAACTTTGGATGGCCCAGATGATTCATTGAGTGAGCGGAAAATTCAAAATCATTTGTATTTTATTAGATAGATTATTTGATAGATAGATGTATTTTATTAGATAAATGTATGAACGGTGGGATTTATCTCAAACTTTGGATGGCCCAGATGATTCATTGAGTGAGCGGAAAATTCAAAATCATTTGTATTTTATTAGATAGATATATATACTAGCGATAACCCGTGCCTGAAGGCACGGTGTAACGAAAAATTAAATTAAAATTTAAAAAATATTACATTATCTAAAAACATACATACTCAATCAACAATACATATTCAACCACTAAAATATCGAGCTAGTCGGTACTAATTTCACTAAATTTTGGCAGAATTTCCTTTAAAAATAGATATCCGGAAAATTCTAAACTTATCTACAAAACTTACAATCATCAATACTTATCTGTGTGTGGGTTCGAAATTTGAATAAGGAGGACAAGAGAGAGAGTTGCTGACGTATATTTTGATGTGACATTTATGTATTTTCTCTCTCCGCTCTGTTTTATATTATAGATATACACACACAAATAAATCATGGTTTTGGAAAAGGTAATAATTCAAACTCCTAAATTTCCCATTAATCAGTCTCCGTAGAATCGCTAATCCAAAACGGCTATTGCCGACACTGGGAATTAGCTGAGTTATAAATTAGGATCTTAATTGCGATTTAATTATGTTAATTAAGAGGAGGGGGACAAAGGAATTTTGGAATCATGTGTGTGCATGGACAGCGCAGAGTCGCGCATGTGGCTCACAGCGGAGGAGAGAGGGGGAGGTGGGACCCACCTCAATGATGCACCGGAAATGCTAGGCTGGCGTGCCAGATCATCAAAGGCCCTGGTGCAGTCATCGATGGACCCACCATGCTCCTCCCAAGTTTAACCACCTCTTCTTTACGAGTATCCTCTGTCCTTTTGTGGTCCTTATGTTTTCTACCCTTAGTTTCCTCATAATCACACTTTCATCCCTCTAAACAATGTGCTCATACCATATACACCACTACAATAATATATACATACTCCCCAGTCCCCTCACTCTGGTCTACCAAAAAAAGGTGATATCATTTCTTGAAAGATTCTTCAAAAAATGAGTTTACTTTATATTGATATTAAATTATCAATATAAATTACTATAGATTTTATTTTATTTTATTTTTTTCATCCTGATATCATTATTAATTATATCACTCCTATTAAACAAATACTCCCTCCGTCCCAAA
Organism: Panax japonicus; assembly: GCA_020205505.1. Classification (NCBI taxonomy): domain Eukaryota; kingdom Viridiplantae; phylum Streptophyta; class Magnoliopsida; order Apiales; family Araliaceae; genus Panax; species Panax japonicus. The sequence continues at coordinate 85,556,309 of CM035110.1, read as the reverse complement.
TTAATTGCTCAATTTTGACTTTTTAAAGTCAAATTGACCATTTTTAAAACTAATCTTTTTACTATTTTTGCTAAAATATAGGTGAAGAGATTATAACCAAAAGAAAATATATACAATTTATTACTAATCCTAATTTTTATAATTTCAGAAATATATTTATATATGTTTAATTATTAATTCTAAAAATAGTCAATTTGACTAAAAAAAGTCAAAATTGAGCAGTTAATTTGGGACGGAGGGAGTAATTTATTATTTTTATAAATAAATATGAACTCTTTTTATGAATTTTGATTTATTTTATTAAAATAAATGAAAATGAGCATCCATTAAATGATTATACGACAACCACTCCTCGCTTCTGCTCGCTATACATGAGAGATCAAATTCAATCTATATATAACTAATCAACCAGTACGCAAGTTGATTTGGTACACGATGTAATAAAAAAAAAATTGAACAAAATTTATTACCTAGAATATTGTCGGTTACGGTTGATATATATTATGAGTATTAAATAAGCACACATAATAAAATAAAATAAAATAATAATTTACCTATTTATCATATTTAAATAACAAAATGGCTACATAAAAAATATAAAATTTACGGCTGCAGTGGTAAATAGCTAGTCAATGGAGTACTATATAACAAATTTGAGCGTAGTGCAAGTGCGTAGTAGTTCCAATATGAGACGTTATATTGTGAATTTCACATTTCTACATGTATACTACTCCAAATTGTATACTTAAATCGGACACATTTCCTTAACTAATAATTATAAAAATTTAAGTTGAAGAATCATTGAGTGTACAGAAAGTGGTTAGCATGAAGTTTATTTCTGGTTAAATTGGTCAATTGGTCAATAAAGTACTGACATGCAGACAAAGCTTTGTGTGTGTCAGTATTTTACTGGTCAATTGACCAACTTATCAAAAAAATAAACTTCATATTAATCTGATCCCAATGTACACTTTGGTGCAATTATACCAGCACCAGCAAGCCCAATAAATAGCTATGTAAGGGGGTGGGATATGGAAAGAAAGCAAGTTGTCGACAAAAAATGGAGGAGGACTCTTGGGTATGAATGTTGGTGGTTTTCTATTTTGAGTAATTGGCCCAATAATGGCATAAAATTAAACGGAACTGATATTTTCATGTTATCATTCTCATTCACATGAATAGTAAATAGATCTCACATTCATGTGAAGGACATTCGTATGGAATTATCATTTTTTCATGTGCAAACATTTTTTGACCATTGAGGCCTCAGACAAGTTGCCTCACGTCTGTACGGCAGACACCAATAGTTAGTTTGATTCGAGTTAATCTATAAAATTTGAAAATACAAAATACTATGATATAATTTTATTTTAATTTTAAAATAAATTTTTTGTTCTTAGTAATGCTTTTAAGTAATTTAAATACTAACCAAAATCAAATAAATTAATTCATACCAATTTAAAATTTTATATATTGACTAGAAAAAAATTAAATATTACTATTTTTGTGGTATAGAGATAATATTTTGGACATATATGTGTGTTTATATAGTGTTTGTGTATAATTGTTTCTCTCTTATTATAAAGTGGCTCTCCGAGCCGCTTGGTGATTTTGTGTCATGCTTCTTCTATTTTTCATCTTTTACTTTTATAAATTTATTTTTATTACTGTTTTTTTGACGCCCCCAAAATAGGTATACATCATCCATCTTGAGTCATCAAATACATGATACTAAATTCAAATACAATTTGATTATACAACAGTCGTGTAAAATACGACAAAATGCATGCTTTCGGGAAAGTACTTGTCGTTGAACAGTTATTGGAACTTCTCCCAAGACATCTTCAGTGCGGCAGGTTGAGTACGCTTTACAGATTTCTACCAATAATCTGTCTCTGCTCCCAACATGAAAGTGGCAAAAGGAACCTTTTGCTCCTCGGAGCAACTCAAGACATCAAATATCTTGTTGATCTGCTTTATCCACATCTCCGCCTTAAGTGGTTTTGGCTCTCCAAAAAATTCCGGTGGTCCCAGCTCCTTGAACTGTTAGGCGGTGACCGCCCGAGAGTTGCTAGTGTTTCCAACTGCATTTTGGACAGGAGCCGCTCTCGCCTGATGTTGCATGAATTGCATGAAGTCTCGAAACATTCCATCGTTCATCATTTGGTCAGTGTTGTTGTTTGCATTAGGATTGTCGCCTTCCTGATGCATATTATCCTGATTATTGATCTGTGAAGACTCAACGGTCTCCTGTGCTCCATTGCTGTTCTCAACATTCTCGGATGCCATTTTTAAATACTGCCACAAAACAACGGTTAATTAACATATCACATAGTATCCCTATACTCTGACCGACCAATTAAATACCAAATAAATTTAGGTAGGTCATACTAGCGAAGGAATTCCCCGTCTCTCCCCTCCTAGTTCTTATCTCATATATCAGCCAGGGATCATATCCCTAAGCTTTGATACCAACTTTGACGCCCCCAAAATAAGTATACATCACCCATCTTGAGTCGCCAAATACATGGTACTAAATTCAAATACAACTTGATTATACAACAGTCGTGTAAAATACGTCAAAATACATGTTATGAGTTTTAATACAAATATTGTCATCTAGAAAATATCCACACTCAATTTAGTCCTCATTACATTTATTATCACAATATTTATCAGAATAGTGAGGACTACTAAGACACTATCTCGGACCATCACTCCGTTTCCCGACTAGTCCCGGCTACGTTCTCATTTCCTGAAGAGAACAGTGAAAGAAAGGGTGAGCTCAACTAGCCCAGTAAGAAATATTATGACTAAGATAATGCATAGTAAATTATCATTAGTCCTCAACAGTGTTAAACTGATAAAATACAATAGACATCAAGTTTAACTGCAGCGGAACATGCAATCCATTAAAAGAGTCAAGTAGAGAATAAAATCTACTATCTTTTATGATTTAAAAAGGTTTTTCATCACTTTTATCGCTGAGACTCGGCTTAATAAATAATCCACATCATCCCTACACTACGGGCAAGGATATTCATTAGGGTCACGACCACAAATTATCCATGGACTACGGGCCAAGGATATTTGTGTATTCCATCAATTGTCATGATCATGCCAACAACTGTCCATCAATGCACTTCGGGCCAATGAGGACTTTTACCACATCATTTGTAATATTACGGTCATAATTACACCGAATAATCCCTAGTTATAATCATACCAAGTCCATCTATGCACTACATGCCACAGATGACTTTCAAAAATAATATAAACATGAGGATGATGACAATTGTGAGACCCCAGATTTTATAAATAAAGATTTAAATTTCTTGAAATATTTTTTTTGAATATTATGGTGTGGATTTGATATATTGTTATAGTTGTGGGTAGTATTTGAAAATTTTGCAAAGTATTCAAGTTGTTATATAATATTCGATTGGTCGGGGAATATTCTTTTTGTCGGGGAATATTCGTACGAAGACACAATCATTGGTGGACCCACAACAGAAGAACTGTCGTAGTTAAAAAATGACAAAAATATTTTATAAAAATAACGGCGGAGGTTTTACCGTTAACACTATTGAACTACCCGATAGTAAAAGTACAGTAATATGCATGGTTGCATAGTAGCACACGGTATTGATTATTGATGCTTAAGTGATAAGTCACTCAGTTATACTGCATTATTGCTACAGTAATTGCTGCATCATATCTCTCATATTATTGATTTAATTATTGTCACAGTATCATCTGCATTATATGTTATATTGTTAAATCAATAATTGAGACGACAAAGTTATTCATATTATTAAATTATAATATTTACAATGTCTAGAAGTTCTGTCAAGGAGATGTTTGGTCACCTAATTGCGCGCCAATAGGGAGAAATCCTTATTGAAAAGCCCCCTCTTTTCTGGGAATGACCTGATTGCTAAATATTGTGAGTTATGATATTAATGATGGATAAGTTCGTGTTGATTAAAGATGAATTGATAGTTCTATTGTGTTGAAATTATTTGTGTTAAACATTTATTTCGATAATAATTGATGTCTGAAGGTTATATTGTTCAATCGGGTATTTGGAACACTTTTTGTGTCGAAGTTACTATTCACGAGTTACTATTCACTAGTTACTATTCATGAGTTACTGTTCACGATTTACTATTCACGAGTTACTATTCATCTGGTTACTATTCACTCTATTATTGTGCATTCGAGTATTTGGGTACAATATTATTACATGAGAAGATATGCTAATTTTTCAGACCGTTGGTTGAATGAATTAATATGGACCGCTGGTGAAAAGTTATAATTGTGACGCCCCCAAAATTCGGACACCCATATCTCGAATTTGGTGCATCACGTGAAACTACGAATATCTTACTAAAATCATCAACAACGGAAATAATAGAATAATTTACATTGATATAATATAAATATTCGCGTCCCAAGGTATCGTAACCATTACTACGACAATTCAGTGATTTAACTTAAATATAACTTAATCATCCTTGAATACATCATAACAAGCATAACAATAATAATAATACTTCTAGTCTTAAAGGACTAAGTTATTCTGTCGCCTTGCCCTTTCCCTTGTCCTTTCCTGAAATACCGCCTTGCTCTGTCTTAACTGTAATATTTTTAGGAAGCAAGAATGAGTAACAAGTTTGCCCAGTAAATAATATAGCCAGAAGAACAAGCAGTTATAGCATTTAAATCTTCAAGGGTATAATAATAATTGGTAGTTCAAGGATATCAAGAAATATCAAGAGTATTCAATAGGTGTCGCTATAGACTGAAGGATATCATCAAAATTTTAGGATTTATTCATTTCGAGGTTCAATATGAATGAAAACTGAGCAGTCACTAAGGACTAAGAACTCTTACTAGAATTAACAGTATTATACTGTAATCCAATATAAACGAGTACAACAGGTGATCAGCCTAAAGTACCCTACGTTATGCATAACATTTAATCATACTTATGTGCGCACGTCGGTTCCCCGATAATATATAATTTCCCCTTCAATGAGGGTTGTTCATCTCAGTAGATTTATGATAGTCCGCAACAAGTCAATCGGTTTGGATAGCTTTTTAACACATAATAATAGTCTATTTGAATCAAAGGCTTAGACAATTTTTATAATGCATTTAATAACGATAAGTCCAATGCTTGCAACAACGTCAAGGTATACAAATGATTTTCGAATAGAAATAGATATTTTCTTGATAAAAATATGGTTGATATGACAACAATTCAAATGTATACAGTGTGAGAATTAAGGAACTTGCCTCGTTCGTCGATTATGTTTACCTTTGACACCTTCTCACGTATACTGCCTATAATATAATAATGTAGCCGTACCAATTAGTGACTGCTGAAAACCGACTCACTTAGCTATTAATCACACGTCATCCTAGTTTAAGGTACTAGTCTCTCATAATTTTGAAAAATATTATATTTCTTACTTACTACACAATTTTGCTCACAAATAAGAAAACTATGCATATAACATTAATTTATTAAACTGTTGCTCAAATTAGTTATCTGAACTAATTTTATTAATTGGAGTTTAAAATGTCATTACACATATAATACATAAACATCCCCACTTTATGGAAACACTCTTCTTATTGTATTTAAATATTACTCTATTTATCCTCAAATGACCATTATGGAATAATAATTTATTTTATTTTAATTTTAATTTTTATTTAATTTTTATTTTTTTAACCAAGACCTTCGTTTGGTCTTGCTGGAGGTACTAAAATATAAAAATGTGTTTGATATAAAGCCTTCTAAATCTTCACATTACCCACATTTTACTATCCAAGAATACTTGACTAGTAAGGCTAAAAGATTTGTAATTCTCATGCATAACAACTCCTTTAATAAGAACATGTAGCCACCAAAATTATTAGACATGTACAACAATTTTTCTTGCACAATTATCAGCCATGTTGGCCCTAAAAATAACAACCACAAGTAGCATCCTCGTTGCACGAAAATAATAATTAACACATAGCACCCATATGTGCGGACCCCTTCTTTCTTTCCTATACATGTTTTGTTTGTTTTTTTTTCATGCATAGCAACACCCTTATTGCAAAAACAAAATTAACATGAAGCACCCAATAATTTACACACACGCAGCCCCCACCCCTTTTTTTTCTCTTCCTATACATGCTTTGGGTTTTGTTTTTTTTTCCACGTAAATCATTTATGCATCCTTGCAAATTAATTTATTTAGTTTGAAAGCACATCGTAAAAAAAAAACTAATGTCTTAAATATTAATCTAGCATGCATACATCTATTTTAGCATACTAATTCTAACAAGCAACACAAAATATCCACATTACTTATAAAAGAAAACAAGTGTTTAATAGAAATTAAATGGAAAGTAATTTTATTTATTTATTTTATTTTTGTACCTTAACTTGAATTTTTTTTGAAATGGGTTGCTAAGATGAAGAGTTGTTGGGCTGCTGCTATTGCTCCTCTCCTACTACACCGGACATCACACTCTCTCTAGGATGGTTCTTGCCTCTTAAAAATAAACTAGAGCAAGGGGTTTATATATACTAAAAAGGGGTGCATAAATTAATTAAAAGTCTTCTTGGCCATCCCCCTACAATAACTTTATAGCAGCCCTAAGTGCTCTATGACATCCCGTCTCCCATGTCCCATTGTACTGCCAACAACCAAAAAAAAAAATTATATCATACGCAAGCTCCCCTTTTTATTGGATACAATGGTCCCAAAATGATGGTCTCAATTATGTGCAATACCCAATGCTAGAAACTTAGTTTGTTGGGATTATTTCACAAGGATAATTGGCTTTTGATTCAATGTGGCTGCCACCATTTTACTAGTTGCCGAAAATGGTTAAAAAAATTTCCTAAGGTTGCCAAAAATGGGTGGTTTACCAATTATAAGGTTGGGTTCTAATTCCCTTGGCTTACGTACATAAAAAGAGTTATTAAGTTTAGACTTTATTTGGCTAGCCACACATCCCACCCGAAATTTACAAGTAACAAAATAGTTTAGCTAAAAAAATCTTATTAAAACTGCTCACTAAATCAATTAGGCCTACCACCTTATCCTACCGGATTTATTATTTGGATTTTAAAATGTAAATACTTAAATATTAATGCAGCATTTTAATTAATTTAATTTATCCAAGTAACACTAAATTATACACCACCTTAATATTTATTAATAAGTTGGGCTATGTCACATAATTTAAGTTACTCACAAAAATGATTTAGTCTTTCCAGACAAGCTTTCAAACCAATTCAAGGATTTATCAATACTCTGATATAATTAAATAAATAAATTATATACCACCTCTCTTATTGACATCTTTTACTTAGTAATGCATTCTTCTTTAATTTATTCCTCACTCATTCCATCATTGTGTCACACAAGACATTTCATAAGCTTGTCATAATTCTCCACATCTTATCAATTATTAAAAGTTCAATTTAATTCAATTGAGTTACTCACCTCATGTTGTGTAAGCATTTATGAAATAAATTTTCACACGTTCTATTTATATAAATATTAATATTAAATTATAAAATTTACGGTTATTACAATAATAGTGAATCAATATGGGTCGCTGGTTTAAAGTTTTAATAGTAAATCAGTATGAACCGTCGCTTTAAGTTTTAATAGTAAATCGATATGGACCGTTCGTTTAAAAGTAAATCGATCGGGACCGTTCATGAATTAGTTACTATTCAATCCATTTTTCTATAAATAGAAGCTCATTCCTTCATTATTTCTTATTAATTCACTGAAACTCTAGATAGAGAAAGTATAGAGAGAAAGAAGAAGAGTATTCTGCTACTTCACTACTTTGATATCCAGTGACTTTTACGGCAATGAGTGTTATTCTTTCTTATTCATGAAGAGAACTGCTGTTATTCCATTCTTTATTATTCTGTTGGAATAACCTGTAAAAGTGGCATACCCTATACATAACTTGTATACGCGGCATACTATATACTTGGTGAAATCCTTATGTTATTCCATTCTTATTATTCTGTTGGAATAACCTGTATACGCGGCATACCCTATACTTAGTGAAATCTTTATGTTATTTCATTCTTTATTATTCTGTTGGAATAACCTATATGCGCGGTTTGCCCTATACTTGGTGGAATGACCTATATATACGGTTTACCCAATACTTGGTGATCTTCTTCTGTTATTCCATTCTTTATTATTATGTTGGAATAACCTGTTTATGCGAAGTACCGCATACTTGGTGAAATTCTTTTATTATTTCGTTCTTTATTATTCTGTCGGAATATCCTGTCGGTGTGAATTTCACCTGACCTGGTTCCATATTTATTATTCCGTATTTATTATTCTGTCGGAATATCCTATCTGTGTGTTTTACACCGGACCTGGTTCCATCTTTATTATTCTGTCTTTATTATTCTGTTGGAATATCCTGTCTGTGTGTTTTACACCGGACCTGGTTTCGTCTTTATTATCATGTCTTTATTATTCTGTTGGAATAACTATCTATGCGAAGTACCGCATGCATGGTGATTTCTGTTGTTATTCCATTCTTATTATTCTGTTGGAACATCGTGTCGTTGTGAATTTCACCTGACCTGGTTTCGTTACTTATTATTCTGTTAGAATAACATGTCTATGTGAAGTACCGCATGCATGGTGATTTCTGTTGTTATTCCATTCTTTATTATACTCAGCTGGTTAAAGTTTTGATTTCTATACTCCATGAAATTAATGGAATATCCTTGATATTTGCTCTTCAACTAGTATCTTTTCATGGAAATATTCTTCTGAGCATTCTTGAATTTTACTTTACAAAAAAGTATCATGTTGACAATTTGGATGTTATTAGTTCCTGGATAAATTAATTCTTGAACTTGTTTTATTGAATTCTTATATCATTGTCATCATCCTCATGTTTATATTTTTGAAAGTCATCTGTGGCCTGTAGTGCATAGATGGACTTGGTATGATTATGACCAGGGATTATTCGGTATAATCATGACCGTAATGTTACAAATGATATGATCAAAGTCCTCATTGGCCCATAGTGCATTGATGGACAGTTGTTGGCATGATCATAACCATTGATGAATACACGAATATCCTTAGCCTGTAGTGCATGTATAATTTGTGGTCGTGATACTAATGAATATCATTGGCCGTAGTGCAGGGATGATGCGGAACATTTATTAAGCTGAGTCCCAGCGATAAAAGTGATGAAAAACTTTTTAAATCATAAAAGATAGTAGATTTTATTCTTTACTTGACTCTTTTAATGGATTGCTTATTCCGCTGCAGTTAAACTTGTTGTCTATTGTATTTTATCAGTTTAACATTGTTGAAGGCTAATGATAATTTATCCTACATTATATTAGTCATAATATTTCTTACTGGGCTAGTTGAGCTCACCCTTTCTTTCACGGTTCTCTTCAGGAAATAAGAACGTAGCAGGGACTAGTCGGGGGACGGAGTGATGGTCCAGATGATAGTATTAGTAGTCCTCACTATTCTATGAAATAGGGTGATAATAATTGTAATGAGAACTTATTCTGAGAGTGGATATTGTCTAGAAGACAATATTTGTATTAAAACTCACAACTTTTGTTGTATATTTAAGATTGTATTTGTATTCTGTACCATGTATCTGACGACCCAAGATGAGTGATGTATACCTATTTTGGGGACGTCACAACAATGATATAAGAATTCAATAAAACAAGTTCAAGAATTAATTTATTCAGGAACTAATAATGTCCAAATTGTCAACATGATACTTCTTTGTAAAGTAAAATTCAAGAATGCTCAGAAGAATATTTTCTTGAAAAGATACTGGATTAAGCGCAAATATCAAGAATATTCCACTAATTTCATGGAGTGTAGAAGTCAAAACTTTAACCTACTGAGTATAATAAAGAATGGAAAAATAAAAGAAATCACCATGCATGTGGTACTTCGCATAGACAGGTTATTCCATCAGAAAAATAAATAAAGGAACCAGGTCAGGTGTAATACGCACCGACAGGATATTTCAACAGAATAATAAAGAATGGAATACAACAGAAATCACCATACATGCGGTACTTCACATAGACAGGTTATTTCAACAGAATACTAAATGACGGAACCAGGTCAGGGGAAATTCACACCAACAGAATGTTCCGACAGAATAATAAAGACCGAACCAGGTCCGGAGTAAAACACGAACAGGATATTCCAATAGAATAATAAAGACGGAACCAGGTCCGGCATAAAACACAGACATGATATTCCAACAGAATAATAAATAATGGAATACAGAAGAATTTTACCAAGTATAGGGTAGCCCACGTATACAGGTTATTTCAACAGAATAATAAAGATGGAATAATAGAAGTTCTCTTCATGAATACAAAATAAATAAAACCCATACCATAAAAGAAACTTAATATCGGAATAGTGAAGTAGCAGAATACTTTTCTTCTTTCTCTCTATAGTTTCTCTCTCTATAGTTTCTTTCTCTAGAGTTTCAGTGAATTCATAAGAAATAATGAAGGAATGAACTTCTATTTATAGAAGAATGGAATGAATAGTAACCAATCCATGAACGGTCCAGATTGATTTACTTTAATAGGACGGTCTATATTTAAAGCAAAATCTTTTAAATAAAATATAACATATTATATTTACAATCTAATAAAATGAATAACTTTTAAAAAGATTTTACTATGCAAACACTATACATAATAAAATATAATATATTCTAATTATTGTCTAATAAAATAGATAACTTTATAAAAGTATTCTGTTTTATATAAAAAGATTTTACTATTAGCCTAATAAAACGAATAACTTTATAAAAGTATTCTGTTTTATATAAAAAGTTTTTCTGTTTTATTACGTTAATAATACGAATAAAACAAAACGTCATCATCATTATTATTATTCACATTATTAATCGATAAGGTCGTTCCCAAGAAAGAGGGGGTTTTCTAATAAGAATTTTTCCCTATTGACGCGCAATTAGGTGACCAAACCTCTCCTTGGCAGAACTTCTAAACATCATTAATAATGTAAATAATAATATTAACAACTTCGTTATCTCAATTATTGATTTAATAACATATAAAATATCGACAATAATTGAATCAAACTGAGTGACTTCTCACATAAGCATTAATAATCAATACTGTGTGATATTATGCAACCACGCGTATTACTGTACTTTTACTACCGAGTAGTTCAATAGTATCAACGGTAAAACTTCCGCCGTTATTTTCATAAAAATATTTTTGTCATTTTCTCAATCCGACAATAATTCTGTTATGGGGTCCACCAATGATTGTGTCGTCGTACGAATATTCCTTGACCAATCAAATATTATATAACAACTTACGTACTTTGCAAAATTTATAAATATTACCCACAACTATAACATTATATCAAATTTAATCCATAATATTCAAAAATGATATTTATAAAAAATTTATTTTTATTCATAAAAGTTGGGGTCTTACAATTTTGCCGTTTTATATTATTTTATTTATTTATTCTTTTAAATTCTATAAATTTTTTATTTTATCCCACGTAATATAAACATGTATGGGTGCCACCAGATGCTTGACTTGGGCCAAACAATACCTAAAGATTCCCATAACAATCTTGGTCGGACCAATCCAACCCGCAATTTCCGTTTGTTTTTCTGATTTGGGAGAGCAAGAAAAAGTCTCTCATTTTTTTGTTTGGGTCGGGGGTGGGGTGGATGGGGGGAGGAGAGCAGTCGAAGGTGCTATTATATAAGGGGTGTGCATATCTATCTAATAAAATACAAATGATTTTGAATTTTCCGCTCATTCAATAAATCATCTGGGCCGTCCAAAATTTGAGATAAATCACACCGTTCATACATCTATCTAATAAAATACATCTATCTATCTAATAATTTAATAATAATTTAATAAAATACAAATGACTTTAAATTTCCCGCTCACTCAATAAATTATTTTGGTCGTTCAAAGTTTGAGATAAATCATATTGTCCATACAGTGCCGGAGGCACGGGACCCAGCTAGTATATATATATAGTGCTATATGTATATACATAGTTGTGTATTATACAATAGAGTTATAACTACATATTTTTTGGACTATAGCGACGGTAAACTGTCGCTATATCCCAGAATAGCTATGACGACAGGTGAAATCATCGCTATAACCCAAAAACTGGTGTCATAGCCTACTGTATAATACACAGCTGTGTACATACATTATATATATATAGGGTCAGAATCAGGTAAGGACTCCCTTACTTCGTTAAAATGCGGACTTTTTTTTTTTGGTTTTTTTTAATAACTAAAAAAAAAGTTTAATATTTTATGGAACTGAAATTTTTTCATAATACAGTGTTTTGGATGTGATTTGGGTACGTATAACAAAATATGTATGTACAGTCTGGGCAGACTGTACCACCACTTTTTGGTATAGGTATTCAAAACACGCCCAAAATATTATATTATGGAAAAATATCAGTTCCATAAAATATTAAATATTTTTTTTAGTTGTTTAAAAAAAATCAAAACAAAAAACAAAAAAAAAGTCCACATTTTAATAAAGTAAGGGAGCCTTCACTTGATCGGTTCTGTATATATATATGTATGCTTTAGTGCATTTTCAGTGTAAACTATTATCTGTATTTGGTTGCCTCACGTAGTATTTTGGGTATAGAAATAAATTTTAATTACTATGATAATTTTTACAATTTCAAAATAGGATTACTTTTAAGAGTATTGAAGGTGACACTATAAAAATACTTTGGACTATAAATATTGGAACTTGCACCATTATTGTTATTTATTATTTTTAATGCTAAGATTTGTTCGTTCGTCCAATCACTAAATAACAAGCAGAAAATAACACTTAAAAGTATGATAATTGGGATTGTCAAAGAACAACTCCGGTATAAGAATAAGTACATATTAAAAAAAATAACAATAAAAGTGTTATTGCTTTAGTGCTTATGTGATACAAAGTACTATTACATGTAACACCGTTAGACCTGGCAAATGGGTTGGATTATTGGTGGGCCGAACCAAAAAAGGCCCAAGTTTTGGTGGGCTGAAAAAGTGAAGCTCAAAGTTCATTTTTGACGGACGAGTCAGGCTGACATGCGGGCTTAGACTGATTTATGATTAATTTTGGGTCCTTTACACTAATATACAACAATTAGAATGTAATTACAAAAATAAAACATACAAAACATAATTACAGAAATAAAACATACACAATATACGTGCTAAAATCACGTGTCATTAACTCCTACACGTCAGTTACCGAATTTCATCTTTTCAATTAACCGCCCCAAAATCATGCAACTTTGAAATCGGAACACATATCAACGACGGAGAAGACGTAGAAATCTGTCGCGCCTATCAAATCGGAGAAGACAAATCACTTTGTTACGACGCAACTCTGAAATCGAAAATAGCATACAGCATCAAAAACTTCTTCCCATTCAGTAACCGTAATCTTCTGGCGCGACACAGCACTGAGATCGGAGAAGACGAAATTTTTCGTCGCGACGGCACGCTGAGATCACAAAATAGCATACAAAATCAATAGCAACTTCAAGTTCAGGAACCAAAAACAATCGAACTACCGTCATTGTTGAAGTTCAGTAACAAAATCACAGCAACTTCGACAAAAATTTGAATACTGAGGTAAGTGATTCATATGCATATAGTTACCTCTGTTTTCTACGAATTCTTATATTGATAACCTTTCTTAAGTTTTTCACGTTTAAAATGGATACTACAAATACCTATAACGATTGTTTTATTCATTGATATGTTTTATATTATGGTTACTAAATAGATATAAATTAGTTACTGTTTATTGTGTATTTATTTGCTAAATAATGTTTATTTGATGGCTTTATAATTTTTAAATGAGTTCTCCTGATTTTTTTATATTAATGCTGACTTGGTTACTGACTAATGCAAACTTAATTACTGCAGTGATTAATTGGTTACTGTATTATTGGTTGCCGAAGCATCTTAATGTACACTTCTACTTATGTTTTTTATATTGATGGTTACTTGTTAGCCAAATTGGTTATATTCTTACAAAAGTCTGCCTTTAATTGGTAACAAACAAATTATACTGGTTATTTTTTACTGTAAAATGCAATGAAAAATGTGTTTATGTTCTGGTTACTACATAGACATATGTTGGTTACTGTCTAATCTAAATTTGGTTACTGTATAATGTTATTATGATTACTGTATAATATTAGTGTGTTTTATACTGGTTTGTTTTATATTAATGATTACTTATTGACTACATTGCTTAACTTCGTACAACTGTTAGTCTTTAGGTGGTAACAAACTGATGCGGTTGAAGAGAAGGCGTGTCAATTTATGTAAAGATTTGATCCAGTGAGAATTTGGTAATTTTTGACAAGTTTGGAGTATCAAATTTTGGCGTTTTCGGAGGCTAATTTCATTGAAAACGGGTCAACGATCAAAAGTCACAAGCTTTGCTGGTGAACTGCAGGGTTTTTTAATCAAATTACATCATTTAAACCTTCAAAATTGCATGTAAAAATGTGATTTATATCCTGGTTACTAAGATTATGTAATTTGGTTACAGTCTAATATTGATTTGGTTACTTTACAATGTATATTCAGTTGTTAGGCAATGGAGATTGACAGTAACCAATACAACAAATTTAATTATTTACAGGAATATATAATTGTTTACTGTTAGTAACCATTAACCACATGGTTGATAATATTTTTGATGGTGTACAGTAAACAAAATTGATGTTGATTAATATTTTAATTTTTGATTCCATCATGATCAATATAAAGTAAACATATACAAGCTTTATAACAGTCTTGATACAAGCTTATAATTATCTGGTTACTAACAAGCTTGTAACTATCTATTATAATTATCTGGCTACTAACAAGCTTGTAACAATTGATGTTTATCCTGATACAAGCTTGTAACTATCTGGTTACTAATAACAGTAACCATAATGTAACATAATAAAATAGTAACCATATAATTATATGACAGTAACCAGAACAGGTTTTAATGGTAACCAAAACAGAAACATCATGTAATGAAACCCATTTTAGGCAATTCATGTATACTAAACAATTACATATTAACCAGAATAGAAAATAAAAATAACCAAAATCCCACATTGAGTACACAATGATAGTAGCCAAACCATAAGATAACAGTAACCAAAACATAATAAATAAGTAACCAAATAGTTATATAAAAGTAACCGTAACATGTTTTAATGGTAAACAAAACAGAAACAACCTGTATATCAAACCCAGTTTAGGCAACCTATGTATACTCTCACATGTACATTTAACATTTGATATATTTCATGATACAAGCTTGTAAATATCTGGTTACTACCAAAAAATAAAATGGTTACCCTTCTATGCATGTTTGGTTACCAACTGCACCTTTCAAACAATATATCAGACACAACTTAGAAGTAACAAATACGAACCAACAAACAATGTCAAATAATTGATAATATAATCAAATATGTAATCCCATTTACATAAGCTCCAATAAACATTACATATTTACTAACAATAACAAATGGTTATGGATATCCAACAAAAACCAAAGTACGAAACACAATTCAGAAGGACAAGACAACAACAACCGAACTAATCAAAATCTGTTACAAATCTTCCTGAAAATTTAGCTTTTTGACTGCTGCTACTTTCTTCTTCATGACTGCTCTCATTCTCTAGAAAAGACTTCTGCATTATGTATGAACCTGTGGGAGGAAGAGAAATACCTTGGGATTAGTGAATAGAGAACTCATTAACCATAGGTATCATATCATAATATAACATTAACCATACTATAATAAAGCAGTGACCAAAAAATTATATTATATAATTTAATTGTAACCAAAATATAAACAACATGTAGTACAAACCATTTTATTTAGTAAACAAACAGTTATATATAATATTAACCAAAACATAATTTAATTTAAAGGTCACCAAAATAAAAACATGTATACCAAAAAATATACTAAAGAAGTAACCAAACAGTTTTGTGATGGTAACCAAACCATGTTTTAATGGTAACCAACACATAAACAACATATAGACCAAACCCAGTTTAGTCAACCAATGTATACTAAGCAAATACATTGTAACCAAAATAACATATAAAAGTAACCAAAAATCCAATTGAAGGAAAAAAATGGTATCCAAATTATAAGCTAAAAGTAACAAAAAATATATTCACGAAGTAACCAAACAGTTATATGTTAGTAACCAAAACATATATTAATGGTAACCAATACATAAACAACATATAGACCAAACACAGTTTAGTCAACCCATATATATTAAGCAAATACATGGTAACCAGAACAAAAAAAAATAATAACCAGAATCCCAACTCAAGGAAATAAAAATGAAATCCAAATGAGAAACTAACAGTAACCAAAAACATACTAAAGAAGTAACCAAATATTTATATGATAGTGACCAAAACATGTAAAAATAGTAACCAATACATAAACATGTACACCAAAATCAGTTTAGTCAACCATGTATACTAAGCAAATACATGATAACCATAACAACATAAAAAAGTAATCAAAATACCAAATTAAAGTAACAAAAATGGTATCCGAATCACAATCTAACAGTAACCAAAACATAATGCAGAAGTAACCAAACAGTTATATGATAGTATCTATTTTTTATTGCTTGACGTACCTACAACGTAAGCATTACATCAAGCCCCCAAAAATTGGTCTTGTGTCAGTATATGATGCAGAAGTAAAATGGCAAAATGAAGCTGAGACAATCATGATCATTCAAAAGCAGACTATATATGTTAAGAGCCTAAACAATTTGAAAATAATTATTCACTTTAGCAAATATTATGCTGTTAAATGATGTCTATCACAAATAACCCAGTCATGGAGATAAAGAAAAAATTATTCAATAAAAAAATCAACATAAACATAATGTGGCCAGAAGTACAGACTCATAGTATGACAACATCACTTCAACCATGTACATACCAAAGCAAGAACTCCATCGTCTGAAGAAGTAGATTCAGTCCGCTGACGACGAGTGGCTTCAAGAGGAGAGAGAGAATTATTAAGGGCGGAGAGAGAGAAACCGAACGAGAGTTAAGGGCGGAGAGAGAGAGAGACCGAACGAGAAAGGAATGTTTGAGGAAGATGGAAACTAATTTACCATGTCAACCCATTAATACTAATCTCTTAATTTAAGGACTCCTAATTGTATTAGTATTGTAAATAAACTAGCTATAACCCGTGCCTGAAGGCACGGTGTAACGAAAAATTGAATTAAAATTTGAAAAATATTACATTATCTGAAGACACATATCACCACAATAATTAATACATACTCAATCATCAATACATATCCAACCACCAAAACATCGAGCTAGTTAACATCAAGAAATTTCGGCAAAAATTCTTTTAAAAATAAATATCCAGAAAATTCTAAACATGTCTACAAAACTTACAATCATCATTACATATCCAAACCACAAAAAAAATTATCATTTCATACCCTAAATCATCATAACCATGTATAATTAGTTAACTTTACAAAATACGGAACACACAATCATCAACACATATCTAACCACCAAAACATCAAGCTAGTCAGTAGTCGCTACTAATTTCAAAAAATTCGACAGAATTTCCTTTAAAAATAGATATCCAGACAAATATAAACATGTCTATAAAACTTACAATCATCCACACATATCCAAACCACCAAAAAAATCATCATTCCATACCCAAAATAATCATAATCATGCATAATTAGTTAAATTTATAAAATACGAAACACAAAAAAATACATATATGAAGAAATTAATACATACTCAATCATCAACACATCCAACCACCAAAATATGAAGCTAGTCGCTACTAATTTCAAGAAATTTCGGCAGAGTTTCCTTTAAAAATAGA
Organism: Panax japonicus; assembly: GCA_020205505.1. Classification (NCBI taxonomy): domain Eukaryota; kingdom Viridiplantae; phylum Streptophyta; class Magnoliopsida; order Apiales; family Araliaceae; genus Panax; species Panax japonicus. The sequence continues at coordinate 85,538,280 of CM035110.1, read as the reverse complement.
TATCCAAAAAAATCTAAACATGTTTACAAAACTACAATCATCCATACATATCCAAACCACCATAAAAACCATCACTTCATACCCAAAATTATCATAACCATGTATAATTAGCTAACTTTACAAAAGACGAAACACAATGAATACATACATGCAGAAAATAGAGAAACAACATGTTGAGTATAAGACCCTTTACTTTACAGCTTACACCATGTATCCTTCAATATATACCTGAAAATATTTGAAATTTAAAAATTATCGAAATATGTGAGTCAAAATTAAACAATTGTAAATCTGAAACATAATGAGAACACATATTTGTATGTAGGGGGAATGAGAGAGAGAGAGCTCTGTGTGTGTGGTAGAATAGATAGAGGGTTTGAAATTTGAATAAACTAGAATGAGAGAGAGAGCAGCTGACGTAAACTTGATGTGACATTTGTCTATTTTCTCTCTCCGCTCTGTTTTATATTATAGATATAATAAAATGTCATATTTTTGTAATTATTTTATGGATGTATGATTATTGTAATTATTTTTAAAAATGTACTATAATATGTAATTAACCCATTAATTTTTGACACATTTCTGGGCCTAGCCCAAACAGTTGGGCTATCGTCGGGCCAAAACGGCCCAGGTTTTGATGAATTGAAAAAATGAAGCTCAAATATCACTTTTTGACAGGTAGATTTGCGGGCTTGGGCCGATTTTATAAGGTCTAATGATCGTGTATTTATAACCTTCCCACATCATCAGATCACGCTCGTCCCCAAATATAAATAAAACTTCTTATTACATCAGTTATTTGTTGAAACTCAATCTCTTCAAAGATAAAATGTCAAATTCAATCCAAACTATTTCCATAAAAGTAAAAAGTTAAATTAAATTACAAGTCAACATTCCTTTCAAATCACGTAGAAAAAATTCGTCACATGGGGTAGAAAAAATTTATCATTTTTTCCCAAACATTCCTTGGTAATTTTGATTGTAGTAGTAAAAGTGATACTTCTAGTATACTAGTAGTACAAATATTAATTTATTGCTTTATTTCTTTACATTAAATGCCACACAGTTATTAAAAAAATGACAAATTTACAGTAATTTTTAATATTTTCATACTTAGGACCCACTTTTAACCAAATCGAATGGACATTTTTACAAATTTTTTAATATTTTCATACGTATAGTTCATTTTTTTAACCATGATTTAGTTGAAAAATAAGTCTTATTTGTGAAAATATCAAATAATATTGTGGATATTAAATCTTGCCTCACATAGTCACAGTCACAGCTTATCAAGAGTCCCATGCACTATTAATTAATGGATACACGGGTTCCTTGCTTGACCCAAACCCAGTACTCCGAGTAATGGGCCTTTAGATGGTTATTTTAAACCCAAATAATCTGTGTAGTTTGTAGTCGACCCATATAGTCCACTTCACTTCATATTGATGTCAAAGGCTTGATTCTCCAAAACCAGTTCACTAATCTGCTCTTACATCTAAATTTTCTACCTCTATTAGTTTGTATGAATTAAGACCCGTGTTTAACTTCCAATCTAATCTAATGCATTCTATTGATATGCATACATATATATAATCCATTTGAAGGACATATCTTTTGATCTTGCATACCACGCTCACCACTTTAGCAACGGACTGAGCGACGGTTCGGTTCGTCGCTATAAAATATATAAACGATTTATATATTACGGTGACGGTTCGATGCGTTGTTAAAAGTTAAGACGATAATTATTTCAGTTGAACCTTGGATTTTCCAGAATAAGATGGGAGAAAGAAGCATGAGTGGAGAGAAGCTTTTGAAAGAACTGTGCTCAAATATGGATCATCACCTAACATGAATGAATGAATCAACGGAGGTAGTAACATATTTGATACAGAGGATTGAACTACACCATAATCAGAAACCATTACACCTTAAACAAAAAATTCTAACATTTTTTCTAAAATTCAGTGGTCAGAATCCAACTAAATTCCAGCAAGCTTTCATACAAAAACCCTAAAAAAGTATGAAAGTCGATAACTTTACTCAAAATACAGATTTTTTTTGCAGAAATTTTAAACGGATCTTGCTGAAAAAAAAGAAAAAGGAGCTCAAATTAACGTCAAACTACAAATTAAGTTTTCAAAAATTTAAAATCATTTATTACGAAAATTACAGTTTATTAAATTAGGTAAAAAGAAACGAGAAAAAAATAGGAAAATCTCAGGAAAAAAGCTCCCAAAAAATAAAGAATTTCTTACCAATAATAAGGGAAAATTATGAGAAGCAACGAAGATATAAAACGGATCGAAAAGAAAGAAGATAAGTAATTGGATGGACAGCTTATCCCCTGATTTACGTGCACAACTTCTTTGGGTGGATTTGAAATTGGGGAAAAACCCTAGAAAATTGAGAATCCTACTACGATTTAGGGATAGATTGAGAAGAACAAGAAGGGATGATGATGGGATGAAGCAATTTGGGTTTCATGAATGATGAAGAAGAGAAATTGGGAGACCCAAGTGTATGGTCTCCGTATATCACGAATTAGGTCTCCCAATTTCTCAGCCCGTGGATTTGAAATTGGGAAAGAACCCTAGAAATTGGGATTGGGGATGATGAGCAGAAGCTGCAAGCAGACTATCATACTCCCTAGCAGCATCGGAGAGGAGACTGAAGTTTGATCGGAGAGGAGAAGAATGTTAAAGAGGAAGAAGAAGGGTATTTCAGATATTTACCAATCCTTTTTACTGTTACAACCACTTCTCACGCGTTTTTGGCGTCTGACATACACGCACAGTTAAATTGGATGGAAAAAATGACGTTTTTACTTTACCTCAAAAGATCGAGAGTTTAAATGTAGTTTTACTGACTACATGTGATTAAGTGTAAAACCGCCCAAACTCCTGATGGTCATCTGAACTTGGCTCTAAAAAATAATCGAAGCATAGCAAATTGACAATAATATTAATTCATATTAGTTGGGTGAACAACTAAGTGAGAGAATCCAACTCTGCTTCACAACTAATAGCCCCCTATTTATCTTTTCATGCCCCCGACATATAAGCATGAAATTTTGAAATATTTATTGTATGCTTGACAAATAAGCATGATATGGTTTATTTATTATTATTCTTGTGTGGATAATTTAATTTTAAAGATATATATTTTAATTTAGAGATTCTCATAAGAGCCTGATTTAGGAGAACTAAAGAGAAATGGGAGTAATTCAAATAATATAAAATAAGTTTTATCGTTAGATTATTTTTATTTTGTTAATCATCTTTTAATATATCAAATACCAAAAACTCAAAATTAACATACATACGAGACTAAAGTAATGTGTGTTTTTTTTTTAATATATTTATATATATATATTTTAATTGCAAAGTAAATCAAAAAAGGTAAAGAAAAATCATGGGCTTCACAACATCGAGTGGTGTGCCCTAAACAGAAATTGTTGAGGAAATGGAATGGGCCTTTGAAATCAAACCGCTTGGCAGGCTAGGTATTCTTATGAGTATTGCGTACACTATAGTGGTTGGATCATCTAGAAAAAGAAGAATATTCCGGCGTCACGTGACCAACCTCCTCCTTCTCTACACTACCTTTTTTTTTTGGACCTGGACTCAAATTTTCACTTTCGCGATCGACGGCGTCCATCAACTGATTATCTGTAAGATTCTTCTATAATTCTCATAATATCTGATCAAATTTGTGTTGAGTTTTCTCACTCCGGACTGTAATTTTTTAGTATATGCAGGATTAAGCTAGATTTGATCAAAAAGTTGAAGAATTCATGGCGATGTTCGTAGCATATCGTCGATTAACAGGCAACGGATCGACGTCGTTGTGTCAAACAACTACTACTCTGAGATTTTTCTCCTCACCCTCTTTTAGGGAGGAAAGAGACACATTCGGCCCCATTCAAGTCCCATCAGACAAGTTCGTCTTTTCTCTCTCTTTCTAGTTTTTTGTGCTGTTTCTTTTATCACTTTCCTGCTTTATAAAGCTCACGAGTTTCTTACACTTGTTCGATTATATAATTGTCCTCTTCCTTTCTTACATTTTTCCTCGTTTTATAAGAGAAGTCTGAAGTAAGTTTTCATATTGAAACAAAATGCAATATATATATATATATATATATATATATATATATATATATATATATATCGCATTGTTTGTTTTTGGTTTTCTGGGCACCACGTATTTTGTTGAAGCAAGAGTGGAATACTGTATAGTCCCATCTGAGTATTTTTTCTAGTCTGTTTGAGAAATCCTAAAAATCAAAATTAATGTGATACTGTGATTTTATTTGATTTGCTTAATACAATAGTCATTCGTAAACTAGTTAAAACTTATTACTATGTGATGACATTTTGAAAATTTAAATAATTCAAATCACAACTTGAATTTTAAGATTTCAAAAACTAACGAGGAACCAAGTCAAATGAGACTGTTTTTGTAACTGGCTGAGTATAATCTATCTATCTAATAAAATACAAATGATTTTGAATTTTCCGCTCATTCAATAAATCATCTGGGCCGTCCAAAGTTTGGGATAAATCTCACCATCCATATATCTAATAAAATACAATCTATCTAATTCTATCTATCTATATCTATATTCTATATATCTAATTATATCTAATAAAATACAAATGATTTTAAATTTTCCGCTCACTCAATAAATCATCTAGGACGTCCAAAGTTTGGGATAAATCCCACCATCCATCTATCTAATAAAATACAAATGATTTTGAATTTCTCGCTCACTCAATAAATCATATGAGTCATCCAAAATTTAGAATAAATCCCAACGTCCATAGTGCCGGAGGCACGGGACTGTTGCTAGTAATCTATATAGAGAAGTTGATCTATCATACATACATACATACATTCAGAGACATACAATTAAGGCCCTCTTCGGAAAGAGTAATTATATAATGTAATAGTGCTTTCTCTAATGTTCTTACTGATGTCTTTCAGGTTATGGGGTGCCCAAACTCAAAGATCATTACAAAATTTTGAAATTGGGGGTGAGCGTGAAAGGATGCCCGAACCTATTGTCCGTGCATTTGGAATCCTTAAAAAATGTGCTGCCAAGGTTGCTTACTAGTACATTCTTATTTTACTCAATATAGTCTTGGTGTTTCAACGTTGTCTATATGTTTTATGTTATGTTGTGTGATCAAATTAAAACCACCATTGAATGTTCAGAGCCGTCTTCCCGACCTGCGATTATTGCTTGTTTTTAAGAATAGTTTAGCGCAAGGTTGATCTTGTTCTAAAATTGTTACTACATTTTCTGGTGTATATTCATAAAGTGAGAGCAAACAGGGTTGATGTTACTTTTTTTTTTTGAAGCTATGTCACAATTTTGGGAGGGCAAATACTCTCTAGTCTCTAGTCTCTAATTCAAAACATAAGAATAACTACCCACCACTTATCTTACTACCCCTAATTTCTTATAATTATTCGCAATATACTAATATAGTGAATATGCCATGTGTATGCCACATATTCTAGTATTTTACCAGTTATACCACCACCCCTAAATTTTTCTTAAAATAGCATGCCTCGCGTACACTAGTCTTATCAATATTAGAATGTTTTTCAAGCTATCCTATCGATTTAAGTTATTGGCTAATGTGAGACATGCTTATATCATAGGTGAACATGGAATATGGGCTTGACCCTTCCATAGGTAAAGCAATAATGCAAGCTGCTCAAGAAGTGGCCGAGGGAAAATTAAATGATCATTTTCCTCTGGTGGTATGGCAGACTGGCAGTGGAACTCAAAGTAACATGAACGCGAATGAGGTGATCAAGAAGTTAAAAGAACTGGCTTGTAATATCAAATATTTTTCAGCTTGTCTGTCTCCCTTTGTGGTTTGTTGTGACGACTTCTATAAATTTATTATTCTCCAGTTATCATTCATTAGCTCCAACATTCTTATAATGTCATTAATGTTATCGTTTCATTTGGTATGCATTAACATGAGAAACATCGAGGATGTGAAGTGGCTTGAAGTGGTTTACCAAGTTCCCTGAACTGTGGAGCACCTGACTATGATTCCAAATCTGGAATTTAATATCATCACACTTCCTAATATTGCGGCTAAATTTTCTAGAGATAGTGTAATGAATCAATCACAACTTCCAACTAAGTATTGTTTGGAACCTGGATCTAGCCACAGACTGAAGAAATAAAAGAACTTATTCTGGTAGAACCGCAGAAGTAATAATTTCATTTTGTGTGATGACTTTGATTGGTATTTTGATCAGTTTTCCATATCTCATCCTCATTCAGTTGGAAAATCTTTTTTGTTATTGTTCATGATGTCAGCTAACTATTTATTAAGCCTCTCTGGCCCTCTCATGACTAATTATTTTATTTTGTTATTATTTTTTTGTTTTGTTTTTTTTGGCGTCTCTCTGATGTGCTTGATTGTTCTATTTATTTAAGTTGTATCCATTGACTTTTACAGGTTATTGCAAATAGAGCAGCTGAAATTCTTGGCCATCAGAGAGGTGAAAAGTTTGTGCATCCAAATGATCATGTGAACAGATCACAGTCTTCTAATGATACATTCCCAACTGTAAGTGTCTTGAAGAATTTTTTTACTAATTAATTTCAAGTGTATGTAAACTAACTGTAAATATTTTGAAGAATTATTTACTAATTAATTTTAAAAGTATGTAAAATGTTTGATCATTTTGTGATACGGAAACATTAATTTCTAGTTTGTTTTAACAAGTAATTGGTTGTTTGGTTTCCTTTATGTACAGGTAATGCATATTGCAGCTGCAATGGAAATCAATTCAAGATTTATACCAAAATTGAAACAATTGCATACTACTCTACATTCAAAGGTTGGAATGTAGTGCTTCCTTTCATGTTTACTCGATGTTTAGATCCCCAACTTATGGTTTATTACTTTATTTGCATGATGTGATTACTATTAGCAGACAATTTTATTTTATTTTTTAAAAAGCAATTATATATGTATTCAGATAAAGTACAAAAAGATTATAATGGCTTCCCTAAAAGATTTTCTCTATTTTATCTTTCTTGCAAACAAACAGTGGTTAATCATTCGTTCTTTGTTTGTGATGACACATAGTTTCCTGCGTATAAAAACACCTTAAGTTCGGTTAGTCATGAAATTTTTATTTATGAAATTCAATATTCAAAACTACACACAAAGAGTACCATCTTATATCTAAATTCCCGAAAATGTATCATAAAAGCCTTAAGAAGTCTTGTTGACAACATAGCATATGAATGATAGTTTTCCTAGAGCCAGGCCACTGATTAAGGATTTCAGTACAGGTTTTAAATTACAAAATGTTGGCTATTCTCCCGAATTTTGTCCCTATGGATTTCGTATTTAGTATGTCAGCGGCAGCGCAACTCTAGGTTTAGTGGCTTTATAATTTGATTGATTAAAGGCCCAAATATTTCTAAGCATGAACTCTTTTAAAGTTCCATTCATCATGGAAATCTTTTTTGAAGTGAGGCTGAACTGCTCTACCCTAGTCCAACTTCCGATTCTGATTTAGTTTTTCATTTTAAACTTCGGAGGTTGTTTTATAGTTTTTGTGTGGTTATCTTCTAGCATATAGAATATTCATCATCATGCTTAATGATTCATCGTATTCATCGTTTGAAGAAGTAATGGTTGGACATCATCTTTCCATTTGAAGCTGGTTATGATTAATTGTTTTTGTTACAGTATCTGGGCTCTGTGTTCATCCATGTTAACTTTTATGGATCATGTCTCTACTATTGTCAATACTACTACTAATACTATTTGTCCTGCTTATGCTGTTACCAGTCAGTTGAATTTAAAGATATTGTTAAAATTGGACGTACACACACTCAAGATGCAACACCTTTGACACTTGGGCAAGAATTTAGTGGTTATACAACTCAAGTAAGCTTATGTTACCATCTCCCTTTGAAGATTTGTTTTTAGTTATTACTTGAATGGTAATATGTGCTTAATTATGTCGGGAAGGACAGATAAACGTGTGCTATGTGCTTGCAGGTGAAGTATGGAATTGATCGAGTGATGTGCACCCTCCCTCGCATGTATCAGGTTGACTACTAAAGCTTATTATTTATGAATTGTTTGTTTGTAACCTTCTCTTCCCTCTCGCGCTGCGCCCTTCTTCTTCCCTTTTTTTGGGTCTAACAGATTGAACGTCACATGAGCAGCTTGCACAAGGTGGCACTGCTGTAGGGACAGGATTGAACACAAAGAAAGGGTACACATTCCTATTTTGTTTTGTTTTATAGAATATAATTATTTACCATTATATTTAAATGGTATCTTATCTAGAGTAATACATTTTGTTTTGTTTGTGTCTTCTTTGATCTTACGTTGTTATGATTGACTATTATTCAGGTTTGATGTTAAGATTGCTGCAGCAGTAGCCGAGGAAACAAAATTACCATTTATAACAGCTGAAAACAAGTTTGAAGCACTGGTTAATTTCTTTTTTCCATGAATCATGTTTATATATATATATATTTTTAAAAAAATTATCAGGTCCATAAGAGGAGATGCTTTTCTTATTTTGAAACTGTATTTTTTATTGTTTACAGAAAAATAGTTTATGCTAGTTTATTTCTTATTGTAGGCTGCACATGATGCTTTTGTTGAAACTAGTGGAGCGCTAAACACAATTGCTTCTTCTCTTATGAAGATTGGAAATGACATACGGTTGTTAGGAAGGTATATGTTGGTAGAATTTGCAGTGCTGATCTCTTCATCATATTAATTTATTTGGGATTTTAATATTCCTTCCCTTTTACAGTGGTCCACGCTGTGGTCTTGGTGAACTCATTCTTCCTGAAAATGAACCTGGCAGCAGCATTATGCCAGTTAAGTCCATACTCCTTACTACCAATAGCAGTTTAAGTCTCAGAATATGTATATATGTGTGTGTGTATGTATTAATGATTAGCTAAACATAAAGTTATCCTTACCTTTCACCTTATTCTTAAGAGCTTACTCCATTTCAGGGGAAGGTGAATCCTACTCAGTGTGAGGCCCTTACAATGGTTTGTGCTCAGGTAAAATTAAAATCACAGTTAATTACAAAGTTCTTAATGTATTCATCAGTAAATTGTTGGTATAATACATCTACATGTCATAAAAGTCATTTTTAATGTGTGTTACACCCCCTTTCTCAAAGGAGAAGGGATGTCATGCACAAAACATAGTAAGTACATTCCTGTAATAAATCTCAAAATATTTCTAAACAGGTTGAATACACGCCAATTTAAATAGAAAGATGTCCACATTAACATAATCTCTACTTCAATGTCAAAATAGGACCAAAACATCCATCTATAAAATATTAGAAAATCAAAGTTCGATAATAGGCTCAAAACTAATTTACTAATTTAGATAAAAGGTAGCTCTTATCCCACATATTTTGGTCACCCCTGATATTTTGTCGGAAAAAGAACACAGCGTGTGCTAATTGCCCATTACGGATATAAAGATGTACAAAAATTTTCCACAACATATAATGTAACCAAAAGAAACGAATGAACAAACAAATGCAAATCACGAACAAATTATGAATATATCAAAATTAATGAGGCCAAGTACAAATGATGAGCACTATCGAACGAACAATTATAGTCAAAAGAATCTCAAACAAAATAAGGCTGAATCAAATGTATATAAGGTAATAATTTCATACTGAGCTCAAATACAAATAGTCAAAGACTAACAAATACATCGGTACCATGATATATGCAAATCAAACCGGATAGTACACATGACACATAAGTTATTAATCCGCCAAACAAATCAAATCAAATACTGAGTCAACCCATACGTAGCCTGGACAAATATATCAAATGACCAAAGGTCACACTTAGAGCATAGGATACTGTTGGGTAAAATCTATATACGCACAACACGCAAGTATACGTGGTCAACAAGTAATAAAGTGATAAGTTGAGTATCGTTCCCACAGAGAATTATTTAATAAAAATCACCAAGTACTAACCCGTAACCAACTCAATCTTATTTAAACAAATGAATTTAATGTTATAAATTAAAATACTTAACTAAACTAATTCTAATTAGCACTAATTAAAAATCAGATTATGGAGAATTAAGATCACAACTTCACTTATTGCTTCATTTAGGTTAACACACTTCTCATCAATTATTTTCTATCCCAAATTGTTAATCAAGAACACGAAAGTAGTATTAACCACCTCTCGATGCACTAATACCATATTAACGTCAATCCACAATTAAGATAGAAATCCGTTAAACACCTTAACCAACTAACCCACTATATCTCTATGTGAATTACAATTGAAGAAAGTTGAAGAACAAGTTCTCTATAAGATTACATGCGGCGTCAAGCATATCTCTACCTTAACACTCATCAAGTTTAAGCTACTAACAAAATCCTGAACACATGCTATCATGATTAGATCTAAATCTATACTTCATCTCTCGAGTTCATATAGATTATCACGGTAATTGATGGCCAAGCAATTAAACAATTAAGTCCAAATCACAATAGACAACCCTCTAAATAGAACATAATAATTGATAACGAAGCATATTAAAATAAACTACACAATAAGATCCATTGTAATCTCAAACAAAGAATTAGTTCATTATTATTGAATTAAAGCTAAGAATCCACAATTGAATAATCATTAAAAGATAAAGATAGAAGAAGATGAGAAGAAATAATCTATTGTCAGTAGATTTGACGCTCCCTCCTTGCTCCTACTTTGAATCTTCAATGGTCTCCGAGTTGCTTCAATCTCCAAATCTAATTAGAACTAGGGTTATGTTCTAATCTAAAGGAGTGTTTAATCTAGTCTAATCTATGTAATCTCTAAGCTAAGCTATGTAATCTCCTCTTATTTTATGTCTTACATCATGTATTTATAGGTTACAAGTCCAATTTTTAGCTTAAGAACAATCCCAATCCAATTTGGAGTCAAAAAGATGTCAAAATTCGCCCAAAACGCAAAACTCTGCTTCCTAGCGCCCAGGCGCTTGAAAATGTACTGTCTGGACCGCCTAGGCGCTTAAGGTTACTGACTTGGAGCGCCTAGGCGCTTGATTTGGCCTTGGCTGGAGCGCCTAGGCGCTTGCTGTTTTTCCAACATTTTCTGCTCCGACGTCCTTTGGGAAAATGGCCATAACTTCTTCGTCCGAACTCCGATTTAGATGATTCAAGATGATCCGGAAAGAGGAAAAGTAGATCTACAACTTTCATTCTTGAAGTTTCGTGAAATAATATCCGGAGCTATAGTCAAATTGGCTCTGAAGTGACTGCTGTGTAAATGGCAAGCCGAAAACGCGAATCTAGCCACCCCAAACATCGATCCAAGTAACTTTTGTCCCAATTCCTACAAAACAATATAAAACATGCATGAATAGACACAAACACATAAAAACATCCTAAAAGACTTGAAAACAACAATAAATTAAGCCCGAATGTATCCAATTCATGTGTATAAAACTCACTCATCAAATACCCCCAAACTTAAACCTTTGCTTGTCCTCAAGCAAAAACACAAAAATGTTATGCAATGCAATGTAATGAAACTAATCTATATGCCTACGAATCCAACAGTAATGACAGAAACAAGTCTATTTAACCGGCCTTAGAGAAATCAAGTAAACATGATAATACATCATATTTAAACAAATCAGTAATTTCCCAATCAATCATCAAATCTTAGACTGTTATCACTGATATAGTGCGTGTGTGCTCCACAACAATGTTAACTGATATAAAATCAAATTTAAGACATAATAGATATCTTCGAAGGCATCATACAGTGCAAATTCACAAAATTCACGAACAAGCTAGAACCAACTAAAGTCAAACATCCACCAAGTTCAAGAGTCCAATCCGGGATACTTATGCTTTACTTTTCATCACGGGGGCTTTTTGCTCTTTTCCCGTTTTGTTATATTTCTTTTTTTTTTTTTTTTTCCTTTTTTTTTAACCATGACTGTGCAATGTCTCATTCCATTAGGCTAACAGTGTCACCCCTTAGCGAGCTTTCGACCAACGACTCCCAGACCATATAAGACCTTAGGGCGCTAGGTTTTAAGATACCCCTTCGGGCGTACTTGCTCAAGTAACAAAGGTCCCGAAACAAAACTAGCCAAGGTATTATTTTTATCTTATTTTTTTCTTTCTTTTTCTTTTTTTTTTTTAACGAAGCTTATATATCCCAAATTTCCCCCCCAAACTTAAGTTTTTATCAAAATTTAGCCATCTCCGCCTATTCATGTCTTTCATTCCTTCAAACTAGCATTATCCTCTAGAAGTCCATTATGTGTCAATTTAAAGTCAATCAGTCAACATAGTTATTTTTACTGTGCTATCCTTATTATATCAGTTTCAAACAGGTAAAGATTCAAATCATGACAAGAAATCACATCAAAGTCTTAACAGACAATACTATACTTGTCTACTCAATTCCAATCTCATCACTGGCCAAAATAGACTTAAACTATCTAACGGCTGGAAACATGCAAATACTAAATTTTTTTTTTAATGAATGCAAACTACATGAAAAACTTATCAACTAAATACTATATGAATGCACTAGATGAATACTACATGCATGAACTGGAGCTGGACAATTACACCCCCAAACTTAAACTAGACATTGTCCTCAATGACTAAAATAGAAAAAATTAAAGCAGAGGACTTCCCTGAAAATATAGCAATCGTCCTCCTTGCCCGCTAAGTTTGGAGAAAAGGCTAAGCACATGGAACAAATTGGGCACCACACATGAATTTGACTTGAATAACCTGTAAAACCATGATAGAAGCAATTTTATTAAATCCTAAATAAATGCAAATTCAAAACTACTAATATAAAACTTAATAAAAACTAAAAATAAAAATTAAACTTGGGTTGCCTCCCAATAAGCGCTTGTTTTATAGTCTCAGCCTGACTTCTTCAATTCTCTATCCAATTCCCCTACGAAAATTGAGGAACCCTCCATCCATCGGAAATAATATAGCTTTTGGTAGGTTCCCATTTACGATGGCCAATGCATCAAAGTCACCTAGCATGCTCTGATTTGGTAAGATCTCAATCAAGAAGGTCCCACAGCTAGGTGTTTTCTTCATTGTGTATGTGATCACTTTGGGGCATTGAAGCTTGTCACACACAATGTGCTCTTCGTCTATCTTCTCTTTCTCGTCCCACCATGGATTCAAAATTGTACTCACTCTTATGTCAATAAGATCTTCGCCGACGACATGACTACCAAGCGGGCACGGTTTTGCAAATCTAACCAGATCGTTGAACTTTGGTGGAGACCCATTTAAATCTTTGTGGACCTCTATTTCATTATCCCCAATTGTCTCCACACTTCCTATACCTTGTGGCTCATCCAGTTGCAGATTTGGTTCGGGTTCTCCGTCAATTTCATCATCCATGCCATAAAACCAAGTGTTTGGAGGAAGGTTGCTTACGTCTTTGGTCATTTGCTCTATCTGATCCGCAAGATTTTGAATTGACCTCGCTTGATTACTCATTTTCTCCTCATTTGATGCTATGAACTTGTACACCAATTCCTCCAACCTTGAACTTTCTGTTTCAGTCTCGGAAGCCATGTATTGAGGACCATTGGTTGAGGGAGTGAGGAGTTGTTCCATTCGATTATTAAAATTTTGGGTTGATAACTCCTGACTCATTATCATCTCTTCTTTTTCTGCTATAATCCTTAACATGAACTCCTTGAAATCTGAATTGTCTTCTTGTTGCATTGGAGGTGGATTTGAGAAATTTGATGGATATGTTGGATTTGGAGCAGCGTATTGGTCCTGATAGTTGTAGCTCCATGAAGAATCCGGGTGATACCCCCAAACTTGATGGTAATTATCATATGCATACTGGTTGAGGTATACACCACCTTGTTTTCGCCGCCCAAAACTAACGGTGCATTGATGACTCGGATGGTTGCCAGCACAATAGTCACACATGATTGCCATCCTTTGACTCTGTTGGGCTGCGATAACGACCAACTCCCTCGAAAGTTCTTTAATTTGTGCTGACATTGCGGAAAGTGTCGCGAGTCTGTCAATCTCCTTTTCTTTTGGTTGAGTCATGTTCGTGTATGGCCATTGATACGCAAAGTCATCCATGGTACCTGAAAAGAGAAAAATATAAGAAGAGAATTAAAAATAAAAATAAAAATGTTTAAATTAAGACTAATTTGATTGAAATTAATATTGGTAAAAAATATTAAACTAATTCCCCGGCAACGGCGCCAAAAACTTGTTGGGTAAAATCTATATACGCACAACACGCAAGTATACGTGGTCAACAAGTAATAAAGTGATAAGTTGAGTATCGTTCCCACAGAGAATTATTTAATAAAAATCACCAAGTACTAACCCGTAACCAACTCAATCTTATTTAAACAAATGAATTTAATGTTATAAATTAAAATACTTAACTAAACTAATTCTAATTAGCACTAATTAAAAATCAGATTATGGAGAATTAAGATCACAACTTCACTTATTGCTTCATTTAGGTTAACACACTTCTCATCAATTATTTTCTATCCCAAATTGTTAATCAAGAACACGAAAGTAGTATTAACCACCTCTCGATGCACTAATACCATATTAACGTCAATCCACAATTAAGATAGAAATCCGTTAAACACCTTAACCAACTAACCCACTATATCTCTATGTGAATTACAATTGAAGAAAGTTGAAGAACAAGTTCTCTATAAGATTACATGCGGCGTCAAGCATATCTCTACCTTAACACTCATCAAGTTTAAGCTACTAACAAAATCCTGAACACATGCTATCATGATTAGATCTAAATCTATACTTCATCTCTCGAGTTCATATAGATTATCACGGTAATTGATGGCCAAGCAATTAAACAATTAAGTCCAAATCACAATAGACAACCCTCTAAATAGAACATAATAATTGATAACGAAGCATATTAAAATAAACTACACAATAAGATCCATTGTAATCTCAAACAAAGAATTAGTTCATTATTATTGAATTAAAGCTAAGAATCCACAATTGAATAATCATTAAAAGATAAAGATAGAAGAAGATGAGAAGAAATAATCTATTGTCAGTAGATTTGACGCTCCCTCCTTGCTCCTACTTTGAATCTTCAATGGTCTCCGAGTTGCTTCAATCTCCAAATCTAATTAGAACTAGGGTTATGTTCTAATCTAAAGGAGTGTTTAATCTAGTCTAATCTATGTAATCTCTAAGCTAAGCTATGTAATCTCCTCTTATTTTATGTCTTACATCATGTATTTATAGGTTACAAGTCCAATTTTTAGCTTAAGAACAATCCCAATCCAATTTGGAGTCAAAAAGATGTCAAAATTCGCCCAAAACGCAAAACTCTGCTTCCTAGCGCCCAGGCGCTTGAAAATGTACTGTCTGGACCGCCTAGGCGCTTAAGGTTACTGACTTGGAGCGCCTAGGCGCTTGATTTGGCCTTGGCTGGAGCGCCTAGGCGCTTGCTGTTTTTCCAACATTTTCTGCTCCGACGTCCTTTGGGAAAATGGCCATAACTTCTTCGTCCGAACTCCGATTTAGATGATTCAAGATGATCCGGAAAGAGGAAAAGTAGATCTACAACTTTCATTCTTGAAGTTTCGTGAAATAATATCCGGAGCTATAGTCAAATTGGCTCTGAAGTGACTGCTGTGTAAATGGACAAGCCGAAAACGCGAATCTAGCCACCCCAAACATCGATCCAAGTAACTTTTGTCCCAATTCCTACAAAACAATATAAAACATGCATGAATAGACACAAACATATAAAAACATCCTAAAAGACTTGAAAACAACAATAAATTAAGCCCGAATGTATCCAATTCATGTGTATAAAACTCACTCATCAGATACGCCGTGGACTAATCACACAGCCACAGAAGGTGTCATGCCTTGTGTAAAGGATGCATGTGGTACTCCCACGGGTGGTTAGCTCAAGTATACCCTAAAAATCGAACTACAAAATGTAAGCCAAAAAGGGTTCACAAGTCTTACATGACCATCTCCAAATGACATCGAATTATTTCAAATACAAACATACTTAACTATCACCAGATACTAACGATCAAAATAACTCTTGAATGTGAACGAAAATATACAAAGAATGATACAAACGAATGAAGTCTCAAAAATACAGTTTCCCAAATGACTAAATATTACATAATTGATATAGGGAATAGAAGCACGATCAAGAAACGAAGTACGAAATCCGTACCTAAATAAAATACCAAGCAATTCACCACAAATCAATAGAATACCATTAATTAGATTACTAAATTGTAAATTTTGTATTTTTTTACAGATTTTAAAAACTTCAATATTAGTACATGAACATTCTGTAATATCAAATAATTATGTTTTGATATATAATATTATCTATTAATATATCTATAATAAAATATTAATGAACATTATTACATTATTAATTCGATTGAATCTCCTGATGCAAATTTTCAAGTTATTATTCAAACCTATTAACATATATAAACCCCCTGGCTATGAGTGTGAGACAGAGTGGTGGCAACTAACTCACATGAAATCTGTTATTACCAAATTAGGATTAGCTAGCATATGTTGACATGAGGTGAATGCAAAAGTTGTGTGTATATGTTGCATAGTGCATGTTCAAGGGTGATTTGTAATTCATGCGCATGGTTAGAGATTTCTGCTATGACTACTATGATATAAACATATATATAATGGATGAAAAATTATATTATAATAATTAGAATATTAGATTAACCCTGTGAATAACCTATGAACCACAAGAATCATGAAGTTCTTCTATTCAAACACAAACACCGTACCATACATATACATACACATTGTTTATGAACCAACACACACTAACAATTCAATTCCTTGTCTAATATATAAATTATCACATATTCTCAGTCACATATCATTGGATTAAACAAACGACGTAGTCGATTCTCTAAAAAAGATTGTAATGAAATTAATTATTTTATATTCACAAATAAATTCAATAATTACCTTTTGGAGATGCAATTATGTTGAATATTCTCTCACAATCTTGTTCCCAAATTTTCTTTTTGTCCCACAACCTTTCTTCCTCTTTGTTTTTTGTTGCCCTAAAATTATTTCCCCTCTTTTGCTTCCTTTTTTTTTGTCAGTTACAGAATACTAACACTAGGTAGGTCATTAACCTAGTATATTAATGTTACTCCTATTCCAATTAAGTTTGAAAACCCTACACTTTAAATTGGGCTCAAATAGTTTGACCCAATTCGTTTGATTATTATTTTTATTTATTTTTATTATCTTATTATTATTTTATTTTTCGGATATTACAGTATACGTGTATATATATTTATTTATTTATTTGAAGAATAAAATCATAGAGTTGTGTAATTGACTTCTGTAGTAATAAAAAATAGAATTTTTGAATTTAATTTTTTCTTATTGGTAATTTATTAACATTTTGAACTTGACAGGTTATGGGAAATCATGTGGGCATTACTGTGGGTGGTTCAAATGGTCATTTTGAGCTGAATGTTTACAAGCCAATGATAGCTAGTTGTCTCCTACATGTAAGCACACTTTTTATTACATTGTTGTGATAACCTACTGCATCTACTAGTCGTGAGACTGATTGAAAATTTGAATCTGGTTTGTGAGGGTCCCAGATTATTAAGTTGGTAATTGGACCATTACTTAAATAAATCAGAGTGCTTCTTGGCTTTCTCTATTTTAAATTATATATATATATATATATATATATTTGCAATTAAAAATGTGATCACTTATGAGTGAATAAATGGGGACACATTTTTTCACACAGGAAGTTGGATGGAGGTTTTGGCCAAAGACAATGAAAACTTAAAGCATGTAGAGATTGTTATAAATCCTACCCGCTTGATTGGTTAATTGGTGACCTTCTCATTGATTTGGCCAATTATGTAATTGGATATAACAAGCATGCCTGATGAACAGATGTTTCTTGGGTTGTGAGAGATTTCTTAGGTAGTTTCTGACTAAATATCTTACACTTTTGGAAGAGTGGGATTCCAAAACCAATGTGTACAAAAGGAAAGAAAATTATTCTATTTCAAATACCTACCTCTCTTTGGCTATTAATTGTGAAAACTGTAGACATTAAAAATTATACCGTCAATTATACACTTAAAAGGTGTTGCTGATATATAGTCATAACTTCATATTACTTTGTAGAACTAATTTTCTTTTGTTCATACGAATTGTTATTGCGACCAGAAAATGGCTATATACCTTTAACATTGTTGTTGTATAATAATAATAATTGAATTAAAATAATTATAAGTTTATAACCACAACTTCAACACAGTAGCAAAAGTATATGCAAGAAAATATCTGATGCTACATATTAAAAAAGGACTATTTTTCTTAATATCGCGATATATATATATATATTGTTACTATGCTGACAGTGTATTATATCTCAGCCATTCTCAGATAGTGTACTTTAGTTTTTCCCTTTGAATTGCGAAGGATTGAAGTGGCTTCAGCAGGCTATGGTGTGCAGACGGGGGTTGATAAAACTGTTATTGAGTATAGACTGCTTAGGATATCTGTATTTAATGGTTTTTGAATAAAATTTTATTCTCCATATTATATGACCTGGAAGTATCATTAGAAGTTTCTTCTTGTATACATTTTTACTTGTTTAAAAAAATAAAATAAATCATTCAGCTGTTTCCTGAGAACATGTCACTCTTCACTCATCTTGTGTTTTTGACACATTTCTCAGTCATTGAGATTGCTAGCGGATGCATCTGCTTCTTTTGAAAAGAATTGTGTAAGGGGAATTGAAGCCAACAGGGAAAGAATTTCAAAATTGCTACATGAGGTAAGTTGACACCACAAACAAAATGTTGGATTTTGTATTGCATGATTTGTCAAGGCTCATCTGACTTCTCATACTTTCTTTCAATCAACCAATCTGCCTGGTCGGTCTTGCAGTCACTTATGCTCGTCACTTCCTTGAACCCTGTAAGTTTTATTATTTATTCAACTTTGCATTCGATATGGTTGCCTTTCTAAGTTATTAGCTAACACAAGCTGTTTAATTTTAGAAAATCGGCTATGACAACGCTGCAGCAGTTGCCAAGAAAGCCCACAAGGAGGGAAGTACACTGAAGGTCATGATTCTCTCCGTCTCTCATTTATATGCATTTCTTTTAACATATCTTGGTGTTTAAATTTATCTATACGTAGTTGCATTCATTAGTTCTTGTAAACCTATTTTGTTTCAGCAAGATTATAACCTGATGGAAATTTCTATTGCAGGAAGCTGCTCTGAATTTAGGAGTGCTCACTACTGAAGAGTTCGACAAACTTGTAGTGCCAGAGAAAATGATTGGTCCCTCCGACTGACCTAATTGAATAAATTTACAAGTTGTAAGAAATTTCCCCCACAACACATAATTTCAGGATGCCTCGCAATTAGCATAGGAATAAAACACAAAGGTGAATTTTCTTTCAGTAAAAGACAATAATATTCTTGAGCATTAAATGGATCCCACCTTTTGTTTCCTTCTTTCTGGATTCCCCATTATATAACAGTTAATCCGGGTAGAGAGGGAAAACCTCCCACATTCTTGTGACGAGTGAGTGGACAGAGAAAAGTGCATCATAATAATAAAAAAAGGATTCATCGATGAGAATTGATTGTCAAAGGTTGGTGTTGCAATTTTGTTTTCTTTATTCCCTTGTTTGATGTTTAAGTCCATTTTGGTTGCAATTTATTTTGTAGGGATTCAAAGCATTTTGAGACATGTAATACATTGCCCAAGTTCAACTTGGATCAACTTTGTAATTGAAAGAGTATGTCTGATTATTATGGACAGATTTCAAGTGTGTTTGTATATATGTACAGGGAGGTGTGTTATTTCAAAAATATCCCTTTCACACAGGAATAGCAAATTAGCAAGTGATAGCACTCGTCTTTGTGGTATGACATAGTAGTTGTAGCTCCTGCAATCAGTACCACCATATACATACATGTTGAAATTGAATATTCCTTGCAAAGTGCATAAACAGTATTTACGTTGTGTTTGTGAAAACATTTGAGTAGGGAGAAGAAGAGTATTTATGTTGTGCCAAAAAGTAAAGGTGGGAGAGTTGCAAATAAATTAAATTCGAGATTAAAGTCTGTTTGTTCAGCTAATCAACATTACTGGCTTTGAATTGAAACAATCTATCCATGCCATGTTCCATAATTGACCTCTTCTTCTTCTTCCCTAAATAAAGTTGGCCTAAACGATTCTTGAACATAAATTTTTGGATTTTCTTGATATTAAATTTTGAAGTAGTGAAGTTTCTATGCATTATGTTTAAATATATATCGATCCTATGCAAATCTGAATGTGTGAAAAATGAATAAACTAAATAAATAAAATTGTCATTACTTAATAATGGGTTAGTAACTAAAAGCCAATTGATTAATACTTGGTGGATAATAAACTAGTCTACTTGGTTGATGTTTCCCTTTTTCTTTTTGGGAAGATCATCGTAAGTTGGAAATTTACAAACCAAATTCAACTCCCTCTAAATCTCTAATAATTACTACTACTCCACCAACTTTCTTTGGATTCTAACAGTAGGAATATTAAATTTCATATTTAGGCCAACATAAAATAACAAAATAAATAAATAGAAGCCAGCGGAGAAATATTGAATTCTTTCCTTTGTTGAACCAAACAAAGGAAAAGGAACTCCTTTCCTTTCCTTTCCTTTCCTTTCCTTTCCTTTATATATATATACTAGCTGGGTCCCGTGCCTCCGGCACTGTATGAACCGTGAAATTTATCTCAAATTTTGAACGGCCCAGATAATTTATTGAGTGAGCGAAAAATTCTAAATCATTTGTATTTTATTAGATAGATTAGTATTGAACGGTTAGATCTATTCCAAGTTTTTAACGGTCCCAATCTTTTAATAGTTTGAACGGAAACTTAGTTTTTTCAAAATCAATTGTGTTTTGTATAGATAGATATATATTGTAATTATAATTATAATTACTCCCCTGAAAGAAGGAGAAAAAAAAAACAGAATACCATCCATCGGCCTTTTAAAACCAAACCCTTCTAAAATCACAAAACCATTGGCTACTTGGCCCACCACTATAAATTCGTAGACCAAGATTTGGCGAGGAGCTGGGCCCACTGTCTGCACTGGATCAGGTCAGGAGTGATGTATGTACCGGACGGACTCGTACATTTAAAGGTTTTTTGTCACATGCATAATTAGGAACAATTACATATTATAGTACATTTTTAAAAGTAATTACAAAAATTATATATTCATAAAATAATTACAAAAATATTACACTTTTTCATTTTTATTTACAATAATAGTGCAATTAGGATTCCTTAATTTAAGAGATTAGTATTAATGGGCTGATATGACAAATCTGGTAGTTATTTTTAAACACATGAAATCTTCTTCTTCTTCCTTCTTTTTCTCCCAACTCCCATATCCTTTGTTCTGTTATTTCTCTCTCTAAAATCTTCTTCTTATTCTTCTTCTTATTCTTCTTCTTCTTCTCTCCACCCTTACCATTTCTCTCACTCCTTTTGAAGCCACTCGTCGTCAACGGAATCTACTTCTTCAAACGATGGAACCGCCTCCTTTTGGAACCTACCATGCGATATGTACATGGTTGAAGTGATGTTGTCATACTATGAGTTTTTACTTCTCTGGCGACATTCGTTCGATACCAAATTGGCAGTTTAAACTTGCATATTGTAGAGATTGGCACATCTGGGCAACTCTTCCCCATCTGAATTTGTACAAATATAATTTTGGGAGTTGCGCTAAATTTTCCCTATTTCGTACTTTGATTTTGTTGGATATTCATAACAATTTGTTATGACTTGTGAGTCTGTAATGTTTGTGAGTCTGTAATGTTTATTGGAGTTTATGTAAACTGGGTTGGATATACAGGTTATTTCTGTTTTGGTTATCATTATTAAAACTTGTTCTGGTTACTTTCATATAACTATCTGGTTACTTCTTTATTATGTTTTGGTTACTGTTATCTTATGGTTTAGTTACTATTATTGTGCCATCGATGTGGGATTTTGGTTACTTTTATTTTTTATTCTGGTTAATATATAATTGTATAGTATATATGGATTGCCTGAACTGAGTTTTATTACATGATATTTCTTTTTTGGTTACCATTAAAACTTGTTCTAGTTACTATCATATAATTATGTGGTTACTGTTTTATTATGTTATATTATGGTTACTGTTATTTAATGGTTTTTGACTACTATTATTGTACAATCAATGAGGTATTTTAGTTATTATTTATTATTTCTTTTAAGTTGTGTTTGCTACATTGTTTGAGATGTACAGTTAGTAACCAAATATGTATATAAAGGTAACCAACTATTATTTTTGATAGTAACCACAGAGTTACAAGCTTGTTTTAGGACATATATCAAATGTGAAGTGTACATGTCATAGTATAATTGGGTTGCCTAATCAAACAATATCACCTTCATTACATGATGCTGGATACACAGGTTATTTTATGTTTTGGTTACCATTAAAACATATTATGGTTATTGTTATGTAACTATTTGGTTACTTATTTATTATATTTGTTTTACTGTTATTTAATTATTTTTGACTACTATTATTGTACAATCAATGAGGTATTATTTAGTTATTATTTATTGTATCTTTTAAGTTGTGTTGGATACATTGTTTGAGATGTACAGTTGGTAACCAAATATGTATATAAAGGTAACCAACTATTGTTTTGATAGTAACCAGAGAGTTACAATCTTGTTTCAGGACATATATTAATTGTAAAATGTACATGTCATAGTATAATTTGGTTTCCTAAACAAACAATATCACATTCATTACAAGATGCTGGATACACAGATTATTTTATGTTTTGGTTACCATTAAAACATATTATGGTTACTGTTATGTAACTATTTGGTTACTTATTTATTATATTTGTATTACTGTTATTTAATTGTGTTTGAATTGTGTTTGACAACTATTATTGTACACCATTTTAATTTTTGTTAGTAACCAAATATTTAAAAACTTATATCAGAACAGTTATCAAATGCTTAATGTACATGTGAGGGTTCCCATTTATCTAGCTGATTGATACTTTTAAATTACATAGTTATAAAAGTTATTTGAAAATGGTCTATGCCAGTTGGTAACTAAATATGAATATAGAGGTAACAATTTTATTTTAGATGGATAACCAAATTTGCATAAAAATATTTCAGAACAGTTTCTAATTGTTCAATGTATATGTTTACTTTATATTGATAACTCATGATGGAATCCAAAATTAAAATATTAATCAACATCAATTTTGGTTACTGTTCACTATCAAAAAAGTTACCAACCATGTGGTTAATAGTTACTAGCAGTAAAAATTTATATATTCCTGTAAGTAATTAAATTTATTGTATTGGTTACTGTCAATAGCCATTGTATAACAACTGAATAAACATTGTAAAGTAACCAAATCAATATTAGACAGTAACCAAATTACATAATCTTAGTAACCAGAAAATAAACAAAATTTTTACATGCAATTTTGAAGGCCTAAATGATGGAATTCGACCAAAAAACCCTGCAGTTCACCAGCGAAGCTGGTGACTTTTGATCGTTGACCCGTTTCCAATGAAATTAGGATCTGAAAACGCCAAAATCTGTCACTCCAAACTTGACAGAAATTATCAAATTGTTACTGCAACCAAATAAACATTATACTGTAACCAATTAAATAGTATACAACAACCAATATATATAATCAGATTAGCAGTTGTATGAAGGTAACCAATGTATTCAATGAGTAACCACCAATATAAAAGAAACAATTATAAATCTGAATAACAGTATAGAGTAACCAAATAAACACCTTACAGTATCTAAATACATATTATACAGTAACCAAGATATATGTAATTAGTAGCCAAGATTAAAAAAAATATTTTTACATTCATTTTACAACCAAAATAATCAGTAATAACTTTGTTACAAATTAAAGACTAACAAATGTATGAACGTACCTATCAATGTAGTTAATCAGTAACCATATAATCACTATAAAACACATTAATATAATGCAGTAACCATGATAATATTACACAGTAACCAAGTCAGTATTATATACTAACCAAATCCAAATTAGACAGTAACCAACATATATTTACTTAGTATACACAAGATAAATACATTCTGCATTGCATTTTTATAGTAAAAAATAACTAGTATAATTTGTTTGTTACCAACTAAAGGCAAATTTTTGTAAGAATGTAACCAATGTAGCTAACAAGTAACCATTAATATAAACAATATAAGTAGAAGTGTGCATTAATATGCTTCAGCAACCAATATTACAGTAACCAATTAATCATTAATGCAGTAACCAGTTCAGCATTAATGAGTATCCATTATATTTTTACATAGTATCCAAATCAGTATTATTCAGTAACCAAAATAATGTTAAACAGTAACCAACTCAGCATTAGTCAGTAAACATATACATATAATTGTTCATACATAAGTAACTATATACATTTAATTGTTCAGTAACCATATATAACCATGAGAATTTGTAGTAACCATAGGTAAATATATACATATAATTTTTATACTGATACACCTCAATATTAGACAGTAACCAATACAATGTAGTCAATGAGTAACCTCAAATATATAATAATATAAATCAGAATTAGTTAGTAACTAATATATCAAAGTCAACATTAGTCAGTAACTAATTCATCATTTTTCATTAACCAATTCAGTATTGTTCAGTAATATTATACAGTAACCATTATAATTTTAAACAGCAACTAGATCAGCAATATGCAGTAACCACAATAAAGTTACCCAGTAATCAAATCATCATGAATCAGTAACCAATATATTATTACATAGTAACCTAGGAAGAATTAGACAGTAACTAGCTTATCATTAGATATTATAATGTTCAAAGTAACCAAAACATCAGTAGACAGTAACCAACATAGCTTCATACAGTAACTAAGACAACATTAGACAATATAATGTTACAAAGCAACCAAGACAGCATTAGATAGTAACCAACATATTGTCATACAGTAACCAATATATCATTAGACAGTAACCAAGACAGCACTGAACAATATAATGTTATACAGTAACCAAAACAACAATAGACAGTAACCAACAGTTGCATAAGACAGTAACCAATATTTTTGATGAGTAACCATTAATATAAAAATTCAGTAGAACTCGTTTGAAAATTATAAATTATTCAAATAAACAGTTAGTGAACAGTTTATATTTATTTAGTAACCATAATCTAAAACATATGAATGAATCAACCAACCGCTATAGGAATTTGTAGTAACCATTTTAATCGTGAAAAACTTAATAAAGGTAACCAATATACATACGAATACCGTAGTAACCATAGGTAACTATATGCATACGAACTTTAAACTCACATACCTCAGAGTTCAGATTTGTATCGAAGTTGCTGTGATATTGTTTTTGGTTACTGAACTTGAAGTTGATGATGATTTTGTATTCTATTTCGTCTTCTCCGATCTTAGATGTTACCGAAATTGAACTTGAAGTTGCTGTGATCTTAGTTGTTGATGATGATTTTGTATGTCGCGATCTCAAAGGTGAGTCGAAAGGGAAACATCGATAGAAGATTTGGATTTGTCCGATATCAATGTTGCATGTTGTGTTCAGTTGCTTGAATTTAAGAGCGGTTAGTGTTAGATAGGACAGTCGGTAACCGACGTATGCGTGATGTTAGCAATTTTATTATTGGGTTATTTTATTTTTGTAATTATTTTGTGTATGTTTTATTTTTGTAATTACTTTCTAAATGTTGTATATTAGTGTAAAGAACCCGCATAATCAACATAAACCAATCTCAAGCTTAATAATTAAATTTTAAAAGTAATTTTATATTTTATTAAAAATAAGGTACTCATTTTTTGCGGTAAGTCGACAAGGTCAAACTCATCCATCCATCGTCTTTAGAGAGTCGAATCCACGTGTTTAAATTAAAAAGTAGGGGAAGACCAACCTAATTAATCCGTTCAAGCTCCTCACGTCACCTCACCCCACCTACAATTAATTAATTAATTAAATAAGATTTCTTAAATCATCTATTCTCCTTTATAGGATTTTGTTTAATTTTTTTTTGAAATCATTCTTAATTTTTATTTGTATTTAAGTTGATGTTAAAAAATACATCTTAAATAAATTAATACTTTATCATACGAGGATAAGTGATTCATAGTAAATGATTACTATAAACACTATTACAATAAAAAATAATATTATTAAAAACAGAACTTATTCTACAACTATTTTATAATTTACTGATAAGATATACGAAGTCCAAAATTACAATGAAATAATTTATTTATTAATATACTAAAATGAGTATGTCATATTAATAAATTATAAAATAAATTTTGTCTCTAGTATAAATTCAATCGCTCATAGATTGATTTAACGGAAGAAGTATAATTCCCAACGATCAGATCAATCTACCAACCAACGACTCAATTAAAGTTTATCTGAATGATGTCCATAACAATCATTTTCAATGTATTTCTTCTTTTATAAAAAAAAAAAAAAAAAAAAAACTAGTACTCCGTATATTTCTTCTATCTTGAAATGCAGAAATATTTAAAGCAAGATCCGAAGCAGGCTTCTCCCACGTGCCAGTTTAACTTTATTGTCCGTGATGCCTTTCTTGCTCTCTCCCCAGTTTTGCTCCACTTTACTCCTCTCATTTCTCTCTCTGAAAAAAGCTCGGCCAGAAAGAATAATAA
This sequence comes from Panax japonicus, assembly GCA_020205505.1. Lineage (NCBI taxonomy): Eukaryota > Viridiplantae > Streptophyta > Magnoliopsida > Apiales > Araliaceae > Panax > Panax japonicus. The sequence goes on along the minus strand of CM035110.1, from coordinate 85,511,365 downwards.
ATAACTCATAAACTCCCAGCAAAATGCCAGATAATCTGATCACACTCTAATATTCCTTATTAAGGTAAGTAATAATCTTTCCAGTATTATTTTAATCCATATTTTTAAATTAAGTTTGAAGGATCCGGACATTTTTGTTTGGTTATTTGAAACATTGATTATGTTTACTATTTTATCTTCTTCTTCTGGGGTTAAATAGGTTTTGTAAAGTTACTGCTAATTTGTTCAGATATTTGGTAAATTACTATCTTTTGATTGCACAAAAGAAATTTAAGGTCCTCTAATAATTATGAAATGGTTCAGTGATGTTAAAGTTATGCTGTATTTGATTGGAAAAATACCATTTGTGCTTCAGTAGTGTCATGTCAATTAGAACATGTAGAGTTACGCTAAGTAGAAGAAATTAATTTAGGTATTTAACAGAATTAAATCTATTGTTTGCATTTTTGCTGTCATTCTGTGTTTTCACTTGGGGTTGAATTATTTAAGTTTTAACTTGATTATTGCGCTGGTTCAGATTAATCTCCTAGCTTCTGCACTGTCTTGAGTTAGATTAACTAAAGTTTCTGATCTTCCGTCTCAAAATAGTAAAAAATCACTCATGCTACTTTCACTGTATGGCAAGACTTTAATCTCTAGAGATATTATGCAAAGTGCCATTGTGATATAAAGGCCAAATTTTGGAGTTCAAATAAGTGAATCAATCCAAAGGTTAGTAAATGTATTGTATACATATTGTGTAGCTTACGTAGGTTAGCAAAGAGCAATTATATTTTAACAAAAATCTAGGATAGGAAAAATATGTCATTATACTTTCCCCGGGAGTTGATCAATGTACATCATAATTAACTATACTCGGTACTTCAATTAAACAATTATAACCTATATATTAAAAAAAATTGAATTATTTTTATTTTTTATAATGTTTATCGCATGCTGTAGAAGAGTCTGATAGTGTATGATATCTGGTATTCTTAAATGAGGCGTAGAATCAATAATTGTACGTAGAAGTCTTATGTTTGATCACTTGCTAGTTAATTAAATATTTCTTCTTTGCAAATTTAATTGCAACTTCAAGTTATTAGAATTTAGTGATATGTGTCTTGACTTGTTGAAATTGAGAGGTTTGTTGTTCGTTTCTTAGTTCTTAGTTCAAATTATTGCAAGACAAAAAAAGTTCCAAAGAGTTAAGTGTCCCTAGCTTATGAACTTACATAAGATACATGCCTACATGGTGTCCCGCCATGCTGCTTAGATTGCTGTTCATAGGTCCATTTCTCAATAAACTACATTTTGAGATTGAAGATGTTTTCCTCCATCAAATGTTCTAAAGATATCATTTGTGAAATTTTTAGTGAAAAGTGCATGTTTTTAAGGTATTGTTGTGTTTGACCGTCACTTGTTCATTTTTTATTAGTTAGGGTCATTTTGGGAAGACTTTGTATTGTTTCTTATTAGGGAAGTTTGTGTTCTTCAGTAGTGCCCCATGAGTATAATTTCTTTTTGGAGTTTCCGCATAACTATAGCCTTGTGGTTGTATATCTTCCTTGTGTACTACTATTTTTTGTCTGCATTGTCTTCATTATTGCAATTAGTTGATGTTCCTTAATATTTAGTTTTAGAAGATTTCACATCCCGGGATAGGGGTTATATTATTATTATTTGGGCCGTGGGTGGGTGGGTTGGGGGGGGGGAGGGAGTTGCATTTCAAGAAAATGGTATCAATCCAAAATAATAATGTGCATGAATTAATTGCCAAATGAATCCAACATCTTCATCATTAAGAGCAATGCATTCACCTTATCTCTTCACGGAATCAAGTTAAAAAGTGAATCCAGGCAAAGTTAGTGACTATGTTGGCAACAAATGCTTGCATCATGTTCTTGACACTTGTTTGCTAGTACCAAGTTCAACTTATATTACTGAATTTCTTAATAATTCCCCTTGTTTAGCAGTACTTCCCTCAACAAATATTTGTTTCATTAAAGTGAGAAGATATATATTTTCTTTATGAACTGGGATAGAATTATGTTAATGCATGAACTACATTTGTTTTTTGCAGATAATGGAGTCATGTGACTGCTTTGAGACTCAATGGCCTGCTGATGAGCTTCTGGTGAAATATCAGTATATATCAGACTTCTTTATTGCCTTTGCATATTTTTCCATTCCCTTGGAGCTTATTTATTTTGTCCAGAAATCAGCATTCTTCCCATATAGATGGGTACTAGTGCAGTTTGGTGCATTCATTGTTCTTTGTGGAGCAACCCATTTTATAAGTTTGTGGACATTTTCTATGCATTCTAAAACTGTCGCCATAGTGATGACTATAGCAAAAATGTCTACTGCTTTTGTATCATGTGTAACAGCTTTGACGCTCGTGCACATTATTCCCGATTTGTTAAGTGTGAAAACGCGAGAAGTATTTCTGAGGAATAAGGCTGAAGAGCTTGACAGGGAGATGGGCCTAATTATTAAACAAGAAGAAACTGGAAGGCATGTCAGAATGCTGACTCATGAGATTAGAAGCACTCTTGACAGACACACCATTTTGAAAACCACCCTTGTTGAGCTAGGTAGGACTTTAGATCTTGAGGAATGTGCTCTGTGGATGCCATCACAAAGGGGTTTGAATTTGCAACTTTCTCACTCTCTAAACAGTCTTATTCCCTTTGGCTCTACTGTACCAATTAATCTTCCAATAGTCAATGAGGTGTTTAATAGTGCTGAAGCAATACGAGTTCCGCATTCATGCCCACTGGTAGGGATCAGAGCTCATGTGGGAACATATGTTCCACCTGAGGTTGTCGCTGTTCGTGTACCTCTTCTACATCTTTCAGATTTTGAAATTAATGATTGGCCTGATGTCACTGCAAAAAGTTACGCTGTGATGGTTTTGATTCTTCCGGTGAACGGTATAAGAAAATGGCGCAACCATGAATTGGAACTCGTAGAAGTAGTTGCTGACCAGGTATGTAGTACCTACTTCTTCTCTTCTATTGGCTGCCTCCATATGTGCATTATCTTTTTATATTGCCTCAAACATGTTTACTGTTGATAACTCTTAACCAACTTATTACGGCTATTAAAATAGCTCTTTTGCTCGACACACCCTGTTTGCTTGAGATTTTGAACAGTAAGTATATTTTTTTAGGCGCAAAGTGGTAAATGAACATGTACAGTCTTCTCTGCACAAGTGTTGTGCTTTAAATCATGGTCGTTTCTTCCAGGTTTGGACGGTGCAAGACAGGTTGTGGGCCTTGTGGCTCTATAAGTGGTCCCTAGCCAATGTCGACTATGGATCCGTACACATATATATGCAGTGTTTGATCTGATCTGACTCCTAGATTAATACTATTTTGTATTAGTCTATTTTCCTTTGTGAAATATTCTGTTCAGTGGTACAGTTAAGTCAACCACGAGCATTGGTATTTCATTTGTCCATATTACTTGCTAACACATTGTCCATCATGTTCAAACTTCTTCCATATCAACGTGAGGCAAAAAGACTCGGAGAAGTACGTTCCCTCACAAATTGCCTGATCATTATCTTGATTGATCTACGCCCCGAAAGGAACGCTGGTGTTTGTGATATTGAGTTCTTGAGTGAGTCCTGGACTCCTGGCACGGTCCAAAAGGGACATTGGTGTTTGATTGTTTGTGATATTGAGTTCTTGAGTTAGCCCTGGCACGCCCGTGCATAGGAAATAGACAAAACACATAGATACAAGTGAAATATGATCATTAAGCTTAGTTTGTGTTTTCGGATGCTAATCTTTTTCTCAAGCTATATATATATATATGTGTGTGTGTGTGCGCCATGCAGATGATCTTGTTATAACTTGTAAGTAGGTTCATATTTTGTGCAGCTTTCAGATTATGGTGTCTCATCCATTTCATCACATTTGTTACCCAACTCAACCTTTTTAATCTATTCTTAAGTTCCCTCACCATCATTTATTTCTTATACTAATAGGCACTCATGTTTTCCTTTTTAATTCTCGTGGAACATGGAACTGTCATTGAAATGTGATTTCTAGTGCTTAATCTACAGTATCTATTGTATAGGTTGCTGTTGCTCTTTCTCATGCCGCAATTCTTGAAGAGTCCATGCGGGCTCGTGATCAACTCATGGACCAGAATGTTGCTTTGGATTTAGCTCGACAAGAGGCAGAGATGGCTATCCGTGCTCGCAACAATTTTCTAGCTGTTATGAACCATGAAATGAGGACGCCTATGCATGTAATTATCACGTTATCTTCACTTCTTCTAGAAACTGAATTAACTCCAGATCAAAGAATGATGGTAGAGACCATACTTAAGAGCAGCAACCTCCTGGCAGCACTCATAAATGATGTTCTAGATCTTTCTAGACTTGAAGATGGAAGCCTAGTATTAGATACTAAAATCTTCAATCTTCACGGTGTGTTCAGAGAGGTAAACTAAAACCAAGTACTTTGAATATACTAATACAACTTCAAGAATTAACCGAACATCTGATATCCATATTATGGCTTCATGATATCCATTGCAGGGCATGACCTTGATTAAACCAATTGCTTCTGTAAAGAAATTATCAATGACCCTGACTTTGGCTATGGATTTACCTGTTCATGCTGTTGGCGATGAAAAACGGCTTATGCAGATCATTTTGAATGTCGTGGGAAATTCTGTTAAGTTTACGAAGGAAGGTTATGTTTCAGTAGAGGCTTCAATTGCGAAACCAGAGTATTCTAGATACTGGGGGACTCCTGAATTCTGTCCTGTGTCAAGTGAAGGCCACTTCTACTTACTAGTGCAGGTGGGGTTTTCAATTTTTTGTTAATCTTCTTGATAGGCTATATGTTTACAACTTTACACAATGAGAAATAACCTCTTTCAGCCTCCCCCCCTCCCCCCAGCCCCCCACAAAACAAAGATGAAGACAAAAAAAACATTCATGTGATTTTGGTGTCTACTGTCTAGCATTCCTCCTCGGGTATTTACCTTATGATCGGTCTATTTTGTCCTACTTGCTTCAAACTGATTAGTGACACCTGTCTCCCTTTTCTCATCTTGCAGGTGAAGGATTCTGGTTGTGGTGTTACCCCACAAGATCTTCCACTCCTTTTCACCAAATTTTCCGAGTCTCAAACTGCACCAGCTCGTGGCAATGCTGGTGCAGGTCTTGGACTTGCCATTTGCAAAAGGTATGACTAGAAGTGCAATAATTTCTTTCATAAACTGCTATAGTTTAGTCTCTTGTCATGTGTGGTTGCTTCTTCATAATTATTACAACGATTTATCTGTTTCTCTTATAAACGAGTGTATATATTAGGTTTGTAAATCTCATGGGAGGTCACATTTGGATGGAGAGTGAGGGCCTCGGCAAGGGTAGCACAGTTGCATTCATTGTGAAACTTGGAATCTGCAATAACCCAAATGAACCAACAATGCAACAAGTTACGCTGAGGGGTAGAGCTCATAAAGGTAGTGGCGATCTCATCGGACATAGACTTCACACTAAAGATGATTATATAGCTACTTTCGTTCCACGTTACCAGAGAAGTTTCTAGGTGATAACGGCTGCAGGAAACATCAATGCAAACCAGATAGTGTTAAGTAATGAAGACTAGTTATGATGATTAATTTGGGGTTGTAAGGAAGTGATGAAGTTGATGGATCTCAGAAGCCACGTGATTATTCTGTAGTTGTAGATTTGTACTTGTTCAGAACAAAATTGAAGTATCAATCATTTTGTGTAGCAGAAAATACGCAGAAAATGCTTTTTCTTTCCTACCGACTTTCATTTTAGTATGTTGCATCATTAAGTTATTTTTCCACATGTTGGTTTTACGAAGTGCCCACAAAGTAATAATAACAATCCCTTTTGGTGTATGTATAGTCGGAGAATATCATCAATGTACAAGTTTGATAATTCGTTAGCATCAACAACAACAAAAAGAAAGTCATCCACCTCCAATATCTTTCATATACATCAACTACCACCTTCGATGGCTCCATTCAGCTAAGACCTGCCATTCCTTAAATTTTTTCTTACTGCTCTTTTTTTCTTTTATTTTTACCTGCAGATAGTCTAACGCCGAGCGTCAACAATAGTCTGCTTGGAATGACCCCCCCTCCCCCCCCTCCCCCCCCTCGCGAAGAGTTCTTACTGAAAATTCGTTTGCAGGTTTGAAACAATATGTTCACTTTTACGGTTTCCTTCTTTTTGGCTACCCATGGCCTGAACTCAACCTGCAATTTATTATTTAAAAAAAAAAAATCTAGGCGAGTTGCATTTAGTGTAGTCTAATCAAACGTGATTATTTAGGAGCAAAATAATTAACTGAAAATACACCAGGCCACCAGTTTCTGCGAAGAAATCAACAATTTTTTTTCGACGACTCCGTTCCCATCAGAAAACAGGAATAGTTTTAAATCTAGATTTAATACTACCAACATAAATGGGTGTGAATGAAGCAGAACCTTAACAATTGAACCTCTCAAACCTCTGTAACATTAATTAATTCATCATCCATATCTAATCCTTGTGAAACATGAAATTCACATCCATATCTGATTTTAAAAATTGAACAAACCAAACTCATTCATCTGAAATGAACAGCATAATAACAGAAATATAAGAACCAACCATATGACACAGTCTACAACTTAAACATAGTATCAAGATTGTAATCCTCATTGAAATAGTTAATCAGAAAAACAAAAGACGGGTCAAAAACACTAAATTGCAATGCTAAACAATGACATCCAGTTGATAACGGTTATCCTCATTCTTCATGCTAAAAATTGTAGATCTCACTTCTTTGATTTCTTAGATGCCCTGCACACACACATGAAATAGTTAGAACATATTTTCATTAGACATTCCTATCTAACATATCTGCCAAAATGATTTATTTTCAACAAGTTCAAATCCACTAGAACACTTACTGAGTTTGGGCAGAAGCAGGAGCTGCTGGTGGGGCTTGTGGAGCTCTATCTCCTGGTCCCTATATATATATATCAAGAAGACAACACCGTACTTGCTCAGAATCCAAAAAACATACATAAATCTCTAGTTCTGGCAACAGTCTTTGTACTTGAAAAGTTGAGGTCAATATTACTTTCTATTGTTAAAATAGAACTTCAGTGAATCATCTTTTATATTACCTGGGCCAAACGTTCCTCCCTCCTAGCAAACTTTCTCTCCCTGCTTGCCTTGTTCTTTGCTCTCTTAGCCTCAAACTGATCAGATAGTGTCTTCTCCCTAGCCTTCTCAGCCTTGGTTTTGTGGATGCTTTCCATCAGCACACGCTTATTTTTGTAAACATTACCTTTAACTTTCATGTACATGTCATGATACATGTGTTTATCAATCTTCTTCGCTTCCCTATATTTGCGGAGCAAGCGCCTGAGCACTCTCATCCTCCTCATCCATAGAATTTTTGTTGGCAACCTAGCCTCTCTTGTACCCTTGCGCTTACCTATAATTGATATTAAACTCATCCAATCTAAAGTGGAACAACGTACTAATTAATTTTTACAAAGCAACAGTTTAACAAGTTATCCTTTATATGAAGAAAATCCTCAAATTGCTAGCTAACCGCCCAAAAGAGCCTCTTGAGTTCCTTGTTACTATCTATGTATATAATATGCACAAGACAATGTATGAAGAGATTTCATTGATAGAAAGTAGACTTCTCAGAAAACTAAAACTATGGCTTTTGATGCATCCAAGTGTATGCTAGATTCATCATTATGGGTATTGTAGTGAAATAGACAGTGATACGCCCTTATCATGAATTCATATGGTATCACCTTTTTTAATGAATTCATATATACTATTCACAGAAAAATAGTCTTATATTACTTTACTATAGATATTTAAGCTAATTTTATGTTAGCTCACTTTAAATGTAATTTTGTTCCATCTCTAATGTTGTATGTACATTTCATACCAAACTAATTTTGCTCTAGTTTCCCATATTCATGCTAATAGGGGAAAAGTTTAATAACAGTACCATATCCAGCATGACGGCCCTTTCTTTTGGCCTCCTTCATTCGACGAGCACGAGAACGGGAGTGAATTTTAGTAGGCTTCCTGATGATAAAACCATCCTTGACCAGCTTCCTTATGTTCTGACCTGCACTCCAGAAACAAGAAAATTAAAACAAAGGAATCAAACTTGCCTCCCACATAAGTTACGTCAGTGCAAATAAGAAATACCTAATTAACATAGTACTTCTATTATAAAAAGCAGTGTAAACAAAGAGGTTATGTTAACTGCACAGTTCACTGTTTCAAATTGAAATAATAAAATAAATAACAAAGAAAGTCATAAATCAGAAATTCGTAGCACTAAAGGAATTCATACTTTTTTACAAGTTCAAAGCTTGAGAAGCTAAAAAATACTATAATCTTTTCAAAGCAAAAGAATATGGCATAAAAATTTATATCAAAGCTAAAGTTAGACATCTAATTTCAGAATATAAATTTTAAAACTATATCAGCATCTACAACAACATACAATCATTTTACATTAAAAAAGTGATTATTAGAACCTCAAAATGTTATATTATTATAACACAAACATAGTATACATGTGTATATAAAACAAGTAGTTAAATGAATCATAATGCAAATGCATCGAGCTAATTGATATAATATCAACCTAACAAAATCCAGTAAATACATCAACACAAAAAGAGAGCAGCAAACACAGATCACGCAACATAAATTACGTATATAAATAACCTAGATAAAGTTCAACTTTTCTGAAAGTAGATAGATTTTTAAGAAATGAAGATAGAGTCAATGAAAAAGTGAGCGAAACAGGTAAAAACACTTACGAGAATTAGCCATGGAGATTTCATTGCCTTCATTAGGATCGAGCCAAACTTTACCCCTTCCACACTTGAGGACGCTGGCTGCGAGCCGCTTCTGAAGCTTCAGCGACACCATCTCTCCACCTTTCTTCCTCTCGCAGCTGCGGATTAACAGAGATTGATTGTATGGTGGAGGTTAGCTTTTATATTGCCTCGAAGTACCTAGGGTTTTGAAGAGGGTTGTTTTGGGAATTCAACATGAGGAATGGGCCTCCAACATGATTTGGAAAAAATTAAGAACACGTGACGAAGCCCAAACTACGGCCCAATAAAAGCCGACAATGATTTACAACTTTTCATATTTTTACATTCACACAATTGAATTGTTAAATGGAAATCAAAATCTATTTGTATTTTAAATGACTTTAAATAAATTATCTAAAGTAAAGCTTTAGAACTTTTTGCTATTCGTGTAGAATAACATATATTCTCAAATTTAACATTACAATCTATAATTATATATATCATCATTACTAAACACAACACTCTAATTTGTAAACTGATTATTCACTAATTAAGCTTTTAAAAGTCACGTTTAAGTTAGTTAGACCGCATTTAGTAATTGAGCACATACATATTGTTATTTACTAGTATTTTATAAGTTTTTCTCAATATTTAAATTTCAGATTATACTTTAAATTATTATAAAATATATAAAGGACCAAAGGAAAATAATTAAAAATGAGTACATTTGTCATCAATCCACACCTATTTTCCTTTTTTTTTTTATAATATGGATAATTATGTTTACTTGGTCATCAAGTATACTTGATTACCAAGTTTTTCTAGATCAATACGTAAACTTACCTTGCCAACCACTCAATTATTAATTAGTCCATATAAAATTTTAATCATCATTGTAATACAACACATTATTTATATAATAAATCGATTATTAACATGGCATCAAAATTATAAGTTAGTTCTTAAGAAATTAAACTTTTATTATTGATAATACAATTGTCCAAGGATACTACGTACTCTTCAAATGCAACGCAACATCTCTTCTTGTTCAGGCTATTAATTAAACGCAACAATATAAACGCGTGTGGATTTGAAACTCTCTAAACTGAAATTAATTAGGATTTGAAAATTGAATTTATCACTTTTAAAAATTGCAATTAGAGCTTAAAAATATCAATTTTGCACACTCCTAAAATGCTTGCCGAAAGGAAGATCGATGAAGAGAAATACAAGTATAATTTATCTATATGTATAACGTCTAAAATTATCTATATGTATAATATATAAAATTATATTCTAACGATTATATAGGATAATGATATATATTGTGAATGTTTTATGTCATAATATTTCAATGAATAAGTATGAGTGATAACGATATGTAATAAGTGGGGGAGCTCCTATAATAATTCCTACTAATCTCATGTATAAGTTTCACAATTATAAATTGATATTAATTTATCACAATGCATAACATGACTCTATTATATAATATTATATTCATTATATAAAAGTTTCGTTTTTATAAAAATAATATTCCAAAAATAGTATCATTTTTATATGATAATTTTAAAATGACACAGTATACTAATTATTAATTCTATCACCACAATCATGTAAAAGTTCATTCTGTTCGTTAACTGACCGAATAAGCTGGGCCAATTTGGCATATACGCTCAAAAGCATTCTGGTTCACCTAGATTAATCAAACAAAACAATCTGGACTACTTAGCGAATCAGATTTTGGATTATTCAGATTAATCCATTGTAAAGCGATGTTTGTTCATTTTATATCCCTACCTGAAGATTCTATAATGTTTGGGACACCTGAGCTAATAATGACTTCTTTTTTTTTTCCTACTATTATTTAAAAGGGATAATATGTTAAATGAAATATTATTTAATTTTGGGACAACTGATCGGCACTAATAAGTTCTTTTTTTACAACCACGATTTGAATCGTCGGAGAAAATTATTTTTTTGTGTGATTTAGCAATGGATGAACTGTGAATATAGCCAATTCATCGATCATTGGTTCATGGGTTAGTTAGAGAATATTTTCATATATATATATATATATATATATATATATTGTTTCTAGCATTCAAGGGAAAAAAAACTTATTTCCGGACGCTAATCTCGAACTGAATATGATAAGATGAGCTGGTGATTCTCTGTAATAAAAATGCTTATTATGTACTGCATGCGCGCATGTCTGGAATCGTAAGCTATATATATATATATATATATATATATATATATACGGTAATTTTGGACAATTTATAAAATCTTTACCCTTCTGCACAATTTATAAACAACCAATATGGTAATTTTGGACTTGTGTACATGTATCAAAGGTTATTCATTTGTTATCTTTGTGTTTATTCACTTGTGGTCATTTTTGAACTTTATATGTTGTCTTAACTATTCCCAAAAAAAAAAGGGATCAAAACTTTGAGTTCTCACACACATGTAATCTGTTTTCTCATGTCCAAAATGCACACAGCTAAAGGTAATGATGATGAATATGAAGGATTTTTGAGCAACAAAGGAAGAAAGTTGATCAAAAGATGATTGGATATGTTTTAGAAAGAAAGAACAAAATTAAACACCTAGATTTATTTACCTTGGGAAAACTTTTGATTGGGTTTATTGTATGCGTATTATTATATGATGACTACGGCATTCTAAACTTTTTGCATCACAAATAGTGTTCACATATTCGAAATCTAGCCTCTAATAATTGAGAGTAATTTAAATCTGCCTCATGTACAGTGTAGTGTATACTAATGAATGATTTAGAAGGTAGATTCTAAGGGACATGAGAATTTGTAGCTTTAGACTTTTAAAACGGGGATCCAAGGAGTGAAGAAATTACTAGTAGTTTGGCTTCATCCCGTAATATTGAATTTAGGGAGAGAAAAGATCAATATGTCATTTCATTTCACACTAGTCTCATAACTATATATGCTGAAAATCTTGATACCTACACCACAAATGTAAAGCAATTACAATCACCATTAATGGTGTTGAAATGAACAACATTGCTCTTGATGAATATCGGTCAGATATTCAACAAAGACTCGTTAAAGATTTTAAATATATATATATATAGCAACTATTGAGCACTAAGTTGATATATCTAGATCGGAGAAATTTGGTACAGGTTACTACGTTTCCAAGCAAGTAAGTAATGGAACTGCCTTCCTGTATTTGTGGAACAGGGTCTGAATATATATAAATATGATGCCATTGATATTGTTCTATCAGTTTCATTTTTGTTATGACAATATTCACGTCCTGTCTTGATAATTTTTAAATTTGCTAGCTATCATAATTTCATTATTGTATTACACTGGTCAAAAGACTCGAAACTGAATAAAAATGGAAGGTGGGTGTCGGGTAAAGGAGATGGAAATGAGCATGGAGTCGATTCTTGAATCTCGAGTTCCGTTGCCATATGCTTCTGCGTGTGATATGGAACACTTGATTCAAGAACAGCAAAATAGGCCAAGGAAATTCTGGTACAGAGTACAGACACCCCTCCTACCCTTTGTCCATATAATACCAAGGGAACCCCATCCTCTAACTATCTAGTTCCACAATCCACATACTTGGAAATATTATTTTAAATTAAAGATAATTATATCTTTAAAAAATAATAATATACATAAAAGAAAAAAAAATTCAAAATTTTAAATGGGACTCATTTTGTTAAGGTCGGAGCATCTTCCATCTCAATGCAAGTGGAGTAGCAAATTGTCTTTGGTCAAGTGTAGTAATAAGTTCGTAACAGAAATGAAACCAGAACTTGGAAACAAGAAGTAACCAATCTTTCTTGGAGAAGATATGAGAGAGAGAGAGTCAGAGGGAGAGAGAGAGAGAGAGGTGGTTCAGTGTTTGTTTGCTGGCAGAAGGAGTTGGTCATTTGAATAAAACACCGTTACCCTGACACAAAACAGAGAAGAGGTCCCAAGAATGAAGAAGAACAGGTCTTCAGTTCAGAGAAGTGGCCTTGTCTTCTTCTGTTCCAAAAAAAAAAGTTTTTTAAAATTTATAAAATTTAAAGATACATTTTTATTCCATGTTATTCTTAAATTTATGGAACCAATAAATTCACAATACTTTTTGATATTTTTACACATAAGACTCACTATTTAATCATTTATTAATAAGAAACTGATATTTTCACATATATTTTTGATATTTTCTCACATGAATATACAGTGAGTCACACCTTCATGTGAGAACAAACTATGTGAAAATATCAAAAATATTGTATAGTAAAAGGAGAGAGGAAATTAGATTGGAGTATGATCTGGTGAGGAAAGGTAATGAGGGGTCCAGAGCAAATATGTATATCTGACAAGTCACATCACATGCTTAAACAATACATGCATCCATATTCTCCATGGGTCCTCTAATTAGGAGTATTTGATTAAGAAAAAAGACGAATTAAGAGCTTGTAAATGTATTATGTATGTATCTGTAATCTGATATAGTGGTATAAAAAGATGAAGACAATGTTCCCTTCCCCGTAACAATGTGAGAGATCGAATTAATTAACACTTGCATGCATGGTCATGATTCATGAATAGGCAGACCACATTCATCTTGATGTAATGATAAAAGAAAAGTAGAATGTAGATAAAAAATACAAGGGAATGTCTCAGCTAAACCTCAAGGTTAGGGTGGAATTAATTATATACGAGCTGATATGTTTTACGTACAAGGTACAACTAGTGGAATCACTACCTTTAGGCAGAAAATAATGTATCAAAGATGAGTACCTGCCACGAACCTCGACCACAAAATCTGAAATGGCCCAAAATTAAAAGGAAGTTCGTTTAGTCCCAGGACCCAGGAGGAAGGACATACACAAGCGTTCAGGATCTTTAGGGACAAGATTGTACCAGTACTCGATCCATAGTTGTTGACACTTAGAAAATAGTTTTAAAATGGTGTTACTACTTGCTTCCTCTTCATCATCATCAAAAGGAAGTTTACCCCTATAATTTGTTCTTTTTTAAAATAAGTAACCCCTTACTTGCATCTAATTATTTATATATATATGTTGAATATATGTCTATGTTAATTACTCTAATTATAATTAATACGGAGCATTTTAATTTACAAACAATGAATTTCCCTGGCATTGATGTGTAAAGTGTAAGTTTAATTTCTGATTATTAGGCCTTGAAACCAAGATTACGCGTGCGTAAATATATTTCCGAACTAATGACTTGCTTTTGAAATTAACCATATACTCCTCTCCTACTTGAAGGTAAAGGTAGGATGGATGGAGTTGACCATGCACTAGCTCCAAATTAGTCAAAGTCAAGAGTAATACTAACAAGTACAATCAGTGAATTTAATGCAACGCGCAAAGACTAATTAAAGATAAACAAATGCTAGTACAAATATATATATATATATATATATATATATATATATATATATATATTTCTTTTATTAAATCAGTGTCTGTAACACCCCCTTCCCGAAAAGGAAAGGGAGGTCACGTGCAAAGCACAACAAACCTCAAAATTAGAAAACAGAGCACTAACTACCTCAAAACATTAATAGTGGTGATCCATCAATAGCGTACTAAATACCATTCTCCAAATAAAGTCACAATAATCAAAGCCTAAAATTCGAAACAACCTATGTGGTCAAAGGCAACGCTCACGTCACCCTAGCCCTGAATCACCCCTGCAAACCTGCCGGAAGAAAAACACAGCATGAGCCAATTGCCCAGTACGGATACAGATATACAAAAGATATACAACTGATATACGAAAACAGTTGAGACAAAATACTGAACAAGCCTCAAGTGCAAATACAAACGAAAATATAATATCCAAAGATCTGAATGGAATATATTTGAATCAACGTAATGAATATGTCTGAATCAACGTAATTGACGAAACCAATAAAAGAATAAGGAAATAACGAACTGAAGTAACTAACTCAATGACTTGAACTGAACAGAAACCAACAAAACTAATCCAATAAAATAATAGGCTGAAACAAATGGCTGAAGTTATTTTATACCGAATGAGCTCAGAAATACACATTGCCACACAGGCAAGTCAAAATAATGCCACACAGGCAAGTCAAAATAATGCCACACAGGCAAGTCAAAAGATGCCACACAGGCAACCAAAATAATGCCACACAGGCACATCGAAACAATGCCACACAGGCAATCACACATTGGACCGCGAATCCAAATGTATGCAATTCGGATAGATGTGTTTGGCACAACATCACCAATCCGCAGAACAGAAAACTAGGGTTAACCCATACGCCTCCCACAACAAAACACCAAATGACCCACTTACTCCGGAGCCCAAAACGGAGACGCCGTGTACTAATCACACCGCCACGGAGAGTGTCATGCCTCTCGTGCCAAGACGACATGCCTGTGGTACCCCCACAGGTGGTTATAGCTCAGGTATACCCTACGGTATGTTCTAATAAAAATACCATGTCACAACACATGCGACATAATACCAACAAAAGGGTTCTATATGTACATGTTGAACCGAATCAAATTATGGTCACAAGGTCTCAAAAGAAGGTAACAACATGTACCGCTCTACAATTATCAAAAATAAATATTAAACATGATATCCTAATTCAAAGAGTACAAATACGAGTCCAGTGTGTCAACTCAAAAATGAAACAAATATATGAATTTCACAAGAAACAATTATGTGAAATAATAACAGAATTTGAAACGAGGAACAAAACGAATAAATCAAATTTAACAAAAGTATCGCTGAAAAGTACGGAATCCGTACCTGATACTTCCAAACCATTTATAGCACACTCCACAAAATCTTATCCTCAATTGTCAACGATATCAAATACGAAACGTTATTCACCACCTAAACATATTCACCTCAAATTAAATATAATCCATCTCATAAACTCAAAAATAATTCACAATTCAATCAAGGTACATTTAATCATCACCTTAGATCAATTATTAATATTCCAAAATTTATATTCTAAAAATGACTCGTTAAATTCCTTCTGTTCGAACTAATAATAAAATAAAATTTTATTACAAATCTAACCATTACTAACATAATATTAACTAATTTTATTAAATAATATTTTATATAATATTACCAAATATACGAATTCGATTTGAATTAATATACAAAACTTTCGGTACAATTTCTAAATATAACATAATAATTAGTTATTTATTAAGCTAGTATACTAATCTTATCACCCCACTGCCATTCAAAATTAGATTGCTAAGAAACAAAATATCTAAGCTTACATATTATATTCTAATAAACAAAAACAATATATCTACATATATATATATATATAATGATAGTAGTAATAGACCACCTGACATGTTCATTATATATATACCCACTTCCTATAGCCACCTTAATCAATTTCGGTAATCACTTTGCAAAAGTATTATGCATATAAAATATATTTTTAAACTTTCTTATGAATTAGTGAACTTCCAACAAAATAGATCTAATAGCTTAAAAAAATAATAATAACTTACTAATTGGATATTGCAAAATTTAAAGGTTGATGAATTTTCTTCTCTTTTTTTTTGTGCCGTCATTGCTCTCCCTTCTTTTCTCTCTCTTCGTAGTAGAGGTTGCGCCTTTTTTTTCAATCAGTTATGAGAGGTATGTGAGATAGATTAGGGTTTAAATATTTATTAACCTATTTTATTAACTCTCCTAATTTTAATAGGATTTTAATATTATCCAAATACAAATTAGACCCAATTAGTATAAAAGCCCAAATTAATGTAATCACCTACTTATTATAAGCCACACAAATTAAATACAATTTGATCCAAACATAATAAAAGCCCAATTAAAAATATGAATTTAAATATTTTTTATTTTTTTTTTATTTTTTTTTACCGGGTATTACATCACCTACCCCTTAAAAGGATTCCGTCCCCGGAATCAAAAGAATGGAACGCACCAAATTTTCAAAGAGATGCAGATACTCTGCTCGAATAGACTCCTCCATCTTCCATGTAGCTTCCCGCTCCGAATGATTTTACCACAAAACTTTAACAAAAGGAATTATCTTCTTCAATTTTAATTTTATCAGTTATTTAATTATCTACTAAAAGAATTTAATCTTCCAAACAAAACAAGGAAGAAAAGAGGGAAACAAAATCATTTATCTTTTTCAATTTAAATATAATTGTATACAACAAAATTAATTAATATTTAAAAAAAATATGGGTTATTACATTTTTCACCCCTTAAAAATAATTCTGTCCTCGGAATTCAAATAAGCTACAAAAAATAACAATTTAGTTACGACGTAGCGCCACGCCGCCGCCATTTGTAACGATCAATGCGGATAAGTCATCAGTCCACACAATTATCAATGTACTTGTAAAAGATTCGTCAGCTACTGTGTCAAGCCTTGGTAAGGTTCTTCGCGTTGCATCAAATTAAATCGCATGATCCACCGTTGGTGCGAGCCGTCGCTAATATCTTTGAGTTTCATTCTTGCAAACGTATGTACTCTTCAGAACATAATTTGAAAACACAAAATTTTCTTTTCATCTAAATACGATTCGAATACCCAAAATATTTAAAATTATATTCAATTCGTAAAACGTTTATGTTTCACACATGACAAAGATTTAACCAATTATTTTTGTTTTATTTTACATAAATTTATACAAAATTCTAATGACATCAGATAAACAAAACAACTATGCAAACTATATTACCAACTCTCCCCAAATCCTCAAAAGCTTCAAAATATCTCATCCTCAATTTGAACTATTCATCAAATATTATTACACCAAAGAATATACTACTAATATCTCTTTATCACCAACTCTCATAAGTCCTTAAGAGTTTCAAAATATCATAACCTCAAATCAAATTAGTTCTCACATATTATTACACCAAAAATATACTACTCCTAAGATCTCTTCATCACCATACCAAACTCCAAATCATATATCCTACTATCTGAATAAGCAAACTAGAGCTTTCAAATTTCTTAAAGATTCAACACTTAATATCTAATCATTTAATAAATCAATCATTCTCTTAGTGCAAACCTTAACCCAACAAATTCCAAAATCTCCTCATACTATCACTCAAAATTTCATATAAGATAACTCCAATTTTTTACTAGAAAATAATTGCAAAATTCATTTACTCCAAAAAATTAATCTAATTACCTCGAATCTTTACAACAACTCAAAATTACAAGAGATCCTTTGTACTTAATAGTTTTCACTTTATCATATTATCTCACCGATTCACATACCCCAAATTATTCACAACTTAACAAAAATCAGAATCTAACCCAAATAAAATCCTTAATTCCAAAATCATAATAATTTGTAATTACCTGAAATAACTCTAACAAATAATTCTCCAATATCAAAACTCACTTATACAACTGCTCATATCATAATCGTATAATCATTTCTTAACTGAACAAAGTATGACATTATTCTCCTTAATGATCAAATCACCATCCTTAACAAACATTATTACTCCAACGAATATAACAATAATAATCTTAACAAGTTAACTCGCCTTTCTCAAATCAATTACAATTTAAAAAGCTAAAAACACTTGGTCAAAATCAAGACCAACCAAACAGAGAACAAAATCAAATCAAACTCCTACGTCTACCCAATGATTTACCCACAACTCACAGGTCAAACCTAAATAGGTTTTCTACAAGAAAGAACCTAAGCTCTGATACCATCTCTGTAACACCCCCTTCCCGAAAAGGAAAGGGAGGTCACGTGCAAAGCACAACAAACCTCAAAATTAGAAAACAGAGCACTAACTACGTCAAATTAAATATAATCCATCTCATAAACTCAAAAATAATTCACAATTCAATCAAGGTACATTTAATCATCACCTTAGATCAATTATTAATATTCCAAAATTTATATTCTAAAAATGACTCGTTAAATTCCTTCTGTTCGAACTAATAATAAAATAAAATTTTATTACAAATCTAACCATTACTAACATAATATTAACTAATTTTATTAAATAATATTTTATATAATATTACCAAATATACGAATTCGATTTGAATTAATATACAAAACTTTCGGTACTATTTCTAAATATAACATAATAATTAGTTATTTATTAAGCTAGTATACTAATCTTATCACCCCACTGCCATTCAAAATTAGATTGCTAAGAAACAAAATATCTAAGCTTACATGTTATATTCTAATAAACAAAAACAATATATCTACATATATATATATATATATAATGATAGTAGTAATAGGCCACCTGACATGTTCATTATATATATACCCACTTCCTATAGCCACCTTAATCAATTTCGGTAATCACTTTGCAAAAGTATTATGCATATAAAATATATTTTTAAACTTTCTTATGAATTAGTGAACTTCCAACAAAATAGATCTAATAGCTTAAAAAAATAATAATAACTTACTAATTGGATATTGCAAAATTTAAAGGTTGATGAATTTTCTTCTCTTTTTTTTTGTGCCGTCATTGCTCTCCCTTCTTTTCTCTTTCTTCGTAGTAGAGGTTGCGCCTTTTTTTTCAATCAGTTATGAGAGGTATGTGAGATAGATTAGGGTTTAAATATTTATTAACCTATTTTATTAAATCTCCTAATTTTAATAGGATTTTAATATTATCCAAATACAAATTAGACCCAATTAGTATAAAAGCCCAAATTAATGTAATCACCTACTTATTATAAGCCACACAAATTAAATACAATTTGATCCAAACATAATAAAAGCCCAATTAAAAATATGAATTTAAATATTTTTTATTTATTTTTTATTTTTTTTTACCGGGTATTACAGTGTCATTGTTATTCGCAGACTTCATGTATCAATAACCCCATTAACAAGAAAGTCGGTGAAACCAAGTAATATTAAATGTTTTAAGTGGAGTCTAAACGTATCTCAAATTCACATATCATTACATCGATTACTTAATATAAATTTTAAATAATCATCGCATAATAATATAAGGATAATTTGTAAATTATATATATGAGGCCTCAAAAGTAAGAATTCTAGCATTATTTGTATACTTAAATTTTTATTGGTTATTTGTCTAATGGTTTTAGTAAATCTGCTTATTATGTATGTTGACTTGGCAAACAAAAATTTAATCACTCAACAACTCGGCTTGTCTCATTTCGATCAGGAACCGACGCGGACTTGTCCAATAATTTAGTGTTGAATTAAGCTCTAGTGCGAAATATTTTAAAAAACGTAATCATATATATATATATATATATATATATAAATTATTAAAAAATAAAAATATCAATATCAAATGTTATTGTTTGTGTGAATGAATATTTATTCATGACCCCCTATTTCTTTTAAATATTCATAAAAATATAAAAATAAAATAAAACTGCTGAGGGTCAACAATTTCTGGCAGCCAAATATGGACAAAAATTACCATTAGGTTTCAATGTAAGGTTATTACCTCTATCATAAAGCGCAATTATCGGTAGAATCTATACACAGAAACCATGTTTTAATAAAGAATCACAACAAAAATGGACTAGAGTACGTAAATAATGCCATCATAATTACTCCCTCTGTCCCAAATTAACTGCTCAATTTTGACCTTTTTAAGTCAAATTGACTTTTTTTAGAATTAATAATTAAGCATATATAAATATATTTCTAATATTATAAAAATTGGGATTAGTAATAAATTGTATATACTTTCTTTTGGTTATAATATCTTCACCTATATTTTAACAAAAATAGTAAAAAGATTATTTTTAAAAATGGTAAATTTGACTTTAAAAAGTCAAAACTGAACAATTAATTTGGGACGGAGGGAGTATTATGTTTTGTTTCACATTTATTAAGAACCCCGACCAATTGGGATCGGATTTGCTCCACCGTTTACATATATATATAACCCGTCGAGCAAAACCCAAGCAGCACAAATCTAGAAAGAGAAGAATGAGTAGACCACCTTTAGTACGTCGTTACATTCTTCAAATACACATAATAACAACAACTAATAAATTATACCATTTCAATTCTTCATGCCCAAAAAAAATAAAGTTAAACCAAACTTTAAGATGGACGCGTTTTTGCTTACTAGATCCCCATGCAAGTGGACTTCAATTTCAAGAACATGAAAATTTCTTCCCCAAATA
The DNA here is from genome assembly GCA_020205505.1 of Panax japonicus. Classification (NCBI taxonomy): domain Eukaryota; kingdom Viridiplantae; phylum Streptophyta; class Magnoliopsida; order Apiales; family Araliaceae; genus Panax; species Panax japonicus. The sequence goes on along the minus strand of CM035110.1, from coordinate 85,490,344 downwards.
TCACAATCAAACGTTACCTACTCATCTTTCCCTCTACTGTGTATATATATATATATATATATATATATATATATATATATATATATATATATATATATATGAACTTAACTAGCCATTACTACACATTCAACAATACCTTATTCTTCATATATTCTTAATTTCATTTTTCAAAACCAATGGCTACTTCTAAGGTCTACAATATGTCTTCTTCCTTCACAATATTAACTCTCATTATCTTTTTATTTTCTCTCTCCTCCTCCGCTGATAATTCTACGTCCAATCCCATTTGCAACTCCACTCCTTATCCTTCCTTATGTAGATCTTCCCTTCCAACCAACAATAGAACTGCCAATGTCTATGACTATGGCCGCTTTTCCGTCCGAAAATCCATATCGGTTGCTGATTGAAAAATATCTCAGCCGTTCGTTAACTTTGACAACCGGTGCAATTCGTGCTCTCGAAGATTGCCATTTCCTAGCCGAAATTAACTTGGATTTTCTATCAAGTTCGTTCCAAATAGTTAACAAAACTCAAACTCTTTCCACATTGCAAGCCGATGATGTTCAAACCCTACTCAGTGCCATTGTAACCAATACACAAACTTGTTTAGATGGCCTTAAAGAAACCGCTTCTTCTTGGAGTATGAAAAATGGCATTTCCACACCTCTTGCTAATGACACTATGCTTTATAGAGTTTCTTTAGCTCTTTTCAAAAAAGGGTGGGTTCATAAAAAGAACAAGGGACCATCTCGGCCTAATAAAAGGCAAGGAGCATTTAAAAATGGTACGTTACCTTTAAAAATGTCTAACAAAAACAAAGCCATTTTCGAGACGGTAGGGCGGAGAAAGCTTCTTCAAACTACAGAAAATGGCGATGATCTGGTTGTGGTGAGCGATATTGTGATTGTGAGTCAAAACGGAACGGGGAATTACACCACCATCAGCGATGCGGTGGCTGCAGCTCCAAATAATACGGTTGCTAGTAGTGGATACTTTTTGATATATGTTACTGCCGGGGTTTATGAAGAATATGTGTCCATTGCCAAGAACAAGAAGTACTTGATGATCATCGGTGACGGCATTAATCAGACGGTGATCACCGGCAACCATAATGTTGTTGATGGCTGGACCACTTTCAATTCTTCAACATTTGGTAAGACATTATTAATATTATATTTGCACTGAATTCACTTTTAATTAATATATAGTTAATATATGATTCATATGTTAGCATGAATAGAATGTTCAATACAGTGCTGACACACAGATGAGAGGATGAATCTCCGTTAGCGTGTGTTAACACTGTATTAACTATAAAATAAACTTACCATTAAGTTCAGTTCATTCCAACTGTATAAACCTTCACTAGCTAGCTAGTTATGGGTATACTGGCCTGTTGATTTGGACATCCTATTTTTTGTCAAGCAGACCTGAAATATGACCAAAATGTCCTCACACAAAATGTAAAGTAGCAGTCACAAGTACATAAAAATTAGGCGACTGTCACTAGTACTTATATCATGAACAGGGTCAAATTCGAGTCTAAAATAAGACTCAATATACTGTTGAAGAGTATCCGTTGAATTATTTTAGTTTTACCGTATCTTACTCAAAAATCACTCCCTACATTCTTATCTTAAAAAGATAATTAAAGATATAATTTTTTTTATATTAAAAAAAATTATATAAAATAAAACATTTATTGAAGTTCATTAGTATAAAAAAGAATAAAAATATTTATCATTTTATATAATCTTGTAGAAAAAAAATCACAAACAATTAATTACTTGTTAAAAAATGGATGCACGTACAGAACTGATCATATTCTATTTCTACCCTTGCATTCATGAATAATGCAGCTGTAGTGGGGCAAGGATTTGTGGGGGTGAACCTGACCATCAGAAACACCGCAGGGGGAATGAAGCACCAGGCGGTTGCCCTGCGAAACGGGGCAGATTTGTCGACATTCTATAGCTGCAGCTTTGAAGGGTATCAAGACACATTATATGTACATTCCCTAAGGCAATTCTATAGAGAGTGTGAGATATATGGGACGGTGGACTTCATATTTGGTAACGCCGCCGCTGTGTTCCAAAATTGCAACATTTATCCCCGTCTACCACTATCCAATCAATTCAATGCCATAACTGCACAAGGAAGAACCGATCCAAACCAGAACACGGGCATCTCCATTCAGAATTGCAATATTAGAGCTGCTGATGATCTAGCTTTCAGCAATGGAACTACGCAGACATATTTGGGGAGGCCTTGGAAACAGTATTCCCGGACTATTTACATGCAATCGTTCTTGGACCGTTTGATAAATCCAGCTGGTTGGACCCAATGGTCTGGAGATTTCGCCCTAACTACTCTGTATTATGCAGAGTTCGATAACACGGGGCCTGGATCAAACACCAGTGCTAGAGTTACATGGCCTGGATTTAACACAATTGATGCCACTGATGCCTCTAATTTTACCGTCTCTAATTTCCTACTAGGGAATGATTGGTTACCTCATACTGGAGCACCATATTCTAGTAGCTTACAACTGTGAGCTACTGTACGTACTAATTTATTCATTTTTGGCACTTTATTCTTGTATTCTTAAAAATTGTTTTATTATTAAATTCAAGCTTTCCTTATAAACGTGGATTTCTATAAATCAAACATTGTTTATATCAATTGCTTTGCTACGATTATCTCCAATTTTTTCCTCGAATATTTAACAATTAATTAATTGCACAAAAAAGAATGTGATTTATAATTTTTTAGATGAATTTATATATATTGAATTTCATAGGCTAAATTGTATACATTTATATGAAGAATTCATTTACATGTACTATAACTGATTAAAATTAATGGATATCTTCCTTTAAAATAATGTTACTATCACATAAAAGTATCACATACCATTTATATACTGAATGGAGTGGCACTCATGAATTTATTGTCGACATGACCCACTTAACTCAATAATAAATTTATAGGTATCATTCATGCAGTATGTGAACGATACGTAATACTTTTACGTGATAATAAGATTATTGCTTACTTTATAATGTGGCCTTTGTATTCAGCATGAGACTTCTCATGGGAGAATTAATTGTTATTGAGATGTGAGTGGTTTGTGATATGTAATAAGTTAGAATTCGGCCTTTGGGTACTGTATGTTTTTTAATGAAGGCTTTGAGAACTATATAGGGTTTTGGGCTGTTATTATATTGTAGGTTGTATAAGTTTGTTAGTTTTGTTAAGCCCAGCTGTTGGATGGCTTCGAAATATTCTGAATATTATCTCTCTTTGCCATTTTAATGAACTCTATCTTACAAAATATAAGACCTTTTTTCTCCCTCTTTGCATCACTTTTTTTAATTGTCAATGAACCTCACTTTTATTAATTATAGTATTTTTTTAATTTTATACAAAAAAATCATGCTTTAAAACAATTTGTTGTTAAGTTTATAATGCCTGATGCCAATAAATTTTCTCTCTTGTATTAATAGTTTGTAGTTTCCCATAAAGGGGTAGTGATGTAATTTTCTGTAAATTTTAATTCTTAAATGATAGTATTAAATGAGTTTCTTAATCTATATGCATCAAGCTAAGAAGACAGTTATTATGAAATGGAGGTAGTAGCATATAAATTGAGTTTAATGTAATTAAATACACAATATATGTGGTGTTTTAAATCAGAAAAACCATGCATGTATGATGTATGTAAAAGAATTGGCCGCAGGGAGGCCCGGCCCGACCACCATGCATGTTATAGTAAATTGTAATGCCAACAACTATATATTAATCCCATTTTGTTTCACATTTAATGAAAGAAGTAGCTAGGATTATCATAAATAAACCATCATCAGTTGTGATTTGCTCCCACGATGACATATATCCAATAGATCGAATAGTTGTTAGACCACCTTCTGGTGGTTATATAGATTCATAAAATAACACATATATAATTAATTAAGAACAACAACTACCTGTCCCATTAATTTTTTTCATTCCAATATACTCCCTCCGTTCTTAAAAGATTATCGTTTAAGGTTTTATACATGGATTAAAAAAATCATTTAATACTACCATTTAGCAATTAAAATTTGTTTGAAATTCCATCACTACTCCTTTATAAGAAGTTGAAAAGAGAATTTCTTGGGACAATGAGAAAACTTAAGGGTAATATAAAAAAAAAATTTATTCTCCTAGAAATTGTAAACGACAAACATTTTGAAACAAAATTTTTCTTATAAAACGACAATCTTTTAAAAACGTAACAATTAATTAATAAAAAGTCAAACCAATTTTAGTACCATAGACGCGTTCTTGGTTTGTAGTTCTAGCTCTGAGCCATGAAGTTGACTTCACTTCCCAAGTATACAAAACAAAACACATGAGTATAACCTAACAATATTTCCCTCCAGTCCACTATATATATATATATGAACTTAATTATGTAGCCCATTACTACACATTCAAGTATTCTTCATTCATTCTCTCATTTTTCAAAAACCATGGCGGCATCGTTTAAGCTCTACAATATTATTTATTCTTCCTTCACCTCAACTCTCATTATCTTTATACTTTCGTTTTTATTCTCTTTTTCCTCGGCAGATGTTTCTCCTTCCGACCCCAATATTTGTAATTTCACCCCTTATCCTTCCTCATGCAGATCATCTCTACCAAACAACAATGCCAGTGCCAATGTATATGACTATGCCCGCTATTCCGTCCGTAAATCCTTCTCGGCTGCTCGTACATTTTTGTCATTGATTGAAAAATATCTCCATAGCTCATCCTCTTTGGCAACCGGTGCAACTCGTGCTCTCCAAGATTGTCATTCACTAGCCGAGCTTAACATGGATTATCTATCAACTTCTTTCCCAATTGTCGATAAAAGTCAAACTCTTTCCACATCACAAGCCGACGATGTTCATACTCTACTTAGTTCCATTGTAACAAACACACAAACTTGTTTGGATAGCATACAAGAAACAGCTTCTTCTTGGAATTTAAAATATGGTATTTCCGCCCCTCTTGCTGATGACACTAAGCTTTATAGTGTTTCTTTAGCTCTTTTCAGAAAAGGGTGGGTCCATAAAAAGAACAAGGGACCATCTAGGCCTACTAAGAAGCAAAAAGCATTTACAAAGGGTAGGTTACCCTTAAAAATGTCGGAAAGAAACAAAGCCATTTTCGAGAGGGTAGGCCGGAGAAAGCTTCTTCAAACTAGTGAAAATGGTGATGGTAATGATTATGTGGAAGTGAGCCATATTGTGGTTGTGAGTAAAGATGGATCGGGGAACTTCACCACCATCAATGATGCCTTGTCCGTGGCTCCCAATAAATCTGTTGCTAGTGATGGCTACTTCTTGATATATATAACTGCCGGGGTCTATGAAGAATATGTGTCCATTCCTAAGAATAACAGGTACTTGTTGATGATTGGTGAGGGCATTAATCAGACGGTGATCACTGGAAACCGTAATGTTGCTGATGGCGTGACAACATTCAACTCTTCAACATTTGGTAAGTCAGGCATTTATTAACTACTTGTTGTAAATTTAAAAGTTTGGCAACACAAATTAAGGCGGCTGATATTGTAAGAATAAAATAATGTTGACAAAGTAGCAAGTGTCCCTAAAATTTTGCTAAATGTATATTGTCTATATATGACAACATTTTTTTGCTCAGGCAATTATATCAACAATCCAATTAATTAAGCCATATACTTATATGTTGCATGTGTATTACGCAGCTGTAGTGGGCCAAGGATTTGTGGGGGTGAACTTTACCATCAGAAACACTGCAGGAGGAATCAAGCAGCAGGCGGTTGCACTGCGAAACGGAGCAGATTTATCCGCATTTTATACCTGCAGCTTTGAAGGGTATCAGGACACATTATATGTACATTCAAACAGGCAATATTACGAAGAATGTGATATCTATGGCACGGTGGACTTCATATTTGGTAACGCAGCTGCTGTGCTTCAAAATTGCAACATTTACCCGCGTCTACCACTATCCAATCAATTCAATGCCATAACTGCACAAGGAAGAACAGATCCAAACCAGAACACGGGCATCACGATTCAGAATTGTAATATTAGAGCTTCTGACGATTTGGCTTCGAGCAATGGGGTACAGACATATTTGGGAAGGCCCTGGAAACAGTACTCCAGGACTATTTACATGCAGTCTTTCATAGACAGTTTGATTAATCCTGCTGGTTGGCACGATTGGTCAGGGGATTTTGCACTGAGTACATTATATTACGCGGAGTTTAGCAATACAGGGACTGGATCAAACACTGGTGGTAGAGTTACATGGCCTGGATTTCGCGTAATTGATGCCACAGAAGCTGCTAATTTTACTGTGTCTAACTTTTTATCGGGGGATGATTGGTTACCTATGAGTGGAGTCCCATATTCCGGTGGTCTATAGTCATGGGCTATAGGATTAATTACGAACTTGCTCTGTATTCTGGATTCTTTGTAATCAACTACGAATTTAATTGTGAAATAATTTCTAAATTTATGATATCATTCAGTAAAATTATCTTATTTTTTCATCTATCAACACCTCCAAAATTAAGTTATATATATACACACACACACATAAATGCTTAGTCAAGTTGAGACACAAAAATTTGAACTGTTTGATCAGAATGCATCAAGTCTACCCCTTAGGTAAATTATTGAGCCCATTAGCAATGCACATTGAAAATCCAAGTGCGGCAGCTAGTAGAACATGCACAATGAAACTAATGCAGTTAAATATTGCATAGAGCAAAAAATGGTTGAAATATAGTAATAATCGTATTTATACACTTGAAGAAAAGAATGTCTATCTGGCAAAGCTACAAGCCTTAATATTATTAAAAAGAAGTGCTTTTATTAGAAAAGTATGTAGACATGAGTGGCTTAGCGTATCTTGCTAACTTTATATGCATGGTCTTTCTTCCTGTAATTTTGGAACCCTTTCAATAATTAATCTGGATGGACCTCAACAAAAATCTTATTATTAACAAAATTCTATTTTTAACCATTCCTCACACGCAAATCACACGTAAAATTGAACAATATTAATCTCACATTTTTCTCAATTTAAAACCACTAGATTGAAATTTACATTCCAAGCCAAGGAAGAAGAACAGAGAAAAGCAGAAGAAATTTAACAAACAAAACCATACACACAAAAAAAAAATGAATCCCACAATGTCAAGTTTCTTATCCCTCTTATCTCTCACCTTCTGCCTTGCCCTTCACCCCCACCTCATTACATCTGCCCGTCCCGAAACCCCTGCTGCCCCCGTTCACATTGCTCCTCTTATCACCAACGCTTGCTCCCAATCCCCTAACAAAGATTTCTGCAAAACCATCCTAAATTCCGAGCCCGATACTACCGTAAAAAACCTCAATGATCTGGCATTTATCGCGCTGGACGTGGCCTCGAATACCGCGGCTTTGAACGTTGAATTCATTTCAGAGTCCGTTGCAGTTCTAGACGCATCAGATGAGCCAACAGACGCTGCGATGTTGCAGATCTTTACGGACTGCGAAGAACAATATGAAGGTGCAGTGGATGAGATTGATAACGCGATTAGCGCTTTGACTCTTTCGCCAAATGATGGACGTATTGAAACTTTGTTGAAGGATGCCACTGCTGCAATTGAGACCTGCCAGAAGAGTGCCAAGGGGAAGACTGGTAAAGGGTTGGAGCTGTTTCATAAGAATGAATCTCTTCTCAATTTATTGCACAATGCTTTGAGCGTTTTTCATGTTTTTATTCAGAACTGAAGTCGTGTAATGTGTTGATGCTAATTAAATTTTATGGATCTGTCAATAACTATATATATGGCCTCAATTGATATTATATGTAATCCCTCATATTGCAGATAAGGATGTTACAAATGATTATATGTATATATTTAAGAAAAATTACAAGCCTTTGTCGCTTAGTTCTTGGCCCAGCGGTAATTCTTGCCTTGTGGTTTCCATGAGGTCAAGGTTCGTTTCTTTCAATTCTTGGATGTGTGAGTGTGTGGAAATTAGCAAAAGAAAAAAAATTACAAGCCTTTTAAGTTGTCATCCCTTCTACTTTCGAGAGATCTTTTGTCGAAATTCTTATTTTCTTTTTGATGATCCTTTTTCAATTCTTTTCTAAATATGATTTTATGTCATGCTATGCTAACCTACCTTAAATTTGGATCACAAGAATGAAAGTAGGAATGAAATAATTCATTCTCATAAAATAAAATAAAAAATTGTATTTAGTTTTTTCATTAGAATGATCATCACATTTCTGTCAAATTTATTAATTTTATTCCTTAGATTGTATGGACTATAGAATGGCTCATTCCAACTAAATTGTAATGAATCATTCTTTCTCTATTTCATTCATTCATTAATTACATTCTTTCAATTACAACAGGCCAAAAAAGAGTTGCTCCACAGCAACCGGTTGCTGTGGATGGAACCCCATATATATATTGTTGAAAAGAACAACTTTATATTTCCAAACTTACCCCTACCAATAATTGAAAATGTAATAATGAGTGACATCATGGTACTCAATAAATAAAAAATAACTAAAAAGTTTACAAATTAAAATGTAATTTTAAAATTTAAATTGATGATATATACATATATAGACAAAAAAATTGTGTTTATTATTGTTATTTTATTAAGAGTACACATTCACAAATTATTCATGGATCTCTAGTTATAATAACTAGACTAGATTGTGTCGATCATCTTGTTACAACAAAAGTCACAAAATTTTGTGACAAAATATAACAATTTCCTTAATAAAAATGAGTAAACCACATAACTTAAGAGAGTTGAAGCCGACCAAATATAACAATACAAGTGAAATTATTGGGACATTTCACATAGATTTTATATTAAATAAATTTAAGAGTGTAAATAGATGAATAGTCGCAATAATATGGTTGTGTGCTTAATGGTGAAACTTTTCACAACTAGCTTTGTCTCAGTTACTACTTGTTATGAAACCCAAGTAGTATTAAAATTTAGAAAACGACGACAAACAATGTGGGTCAGGGACAGAGAAATTATGAAGATTAGAAAATAGAGCCATACGACAACTTGATGGATTGTCGTAGAGTAGTAGCAAAATGGCACGATACCAACACGTGGAATCAAAGATTCAAATACGAAGAGATTTGAGGAAGGTGGGGAGTGATTTGAGGACGAAAGGGCCGAGGGCTTTGGGAGTGGCGGAGAGATTAGTGGTGGAGGCGAAAGAGAAGCGGCGCCGGCGGTGGTGGCGGAGGTTTCGGGAGCGACGGACGAGGAACCAGCGCGAGTAGAAATGGAAACCGGCGAAGATGATGCAGAATACGAAGAGTACAATAACAGAGATTAACATGACCTTGCCACTATAGGCATAGTTAGTAGTTGGGTCAGAATCCTTTGGGAATTTTGGTGTATTTTCATCCATGTGCGGGCTATGTTTTTGTGCTACTCTAAATTCTAATGCACATGGATATTAATTATTATTATTATGTGCCAACAAAAATCCGAATCTATATGCGACCACCTTTACCTTTTTATGGGGACAAGACAACTTTAAAAGCTACAAAATTTAATTTAAAGATAGTAACTGTACTCCATTAGAATTGTTTTTTAACACAAAATTAATTAGTACTCCTATCAAATGATGTTGCATTACTAAGTTGGTAACACAATTATTTATAGGTAAATTGTGTATTCTTATGTTATTTATTAATACTACTCCCTCCGTCCCAGAATAAAAGTCCTTATTTATATTTTGGGTTGTCCCATGTTAAATGTCCACTTTCTTTTAATAACCAAACTTTTACACATTTTTTCCTATTATGCCCGTAGCATTAAATATATCATACTTTTCTTATTATAATTCTCTCTCCATATTTAATGACATTATTATGGGCAATTTTGTTATTTTATTCATCTTCTTAATATACGTGAAAAGTCCACCAGAACTTTTATCCTGAAACGGAGGGAGTACTATATTTCTAACTTATGTAAGAGAGTTGTTTAAAAAATAAATGTTCAGGGGGAGTATCATCTTCAATTAGCATAACATGGCGTGCAATTAATATGGATGATAAGAGGAGCGAAAAGGTTCAATTTAATTTATACGGATCCACCCCTCCCCACGCCTACAGCAAGGAATATGATGCAACTGGATACGAAGCCGACAAATATTGACTTATTCAATAGTAGTATATTGATGGTATTAAAAGATTACTCCCCTCTCTCCCTTAATATTAATATTAGTATAAGATTTTTTTAGACTTTTATATAAGTATTAAAAAAATAATTATATAATACTCTTCCTTCTTTAATTATTTGACATTTTAAAGGTGGATACAAGAATTAATATAATGATTGAAAAGCATTAAATATAATACTCAATTATCTATAATACCTTTACATTTTTTGTTGGGATAGAGAGAGAGAGTTTAATGAGGGGTAATTTTGAAAAAATTGTCATTAATTCTCCTAAATTTGAACAAACGTCAAATAATTAAAAAAATTCTAAAAAATTAAATAATTAGGGATGGAGGGAGTATTAAATATTTATACTGCTCTTATATTAAAAAAAGATATTGTTATTTATTAGACAAAAAATAATGAGAGACCCAAAATTATATTTAATACTTGGGATAATATTGAAAACTAAATAATTAATGGTTACTTGGAATTTTAAAACGTCATATATTAAGGGACAAAAAAAACTTCTCTAAAACGTCTTATATTAAAGGATGGAGGGAGTATGATTTATTGGATCAGTGTAATCCGAGTAAGGAAATGCTATTGATAACACCAACATTCAACAAGAGAAGATGTAAAGGGAAATGTCAAAAAAAATAAAAAAAAGGGTAAAGAAATTCGATGGATAAATCTTTTACAAAGATTTTGATTGACCAGTCTTCATTGTAAACAGACAGAAGATGTAACTCAAACCCTAAAGCCTCTGCTGTTTCTTCTTCCTCTAGCCTTCTCAAATTTCCTGCCCTTTGATCGCACATATGGCTTACTGTGGCTGTCTGGCACACCAGGAGCCTTGCCAAAGTGTTTCACCGCTTCACGAGAATTCTTTGGTCCTCTAAGAAGTACCTGCAGCACAGCACAAGCACAATAATAAAGAACTGCACAGTAACTCAATTTAATCTTTCAACCTTTTCTAAACCATCTTTAACTTCAGCTGAACATCATCTTTTAACTTGCCAAAAGTATATCATAACTGTAAAACATGACATCTACTTGCCAATGAGACAGCACACTATAATATCTTGCTAGGTTACCTTAAGGTAGAAAGCACAAAGCAATTCAAAAAAATATTCCTCATGTTACAAAGCACCTAGCATCTTGTTTCATTTTCTGGCCAAATAATATCAATTCTATACTTGTATATTATATCCATCTTGTAGAGCTCATCATCACAATGTTAATAATTCTGTCAGCAAATTTAAGATGCCAGGCAACAAATACACTCTATGAATTGATGACATTCAAAATATATAGGTATTCTTTGAATGCAAAACAGAGCAACAAATTGCATCTGAATTCAATGCACTGCAACATAAACAAAAACTATATCCACATGTATACCAGTATAGATAACTCTCAAGGGTCGTACATACCACAGTTCACATTTTACATATGTTCACACAACTTAAAAATTATCTCCCAACACGCCCACCAACCCATTTAAACTATATCCACATGTATACAGTATAGATAACTCTCAAGTGTCGTACATGCCATAGTTCACATTTTACATATGAACACGCAACTTAAAAATTATCTTCCAACACGCCCACCAACCCATTAAAACCCCAATCCCACTACAAGGGATAGGTCTTCTTTAGTGAAATTTATCATGGATACTAAATATATGTACGCTTTCAGCAAGTGCTGTCATGTAATCAGTATCAAAATATAACCACCCAAAACAAAAAATCACTTAACTGGGATGGTGGCAGTATGTTTAAAATGTTAAGGCACGTTAAAGTTAATGCTTACAGCAAAACATGTGTTACCTGAAATGTGGCACGTTTCAGAACGCGATACAAATACGGGTACGTGGTACGCTACATAACTAAAATGTGATACGCTATGATATCTTTATACAAGTTCTTATAGTTAGGAATTCTCTTAAACTCTAAATGCAATAACCTCAAGTTTTACAGAAATTTTTAGTTGAATCAACAAGTTAATTGTTTTATAAATATTCCCAGTGTTCTAAAAAGCGGCCGCCTAGGCCCCCCTCTGCAGCCTCGCATAGGCCAAAAAATCCCTCCAGAAAATTAGGCAGGGCCTAGGCGGATAATTATTTTTTTTAATAATTATCTAAATCAGATCTTGATATATTTATTTTTCTAATGATTTACAACAAGTGAACAAAAAAGTCAAAATGAATAATTTTATTACAGGTGTAATTTTTTGAACTTGTACCAATTTCAAATTATATAAATGATGATACATTTGTAATATTTAGTTTAAATCAATATAATTATTAAATTTATGTTTAATTTCTTAAGTTTTAATATTGAATTGAATTTTTGAAATTTGAAATTTTATTATTTAATAACAATCTTGTTTATAAATAAAACTAATACGTTAAAGATATGTGTTTGAACTTTAAGAAAAAACATTTATTATCTTTATTATAGATTGTTTTGCTTTATATTCTTGTTTTGTTTGAATAAATATAAGATAAAATATTAAAATTGACTTAAAAACAAAATCTCGCCTAGGCCCCCCGGCCGCCCAGTCGCCTTCGGCCTTTTAAAACATTAAATATTCCAGTACAAATGTAATGTTTGAGCATTCAATACTAAGTTATAATATTGATATTTGTGCAATTATAGTTAAATAACAAAGAATTTTTTCGTTATGCTAAATTTAGAGTATTGGTACATAAGTGTACGCGCAAGTACCGATACGTGATTCGCTAGGTCTACAAAAGTATCTAGCAACTTTGAGCAAAACATCTCAACATAGGATAAGTCACTTCAAAGCTCACGAACATCACAACAAGATGTGGAGCAACTTTTTTACCATTCATATCTAATATATATATAATATATTAGATCTACGACTACTAGAAACCCATGTTTACTTGTGTACATATCATTCATACCAACTAAAAATTTTGATTCCTAACTAAAGATTATACTTTTTAAGGAAGCACAACTGAAACCAACTAAAAAAACCATATATATTATTACAGTTGGCATATATCAGAAGTTATGCATGTACAAGTCCAACTTATTAACAACCCAGACATATAACATTACAATTTTATACTGTGCCGCGGTAATAAGATAAGGAAAGACATGATGGGTTGTCACCAATTCTTTACAATTTATTTGATTTTATTCAAATGCAGAGCACAAATCAAATCAACCTTTTCAACACTTGGTTCCAAAGGACTTACCGAAACATTCCAAGCCACCATTGAAGGCATCTCACTTTTTGCACTAGTTCACCTTGTATTGTTGATAGATCTATTCCCATAACAATATATAAAAATTAACTAATAGCAATATGTTTAAATACTGACGTACTGTGTTTTGTCCAAGAGGAGCTCTAAGAGCCAGCTGGTCAAATGTCAAACATTCACCACCGGCCTTCTCAATCCTTGCCCTTGCAGTCTCAGTGAACCTCAAAGCAGTGACCTTCATACAAGGAACTTCATGCACCCGAACATCATCGGTAATAGTACCAACTATCACAGCAATTTTGTCCTCCTAATAGAACAATATCAATCAGCAAAGAAATTAGCATACATATCCCGAAAAATATACTCTCCCTGTTTCAAGTTGAAAACCCATTTTACCTTTAGTAAAATACTAGAGAAAGGGACTATTTCAAAAATTAAAGTAATGAAAGTTAATCTATTAAGGTCGATTTTCTTTTGGGGGGAGGGGATATTGAATGCTAAACATAGATTCCTGTCTTTCGGAATTTAGTTATATAGAGTGTAAATTTAGCTCCATTTGGTTTACTATTATCATTATGTGGAAAGCAAAAACTAAAAGAGCTGAATGCTACAATAATAAAACCAATGAACCAACTATTGAACATTTGTACTACCATCTTTTTATTTTTTTTGGCAAATAATACAAAAAAGAAATCAAATACTACCCTCAAACCGAGAGCTGTTGGCTTGAGTGCTACTCTAGTCCTCTTTCCAAGCAAGAGGTTGGCAAGACTTCCTAGGTTCGATTCCCCCAAATTAACAAAAGAAAATACTCCCCTCAAAAGTGAACCCACCAATGGAAATTAGATGGAAATATTAAAAATTACAGATATTAAATGGACACTAAAAGAAGCTCAAAAATCAAATCTTGATTATAATGAAAGAGTTTATCCCAACGAACACATATAGAAAGGATTAAAGTATATACCTTTCCAGACATGAAACGAATCAAACGGGAAAGAGAGATGGGAGGCTTATTGATTTTGCTCATGAAGAGCCTCTTCAGAATCACAGCATTGAACTTGCTTCCCGTCCTCCTTACAAGAAATCGGTACAGCTGACCAAATACATATTTTTCAGAATAATGATTTACATATACATACATATATACATATTTATATAATGGTATGACAGAGAAAGAGAGGGGAGAGAAAAGAGGATGAAACCTTGACAATGAGCTTCAGGTAAATATCATCGGATCTGGGAGCGGTACGCTTCGTCCTCTTGCTCTTTCCACCAGCTTTCAGATCGATACCCTATCACACCAATTTAATCCACCAAACGAAAAACAACTTTTAATTGTAGGAAAATACTAGATAGACAATTAAAGAGTAGGATAGATATTGGTAGAGTTTGTGAAGAAACCATGGCTGCTGCTGCTGCTGCTTCCCGCCGCGCCTACTGAAACACAAATGTTTTCACTGTAAAATGAAAGGGGCTTAGGGTTTTTGTACACAACTAGTCGACTACTATCGTTTTAGGGAATGGTCCTTAATTGTATGTCGTGGGCCTGTCAGTCTGGAAGTTCTGGCAGAGTTTTTTATTTAGGTGCATTTTTGGGCAGAGTTTTAAAACTACCCAAATCCAGGGAGTTTGTAATTAGCATGCTGGTCAAAGCCCAAGCCCAAACTTCACAATCAAACCGACCATTTTCATTCGTAGGATTATTGACTCATACATACATCATATGTGTGAAAAAGTATATAGTTGTTATATATGTGGGATGTGGGTTACCCTTACTTTAATTCCAATTTACATTTTATATAAAATTAATTGAGATATTAACTGGAGTATTCATTTTTCAAGAGTCGGCTCAATAGTAAGTTTGACTATTGGCGTTATGAATATTCTATCTAAATATACGTTTTTGGGGGTTTATCGACGTACCCTGATCGGGAGATCTTTGGCTCTATCGAACATGCATGGAATTGAGAGCTAGCATTCCACTTATGTAAGTCATGGAATACAAATAACCTTCGATTTTTTTTCCCTTTCAAATTTGACAAACATTTATAATAACTAGTGAATTACAACTCTATTGTACTACAATTAGTGCTGCATTGATATTTACAGAACTAGTTAATCATCTGGCTCACCTTATAAATACGAATAAAAAAAGGTTTCCTTAAGGAGTTTAGGATCCCATCAGAAATATCTATATATAGTTGATTTAAATTTTTAATATTAGTCTTTTAAAATTGATTAAAAAGGCGAGAGGAATAAATTATTCTTTAATTATAAATGATAATACGAGACCAAAATCTCTATCTAAAAAGACAAATAAAAAACAACAAAAGGAGTAATGTTTAAAAATCTAGTCAGAATTTATTGAGACTTTAACCCGTTTTATTTATTTATGAATCTTCCCAGTTAACATTAACAAAAACTAAACACATTTTAATTCAGAAAAAATCAGGTTAATAGTCTCTAAAAACATAAAAGGTGATTTTACCAATAAAGACTTGGTTTTAATCCTAATTTGGGACATAAGCTGGGGTGCTTTAAAGTTGTATTCATAATCAAAACTTACAATTTTATCAAATACTCACTCGTATATCTACTATCTATATTATAAAGCACTTTAAGAATTATCAATTAATATATTGTCCTTATCCCACTTTAGTTACATCATTTGCTTGTAACACCCACTTAAAAAACATACTCCTCATCTATATTAAATTATAAAATTATTATTTATTTTTAAAAATTAAAAAATATATTTTAAATTTTAAAATAACAAATACTCCCTCCGTCCCAAATTAATTGCTCAATTTTGACCTTTTTAAGTCAAATTGACTATTTTTAGAAATACTAATTATGCATATATAAATATATTTCTAAAATTATAAAAATTAGGATTAGTAATAAATTGTATATACTTTCTTTTGATTATAATCTCTTCACTTATATTTTAGCAAAAATAGTAAAAAGATTAGTTTTAAAAATGGTCAATTTGATTTTAAAAAGTCAAAATTGAGCAATTAATTTGGGACGGAGGGAGTAATTAACTAAAAATTATAAAATAATAAATCTTAAGATGTGTAATAATTTTTAGATAGTTGTTATAATTGTAGCGATTAAAATAAATTATGTTAATTTTGAATTTAAAAATATTTTAAATTAATATATAAAATTTAATAATAATTATATATTTTAAAAAAAATGGAATGTAATTTAAATTGTAAAATATAATTGAAAGTTTCAAAAATATATTACTATTCTAAAAATAAAAGGAAAATAAGTACCGAGATAAAATTTGGAAAAGGTTCAAAGTTTGAAAAATAAAAATAAAAAATGCTTCGTCCTCACATTTTGTCACCACTATTAAAAGGAATCTCTTATTTTCTGGTACGAACCGACGGAATCGAGCCTGATAGGAATTAGGCTATGTAAGAGAGAAGGAAGGCAAGCAAAACGACGACGGCAGCATGAAGAAGGGGAGCAAAGTATTATCAGAGGTCGGAACTGATGGAGTTGGCGTCATTATTATCGACAACCCACCTCTCAATTTAGTGTCTGTTGATGGTATTTTATTATACTAACTAATCTCTTTTCAGCTTCCGATTTTGGATTCCTTCTTTTCCCCTTCTCATCTCTTTCATCAAATTATATGGAATTTATTTCTTACTTCGTTTATAATCTTATTAGGAATTTCAACAGTTTTTAGAATTGTAAGTAGTGAGTAACACCGGTATATTCTTTTTGACTATTTTGTTGAGTAACATATAGCAACAAGAATTGGATCGCTTCAATAATTATAAACAATGGAGACTCATAGAAGCTCAAGATGTTCTTTTCCAACATTAAGGAGAAATGGGGATGGTAACAGATTTTTTTAAGAAGAAAAGTAATGTCCGAAGTCTAGTTGGTGCATACATATTTGTAATCGTCTGTGTAAAAAGTATAACCTGCACACCAGGTTGATCATTTTTTTTGTCAGAACTGCAAAATCACTCAAACCATTATGACTAATTCACTTGATATAATATTTATTCTTAATTAATACAGTAGAAGAGGCAACCGGCAAGTGCTTACTGGGTTGTGGTCTATGTTTGGATATTGGCTGATAATAGTTCATCAACTTTAGTTGTAGCAATACCCAGTAACGTGATTGTCTATTTATGTTGTTTGTATTTTTGAGATTTGAATGATAATTATGTTGAGGGTAATCGACATTGATGACTTGAAATCATTATTAATAATAATAATAATAATAATAATAATAATAATTGTTAACGCCAAGTTTCGCCGGCGCGTCCAATCACAGAATCCACGCGCTAGAACCTGCACAGTAACAGATCACACAGAAGCTTGACGGCTTGTGCCGCCGGGGGATAGCTCCGGTGTGAGAATGAGTACAGGCCGTTACAAGGGTAAACAATGGAGGCAAAGTATTTAGTGCTCAAAAGTAGGTATTACCTCATAATGTTAACCTAGGCCTTGTATTTATAGAGCTCACCACCTTAGAATCCTTCTCCCAGTCGGATTAGGACTCCTAGTGTATGGTAGTTACCATAACTTGGGTCCAACACAATCTCCTTAAAAGGTGCAAATAGAATCCAATCCCACCACTACCTTTGGAGTTACCGTATATGAATAGGTCGCCGGACTCTGCACGCAGGAGAGCCCACTGTGCAGGCCCAAACGGTCCTATTATCTGGTCTGGGCTTCGGCCCAAAGGACTCGAAGGCCCGACCCCTCAACATCACAAAAATGGGTTCGGCCCCGACCCCGAAGGACACATATGCCGACCCGAACACCTATAACACCTTCATGGGCTTCATCCCATCGGTCTATCAAACCCGTCCGCCAGAAAGCCTTCGGCCCAGATGGAGGTCGGTAAAACGCTCCCGAACATTGCCCCCCAGTCTCTGGTTATAATGTATTTATGACTAGAGACTTGAAAGGTCACGACAACTAATGATGAGTCACCTTGGGAAGTCCAACGGTCTGTTATAGATATTTTAAACGTTGCACGCCTTTTAACGCCTGGACCCACCTCAACATTTATTAGCCGCCCTAGGGCTCCGTGCCGTACAACCTATAAAAACCCCTCATCCACTTCATTATCACCTTTACTGACTCCTCCTCCTCAAATCCTCTCATTTGAAATTTTCCGGCAAGGCGATTTCCGGCGAGATACTATTCTGTCGTATTCACCATTTTCCTCATCTCTTTGTTCGTTTGAGTGCTATTTTTGCCCATTTCTTCCTCTAAAACTCTTGTTTCCCTTACTTAGCACAAAAAATGGCCGATTCCAGCATCATCCCCATTTCTGAGCCTACCAACGTAACCGCCGGCGACCTCTTGGAGGTCATAATGCCGGATTCCCCCATTGACACCGCTCCTCTGAACCTTCCTAGTTCAGGGGATGCTGAATTTAAGATCCGAGACGCCTACCGCTCTCCTGAAGAATTCTCTCACCTCCACACTCGCTCCTCCCTCAACCCGTCCCAAATATCTGACATCCGAACCCTCTTCAAGATTCCTGAGGAGTATCAACTCAGAATCCCTCGGCCGGGAGAGAAGATGTTCTGGAGGCCCGAGGGTGAATGGGTGGCCGTTCCCCTATACGTTTTGAAGTACGGGGTTCGGTTCCCTCTGCATGACTTCATCTCTTCTTTTCTGAACTTCGTGGGGATCGGGTTCGCACAACTCGTGCCGAACTCGTATATCCAGTTGATTTCCTTCATCGCCGTCTGTCACGAGGTGGGTCTCTCTCCCGGGCTCGACCTCTTCTTTGCACTCTTCACCCTCGGCGGGTCAAAAGAGCCCGGGCTTCGCCAACTCACTAAACGCCCCAACCGAACGGTCCCCATCAAAACCCCTTCAAGCAACAAGGGATGGCATGAACAATGGTTCTATGCCAAGGGATCCGACCTCCAACTCCTTCCCTCCTGGGCCCATCCTGCCGACCAGGCGGCCAAGATTTCCAAGTTCCCATCGGGTCGGGCAGAGGCGTTCAAGACGTTCTACGCCCGATGGAAGAAAACCGAGTGGAACGTGGGGATCCTAATGGAAGAGTCCTGGCTGTACAAACATGGCCGTGAGTACCTTCTGTTTTTCTATATCGTACTTTATTTCCTGTTAAGCACTACATGTCCTAACCCTTTACTTTCTGTGCAGTGACTATTTTCAGGCCCGAGGACGTCGCCGACTCCTTTGTACCAGCTACCATTACTTTGGGGATCATCCGACCCCCGTGACCGACGAGGCTGTTGAGGAGGATACAGTCCCGATCAACGAGCTATCACTAGGGTCCACGTCGGGGCCCGAACCCCCGAAGGCAAATAAAGGGGCGCTGAAGATGAGCCGCGCGGAGAAGGCGGCTTTAATGAAGAAGTCTAAGAAGCCCTCCAAACCGGCCATCAAGGCGCCTGCGAAAGTTCCTCCAACTCCTGTGTCGAGGCCGTCGCTACCACCTCCTCCTCCGATCGAGGTCATCGAGGATTCGGGGGAAGCTGAGGATGTTCCTGTCGAACCTTATCCAAAGAGGCTTCGAGTGTCGGAAGATCTTGATCGTCCGGCCGATCAAATGGTGGCGTCAGGCCCGGCACATGCTGCCACTCCTCCCTCCGGGCCCAGCTCCTCTCAGGGCTCGCCGACGACCTGCTGGCCTAAGAGCCCGTCGGAAGTATTCCCTTTCTCCCTCTTCGAGCACTTCAAGCTTCCCGGTGACGACGAGCGGTTTAAGGGGTACTCCTCGGAGCAGTTCTTAGTGGCCTTCATTCGAGCTCAGACTCAGGTATTTCTTTTCTTTGGTGTTATACTCACTGTTAGTAATTATAACGCTTATATCTTGTATTGATGCACATGCTTGTTGTAGGCCAACGCCATCTTAGCCCGAGCCATTCCCTCCCTTGGCAGATCAACAAAGCAAGAGATTCACCTGGGGACGGAGATTGAGCTGCTCGAGGCTGACGTATCGGGGCTGCAGGATGAGCTGAAGAAAGAGCAGGCGGCCCTAGTTGAAACACAAATTCGGGCGGTCCTGGCCGAGGAGAGGGTCAAGGAGTTGGAGCAGGAGAAGGGCTCGCTTCTGGCCGAAAAGGATCAGATGCTTCAGAAGATCGAGGATCGGGAGAATGCTATCGACCAGATAACCGGCAAATATTCTGAGATGAACAGCAAGATGATGTTCTTGATTAAGGAGAACAACGCCTTGACTGCCACAGTCGATACATTTCCTGAGAAAGTTGCCGAGGCCCGACAGCAAGCAGTTGCCGAATATGAAGAATCTGATGCTTTGAACGATAAGGTCCTAGCCCAATTTGGGGAAGGATACGAAACTTATCGGGAGAAGGCTAAGACAAAGCTGACTGCTGCCGGGCTCGATGCCTCCATCCTTGACTCTTCTGATGATGAGTCCGAAGCCGAAGACGATCCTCCTTCAGAATAGTTTTTTTCTTTTTTTTTTTTTCTTTTTTTTTTGTACTGTTGCCCGATTCGTAAGTGATCGGGTTGTAAAAATTTGTATAAGTATAAATGAAATATACTCTTTTGGCCCATGAATGTTTGTTATCAGTTTTACTTAGAACTAATCTTGATCAGTTATGTTCATCCGAACCTTCTAATCGGATTGCCCTTAGAGTTTATCTGATATTGAAGGGTCCGACAGTTATACTCGGGACTTATCTCGATCAGTGGTGTCTTCCCGAACCTCTTGATCGGATATTGCCCGAAGCATGTCTGTTCGAGTAGTAATGAAACATATGAAGTTAAACATTAGAAAAAACTTTCATTCATATCATTTAGATTGAATCGGTTACAAATATAAAAGTAAGAATAACATAGCTATTACTGGTAAAATCTTCTAAGTCTTCCAGCATGCCATGTATTCGTTACCTCCGAACCGTTCATTGCTCGAAGCCGGTATGTTCCGGGCTTCGGCACTCCTACCACTTCATAAGGACCCTCCCAATTAGGCATTAACTTGCCAGTGTTCTGGGGGGTTGAAGCCTCCGACTCCCGGAGGACTAGATCTCCTACTGCAAATCTCCTGGACTTCACCTTCTGGTTATAGTGTCTGGCTGTCCGCTGCTGATAGATTGCCAACCTCATCACAGCCGAATCCCGGACTTCATCCAGTAAATCCAGATTTGTCCTCAAGCCATCGTCATTGTACAGTTCTTTATATTGGCTGACCCGAAGGGTGGGTGATCCGATCTCAACAGGAATTAGAGCATCGGTCCCATATGCCAGCCTGAATGGAGAGTCTCCCGTTGTAGTTCGTGGGGTAGTTCGGTACGACCATAAAACAGATAATAGCTCTTCGGGCCACCGACCCTTTAATTCGTCCAGCCTTCGTTTTATCCCGTTGAGTAGGGTTCGATTTGTTACTTCCACTTGACCGTTTGATTGAGGATGGGCAACCGAGGTCTTTCGGTGTTGGATCCCTAGATCTTTCAGAAAGCCCTCGAATTTTGATCCGACGAACTGTCTGCCATTGTCTGAGACTATTGCCATCGGGATGCCGAACCGGTAGACTATTCCTTCCTTGGTGAACTTTAAACACTCCTGCTCGGTTATCCTTTGCAATGGTTTGGCCTCGACCCACTTGGTCATATAGTCGATGGCCACGATCACAAAGCTGACTTGTCCCTTGGCTTTTGGTAGAGGACCTAGGATGTCGATCCCCCACACAGCAAAGGGAATTGGGGATAGAACCGAGTATAACTCTTCTGGAGGTTGGTGTGGAATGTTGCTGTTCATCTGACATTTGGGGCACCTTCTGACGAATTCCTTAGCTTCTGTGTAGATAGTCGGCCAGTAATACCCCTGCCTCAAAATTTTATGTGCCAGTGACTTTGCTCCCATATGATCCCCGCAGATCCCTTCGTGAACCTCTCGAAGTGTGTAATCTGCTTCTGAAGGAGTCAAGCATTTGAGCAGTGGAGAGCTAAAGGCTCTTCGGTAGAGATCTCCATCAATAAGGACGAAGTTCGAGCTTCGATGCTTGACTCTCCTGGCTAGAATTCGGTCCGAGGGTAGGGTCCCGTCGGCCAAATATGAAATATAAGGAGTGAGCCAGCAATCGAGTCGGTCCAAAGTTAGGATTTCTGTCTTTGGGACACTGGGTTTTTCCAAAACCTCTAAGTATACTGATCCTTCGAAAGAGCTGGCTTCGGTAGTTGCCAGTCGTGCCAGGGCGTCTGCTATGGTATTTTCTGATCGATCCACCCCTAAGCAGCTGTGCGATGCGAAGTATGTGAGCTTATCTCTTACCTCGGCCAGATATTTGGTCATCCTCGCCTCCCGAGCTTCGTATTCGCCTGATAACTGCTTGACCACCAGTTGTGAGTCACTGTAAATGATTAACCTTCGCACCTCGAGGCTTCGGGCCAATCGTATCCCTGCTAAGATGGCCTCGTACTCTGCCTCGTTGTTAGTGGCCTTGATTCCGAATCGAATGGCTTGCTGGACCTTGAACCCTTCTGGACTTGTCAAAATGACCCCTGCTCCACTGACGTCTGAAGTTGATGATCCATCCACGTATAATGTCCACGAGGTCTGCCCCGGTTGTGCTTCGGCCACTGTGTCTACCTCCGGCTCTGTGAAAGAGCACTGTACTACAAAATCTGCCAACGCTTGTCCTTTGATTGCCGTTCGGGGATGGTACTCTATAGCAAATTGTGTCAATTCCATCGCCCATGCGGCCAGCCGACCTGACACCTCGGGCTTATGCAGAATTTTTTTCAAAGGTTGATTCGTGTAGACCACCACCACCCGACCCTGGAAATAGTGCCTAAGTTTCCTGCTAGCAATTGTGAGGGCGTAGGCGAACTTTTCCAGGTTCGGGTATCTCATTTTCGCGTCTCTAAGAACATGACTGACGTAGTAAACCGGAAACTGTTTGCCTCCCTTGTCCCTCACCAGTGCCGCCCCTACTGCCATCGGGCTGGCAGCTAGGTATAAGTATAAGGGTTCAGAGGCAACCGGTTTCATCAGTAATGGTGCCGAACCCAAATACCTTTTGATCTCTTGGAACGCGTCTTCGCATTCTGAAGTCCACTGGAAGCTTTTGTCATTTTTCGGACCCTTGAGAGTGTCGAAAAAGGGTAGACACCTTTCTGCTGATTTTGACATGAATCTCCGAAGGGCTGCGATTCGGCCCGTTAGCCTCTGGACATCCTTGTACGTTCTCGGAGATTTCATGTCCAAGATAGCCGAAATTTTCTCGGGATTGGCCTCGATTCCCCTCTTACTGACCAGATATCCCAAGAATTTACCGGAACCCAATCCGAAGGTACACTTGGTCGGGTTTAGCCTTAGATTGTGTTGCCTCACCGTCTCGAAGCAATCTGCCAAATCCTCCAGATGATCTCGGGCTGCCATGCTCTTGACGATCATGTCATCTACGTACACTTCCATACTTCTTCCCAGCTGTTTTCTGAATACGAAGTTCATCATACGTTGGTAGGTTGCCCCTGCGTTCAGTAGTCCGAAGGTCATTTTCCGATACGCGTATATTGCCCGATGAGTGATGAAGCTAGTCTTCGGGATATCTTCCTTATGCATCGAGATTTGGTGATATCCCGAGAAAGCGTCCATGAAACTTAGCATCTCATACCCTGAAGTGGCATCAATCAGCTGGTCTATGTTGGGTAGGGGATAGAAGTCTTTAGGGCATGCCTTGTTCAGGTCGGTGTAGTCGATACACATCCTCCATTTCCCATTTTGCTTCTAAACCAATACCACATTCGCCAGCCATTCGGGGTAATCGATCTCGAAGATGAATCCGGCCTCTAGCAATTTGGCAACCTCGTCGTCTATGATGTTTTGTCTTTCCGGGGCAAAGATCCTTCTTTTCTGTATCACCGGCTTCTTTTTAGGGTCGGTATGAAGCCTATGCAGTGCTACTGATCTGCTTACTCCGGGCATGTCACTGGGTTCCCAGGCGAAGATGTCGGCGTATACCCTGAGTAATTCCACCAGATCTGTCCGCAGCTGTTCGGTCATCCCGACCCCAATCTTGATCAGTTTGTCCGGATTCCCTGGTATTAATTCTACATCCTCCGTCTCTTCGGCTGGTAGAGCCATGGGTTCTGTACTTCCCTCCGTGAATGGCTCCAACTCAATGGTCATCGCCTGCTTATGTTTACTGACCCCGATTCCTGAAGATATTAAAGTGTTCCGATAACACCTTCGGGCAATATCTAGATCTCCTTTTGCCTCCCCAATCCCGTTCGGCGTCGGAAACTTTAGTTGAAGTGGGGTATAGATGTTACTGCCTGTAATGCTGCTAGGGTAGGCCTCCCCAGGATGGCGTTGTAAGCCGAATCCACTTGTACCACGAAGAATTTTACCATGATCTCTGTCTGCTGTGGGGCCGTGCCAAATCGGACTGGCAGTTCTATCGTGCCCGACACGTGAACCGGGTCTCCACTGAAGCCGTATAGGGGGCCTTCGCCTCCCAATTCCATCTTTTTCCTCCCAAATCCATCCTCTGGTAGGCATGTGTATAGAGTATGTCGACTGAGGATCCGTTATCGATCATCATTCGCTTCATGTCAACCGGCCCGACCTGAGCTGTTATGACCAGAGCCCCGTCATGCGGTTCAATGTGATCGGTCGGGTAGTCCTCGTCTGAAAAGGAGATAGTCGTGCTTGAGTACGGCCTATCCTTCCGGGGCGAGGAGCCGGCTAATGATAGTACGGCTTCGAGATGCCCATTCCTTTTTCGACCGGTTACACGCCCTACCGACCCGCCCGATATCACATCGATAACTCCTCGGGGCTGGGCATTCGGTTGCGGCTGTGCTTTCCGGGGGGGTTCTCTGACGTTCTCTGGGGGAGCCTCCGATCCCTCTCTGCCGACTACATATCGCACCAGCTGTCCATTCTGCACGTTCTTTTCTATCAGATCTTTCAGGTTGACGCATTCGTCCGTTGTGTGCCCTCGACTCTGGTGATACGCACAGTACTTATCCCGACCTCTTTTTCCCGGTCTGGTGACCGTTTGGCATGGTTCGAAAAAGGGTTTGTTCCGTATCTCTTCCAGTATCTTGGCCCGATCTGTGGTGAGTGCGGTGTACACTTTGTTGACATTTTTGTTTGGGAATGGCGGCCTTCCACTACCCGACCCTCCTCCACTATAATTTTTCTTACTATAGTTGTCCGACCTGCCTTGGGTATCGGGCTTCTGATAATTCTGTTTGTCCCGATCTTTGGATTTGTCGTATGATTGGGACTGTGGTTTGAAGTTCCCCATCGCTTCCTCAACTGCTATATGACCCTCGGCCCTGTGGAATGCCTCTGTTAAGTCCGTCGGAGGATTGATCACTAGGTCCTTCATCAGCTTTTTGGATTTCCCGATGTCTAACCCTGTTGTGAAAAATCCCAAGGCCTGTGGGGAGTTCAATTCTGCCACCGACCCCACAGCCTCTCGGAACCTTTTAACGTACTGCCCCAAACTTTCATCGGGTCTCTGTCTGACCTGCATGAGGGATGCTGTGATCTTTCCCCGTCTCTTGTTACTCCCGAACCGAGCGTGAAACTTTTCTCGAAGGTCCCTCCACGAGCTTATTGATCCTGATGCCAAGGTTCCCATCCATTCTCGGGCACTCTTCTTTAGGGTGGTCGCGAACATGTGACACTTGGCCGCGTCAGAATGGCCGTAGTATGTCATTAACCTATCATACCCATCGGAGTGGTCATAAGGGTCTCCCAGCCCGTCGTAAGTCTCCATTGGGGGCATCTTCCTTTTGGGGTCGGCGATCTCCCGATTAATCTCCTTAGAAAAGGGGGACCCTATACATGTCGAAGGTTCCCCCGTCGAACTTTTTGCCAACAGTAGTTTTTCCAGCTCAGCCACTCTTCGGGCGAGGGGGTCGGACTCTCCTTCATGAGGGGACGATCGGGGTCCGTCCCTCTCACGTTCGGGTGTCTCGGCCCCCTTCTTTCCCGAATGGCCTTGGTGTTCTGATCGGCGTCCTGCTGAACGGCTCCTCCTCCGGCTCCGACCGTCCCTCGAATGGCTCCGGTATCTACTCCTCTCCCTACCGGCCTCTCGTCTTCGGGGAGATCGGGACCGGCTGTGGTGCCTGCGCCTCCTGGAAGATGCCTCCTGTTCCCCGACCATGTTAGCCATCTGTAGTGCGAGTTCCTCTTGTTGGAGACGTAGGGCCGTCATGGCATCTTTGTTTTGCTGCATCTTTTTCTGCAGGATGAATTCTCTCTGATCTCTACTTCCTTGTGGTTGATTCTTTTCGTGCACCTCCAATGCCAATGGATTAGCTCCGTCCATCCGACTAGCTTGGTTGGGGGTACGTTGGCTTTCATGAAAGAGCCGCCTCCGGGGGGAGCCTGCCGACTCCCTCTGATCGTCTTGGATTTTGGAACCCAGCCTGTCCTTCACCGACCCTCTCACCTGAGTGGTCTGATGTGACTTGGCCTTTTCCCGGTCGGAAACTGCATATTCCACACTCGCCATCGTCTCTCGCCGGAAAAGAATCTGATTGTGATTGTTTAAGCACTAAAAGCCCTCCTTCTAGCGCCAATGTTAACGCCAAGTTTCGCCGGCGCGTCCAATCACAGAATCCACGCGCTAGAACCTGCACAGTAACAGATCACACAGAAGCTTGACGGCTTGTGCCGCCGGGGATAGCTCCGGTGTGAGAATGAGTACAGGCCGTTACAAGGGTAAACAATGGAGGCAAAGTATTTAGTGCTCAAAAGTAGGTATTACCTCATAATGTTAACCTAGGCCTTGTATTTATAGAGCTCACCACCTTAGAATCCTTCTCCCAGTCGGATTAGGACTCCTAGTGTATGGTAGTTACCATAACTTGGGTCCAACAAAATCTCCTTAAAAGGTGCAAGTAGAATCCAATCCCACCACTACCTTTGGAGTTACCGTATATGAATAGGTCGCCGGACTCTGCACGCAGGAGAGCCCACTGTGCAGGCCCAAACGGTCCTATTATCTGGTCTGGGCTTCGGCCCAAAGGACTCGAAGGCCCGACCCCTCAACATCACAAAAATGGGTTCGGCCCCGACCCCGAATGACACATATGCCGACCCGAACACCTATAACACCTTCATGGGCTTCATCCCATCGGTCTATCAAACCCGTCCGCCAGAAAGCCTTCGGCCCAGATGGAGGTCGGTAAAACGCTCCCGAACAATAATAATAATAAAAGGCGGTGATTTGAAATTCCTTGACATGGACCTCTTTTGAGCTTTTATTTTATTTTATTTGCATTGATAGATTTTGGAACTTAATCCTTTATTTGTTACTAATTTGTCCACTTATTAATCCGAAATAGGAACTCAAATTCTACTGTTTACCTTCTAGCTTCAAAATTAAATGTGCGAAATTTATTTTTTGATTAAGTTGACAAACTCTTTTCCACCGTTATGGTTACCAATCAAATAGTTGAAAGAAATATTAAGAGAAAAGACCTCCGGTAAGTAGATAACCATATTCTTCACAAATTTCAGTACTTCTCAACTTAAAAGAGAGCATTGAGGAGGCAGTACAACGTGATGATGTCAAAGCACTTGTTATTATCGGTAAACATGAAGATGTTTCATTCATTTTGTCATTAGAATATAGTCACAAAGTTGTGAAGCTGACATCTGAAGTTGATTGAGCAGGTTCAAAAGGCAAGTTCTCAGCAGGGGCCGATGTGACAGCTTTTGGAAGAAAACAAGAAAGAAAGAGTAATGTTTAGCTATATAGTGTTACTATAAAAAATAAAACATTTCCACTCTTACATGTAAATGTATGCCTTACAACAGAGCACACCGGACTTGGTTATTTGTCAATTGACTTTGTAACTGACACTTTGGAAGGTAAGTCGATTTCAGATGCTACGTGTTAACAGTAATCTTCTTAACCTTGACTAGATCTATGATAAGTGATAACCATTTTTCATGGTTGCACCATGCTTTAGCTGCAAGAAAACCTCTAGTTGCTGCTATTGATGGCCCTGCATTTGGTGGTGGATTAGAAATAGCTCTTGTATGTGTTCCAATGCTCTTTATGCGAAATGATGGAATGTCATTTTCATATTTCTTAATGGTCTTACATTGGAATACATTGTAATGTCTCATCAGGCTTGCCATGCGCGTATATCAACCCCTACAGCACAACTAGGCTTGCCTGAACTTCAGTACGGTATCCTTCCTGGACTTGGAGGTGATATTTTGTATCGTGCATGTCCTTGATGCCATAATTTTTATCAATGATGTCACTCTTAACTTTCATACTCGATCCCCTCGATCAATGCTGTGTACTTATTCTTGGAAACTTTTAGATAGTAAATGAATGACACATGCATAGAACTCGGTGGATAACCATAGCACTAAACGAAATTTGTAGTAACTAAACATAATGTTTAGAAAAGATCACAAAAAAAAGAGTGGAAAGAAGAAAAATGTACCATTAATGCTTTCAAGTACAGTAACTAGATTGACATGACCACCACTTTGTAGTCTGAAACTTTTTAGGACATGAGAGCAGTGTTGATGTTGGAACACATGCCCAATGCCAATTGATTTGATGCCCCTTCTGCTAGTTTTAAAAATTGTGTCTAATAAAGCGTAAATACAAATATATTTCTGAATTTGCACCACAAAGAAGTAATTTCATAAAAGCTGTGCAACAAACATGGGTGTATATGAGAGGAAAGACAACCCCTGGTTCACCAATGAGTAATCATTTAGTGAAGGCCGAACTGAAAGCATTTTGTTGTATTTTACTGTTTTATAATCTCACAATTGGACTTGCCTCAGGAACACAACGGCTTCCACGTCTTGTGGGTCTTCCTAAGGCCCTTGAAATGATGCTGGTATGCTATAATTTCCACGATCCGATATCACCCTTACACACTTTAAAATAACCATTATGATGTACACACAGGAAGTTTAATTACTCTCTCTGTCTCTCTACAAAGATGTCAAAGCCCGTAAACGGGAAGGATGCTCTAAGGTTGTGCCTTGTGGATGCCATTGCTTCAGCAGATGAATTGCTCGGTACAGCACGTCGCTGGGCCTTGGATATTTTGGACCGTAGAAAACAATGGGCTGTTAGTCTTTACAAAACTGACAAATTAGTGCCCCTGACAGAAGCTAGGGTAATACTGAACTTAGCCAGATCTCAGGCACGGGAACAAAATCCAAATCTAACACACCCACTGGTCTGCATTGATGTCATCGAAGAGGGTATAGTTTCTGGTCCTCGTACTGGATTGTGGAAGGTGTATATAAATTTCCCTTTTTATTTTCTGTTTACTGCTCAAATGAGGAATGAATACAATGCAAGTTGGTATGCCTGTTTTTGGCAGGAAGCAGAGGCTTTGCAAAGACTTCGACAATCTGACATTTGCAAGAGTATGGTCCACTTCTTCTTTTCTCAAAGAGCAACTTTAAAGGTTTGAGAAGTGTTACATTTTCCAACATCTTCGTTCATCTATGAACAGGGACACATAAATTATATTTTAGGTGAAAATATTCTTGATTTTGTGATATGTGTGAATATTTCCCTCTAATAATAATGCCATACTATGCTTTGGTTGATTTAGTGGTACTTTTGTTGTAGAATTCTAGACTTAGATCCAAAAAGGTTTGTAACATGCATCACCTATTATATTAGATTTGATGATTTCTTAGAGTTTCACTTGAAGTTTATTAGAAGGTACAAGTTTTTTTTTGGTACATCCTAAGCACACCAAGCTACCCTTCCCCCCCCCCCCCAAAAAAAAAAAACAAACAAAAAAACAAAACTAGCCTAATTCCTCCAATTAGAGCAATGAAGAAACTGCTAGCACTTTCCTGTGCACTAGGAAGATTTGAACACCCAACCTCATGGTAAACATTACTATATCAATTAATTCAAAACATGCTGCCACAATTATTATTTTTGTATGCAAATTATTCCTATGACGAGATAGAGATAGCGGCTCGGTCTCGATCGGCTAAGACACCTCCTTAGACAAAATAAAACAATTAGCTGCCACATGAGATTTAACCAAAAAAAAAAAACTTTTATTTATCCAGGTTGGTTTTATCTTTATATCCATCCTTTCTTCTTAAAACATGCATGCCGATGATTATTTTTGCCAAAGTTGTAGTATTATCTCAACCGCCACCAACTAAGTGCGTGATTGGTTGGAATAGTCTATCTGCCATCTCATTGGCCTTGACTCTTTGAGACACACATTAGCAGCGCGTTACGAAAACTCGCCGTCACACATGGCTTTGCTTGGACACAACACTAATCCTTTTCACATTTACCAAACTACCCCTCATCTATTAGTCACTCTTCCGCAATTTCAATTTGTCATTCCTAGTCAACCTCTCGTCATCACATTTTCATTGTCCAAATCACGTATATCCGGGCCGGGGCATCATTATTTCTCTCTCCTAAATCCCCTCCGTTGTTAACGGCTCCGACATTGCCACCGGTAACCGTCTACTGTTGATACTAGAGATGCAGTCGGTAAAGATGCGCCGGAAAGTGGCGGCCTCCGCGGCAGAAAACGGAGACTCCGCTGACAAGCTCGACCAACTCCTCCTCTCCGCCGCGGTATGCAACGGCGAAGACTTGGGCCCGTTTATCCGCAAGGCCTTCGCCTCCGGTAAGCCCGAAACCCTGGTCCACCACCTCCGCCACTTCACTCGATCCAAAGAGTCCGAGATCGAGGACGTTTGTAAGGCTCACTACCAGGACTTTATCATGGCCGTCGATGACCTCCGTTCTCTCCTCTCCGACGTCGATTCCCTCAAATCTTCTCTCTCCAACTCCAATACTCAGTTACAGTCCGTCGCTGGTCCTCTGTTAACCTCTCTCGATTCCTTTGTCGAAGCTCGAAACAAATGCCTAAACATAACTCTGGCTATTAATTCCCTCCGAATCTGTGTTCAATTAATGGAGCTTTGCTCCCGAGCAAATCTTCATATCTCGCAAAACAACTTCTTCATGGCCTTAAAGTGTCTGGAATCGATAGAGACTGATTTTTTCAACAGAACGCCGTCATCCACGCTTCAACGGATGTTCGAGAAGCAGATCCCGGCGATCCGATCGCACATCGAGCGACGAATCAACAAAGAGTTCGGAGATTGGCTTGTTGATATCCGTATAGTGAGTAGAAACCTTGGCCAACTAGCGATCGGACAAGCCTCGGCGTCGCGGCAGAGAGAGGAGGAGATGCGTATGAAGCAAAGGCAAGCCGAAGAACAGAGTCGACTAAGTTTACGAGACTGTATTTATGCTTTAGAAGAAGAAGATGATGAAGGATTCGCAGGAATTGCTGATGAATTTGATTTGACTCCATTATATAGAGCTTATCATATACACCAAACCCTAGGGCTTGAAGATCGATTCAAACAGTATTATTTTGAGAACCGAAAACTTCAACTTACTTCGGACTTTCAGGTATCATCAATGACACCTTTTCTTGAATCACATCAAACATTTTTCGCGCAGATTGCTGGTTTCTTTATAGTGGAAGATCGAATTTGGAGAACTGGTGGACAATTGATATCAAAAATGGAAGTGGAGAGTTTATGGGATACTGCTGTAAGTAAAATGTGTTCTGTATTAGAAGATCAATTCTCTAGGATGCAAACTGCAAATCATTTGTTGCTTATAAAGGATTATGTGAGTTTACTAGGAGTTACTTTGCACGGATACGGTTATCCAGTGGATCAATTGCTTGATGTATTGAGTAAGCATAGGGATAAGTACCATGAGTTGTTACTGTCTGATTGTCGTAAGCAAATTTCTGAAGCTCTTGCAGCTGATAAGTTTGAGAACATGTATATGAAGAAAGAGTATGAGTATTCGATGAATGTGCTTTCATTTCAAATACAAACGTCCGATATTATGCCAGCATTTCCATATGTCGCACCATTTTCTACTACCGTACCTGATTGTTGTCGAATTGTACGGTCATTTATTGAGGATTCTGTGAGTTTCATGTCTTATGGTGGGCAGCTTGATTTCTATGATGTTGTGAAGAAGTATTTGGACAGGCTTTTGACTGAGGTCTTGGATGGAGCTCTGTTGAAGCTTATCAGTACATCTATCCATGGTGTCAATCAAGCGATGATAGTGGCAGCTAATATGTCTGTTTTGGAGCGTGCTTGTGATTTCTTTTTCCGTCATGCTGCACAGCTTTCAGGAATCCCGTTGAGAATGGCTGAAAGGGGTAGGAGGCAGTTTCCTTTGAACAAAGCCCGTGATGCGGCCGAAGAGATGCTCTCAGGGTTGCTTAAAAAAAAGGTTGATGGTTTTATGACATTGATTGAGAGTGTGAATTGGATGGCTGATGAACCTCCACAGAATGAGAATGAATATGTGAATGAGGTTATCATTTTTCTTGAAACTCTTCTTTCAACTGCCCAACAAATATTGCCGGTTCAGGTTCTTAAAAGAGTTTTACAAGATGTTCTTTCTCACGTATCAAATCTGATTATTGGGGCTTTATTTGGGGAATCAGTTAAAAGGTTTACTTTAAATGCTATTATGGGTATTGATGTAGATATTCGATTGTTGGAGTCATTTGCAGAGAGTCAAGCAACTCTTATATCTGAGGCAGATGCAAATCAGTTGAAAAATGCACTTGCTGAGGCAAGGCAGTTGGTTAATTTGCTTATGAGCAATCATCCAGAGAACTTTTTGAATCCTGTAATCAGGGAGAGAAGTTATAATGCTTTGGACTACAGGAAAGTAGTGGCCATTTCAGAGAAGTTAAGAGATCCTTCTGAGCGGCTGTTTGGAACCTTTGGATCAAGGAATTACAAGCAAAATCCAAAAAAAAAGTCTCTTGATTCATTAATAAAAAGACTCAAGGATGTTAACTGATTTCATACAGAACAGTACATGCGTTCTGAAGTCCCTGGTATCTTTTCCTTCATATCTTTTCATTAATTATTGTTGGATAATCTTTTCATGGTTAATTGCAAATTTGATTTCTGCCAAATCTTTGCTGCACATTGTCTGTCTGATTGTATCATGAGAGATGAAAATTCATTTTGTATGTATTGGTCTCGTAATTACACACAAGTAGTTGTATTCAATTCTTTTGAGCCATGTGAATGGATGTTCTGTTATCTCTATTTCTATGACCTAGTGCAGTCTGACTGAGAGATTTAACTTCTGATTGATTAGACAAGCTCAACTGATGCCTCGAGACACCTAACCCCACATATCTTTTAGGTTATTTTGACATCCTCACCAGCTCATACATGCTTTAAGATTAGACACGCTAAAACAACAAGCCTAACATGCTTGATTTATGGCTGACCAATATTAACGAGTAACATCTAATTTCTTCCCTTTTATTCTTCTACTAGTTTAAAATATCCATCTTAGCATGCAATCATTAGAGCTCATGTTTGATTTGTTCAGGAAAGAGATGGGTTATTGCTAGTGCAAATAATTTATCAACCCTTTTGCCGTCAACCAGTTGATTTTTCCAGTGACAGTGGGTTCTGCATATTAGGTGTTTGTGCGCTGCTGTACTTCTGATCCTCCCTGTTCTGTGTACATGCACAAATGACAAGTCCGTGTTATAAGAAAGTAAGCATAGAATGCCAATGCACTAACAAATTTTGGATAATAATTGTTCTGGTAGCAGATGTCTGGGATTCTGGGTATAATAAAGGGTTTCTTAGTAGTGGAATAGATAGTGGTCTTACGTGCCTGAGTGGAAGGGCTTGATAGCTTAAGCAAGAGGTCTCGGGGCCTTAAGGATTAGTCCTGGGCAAAGTTAAAGTGTGAGCAGGGGACAAGGCACATAGGAGGGTGTGGGGTCAATTGACCGTTGGGAAAAAAAATTATTTTATAATATATGATAAATTCAAAAGACATTCAAGTGTAATGAATAAATTGACTTCACTAAAACTTTATAAATTTTTTAATATACGGGGTCAAATTAAATTTTTTATAACTTCTAAATTCCATATTACTTCTACTTCTTCCTTGATGTATGCATCTTCCTCTAATATTTTTAAAATAAATAATAATCTAATTTATACAGTATTAATTTTTTTAACATAAGAACTTTAAATATTTATTAACTTGTGTATGCATCACAATGTTTTGACTCCACTAAATACAAATCATGGCTTGGCCACAGGGTGTGAGCGTGGGGAAAAAGATAGTGGGTCTTGACATGCAAAAGAATATATCAGATCTACAAGAAGATGGGACATTATTGCAGTGAAAGTTACCCTTGCTAAAAAAATTGTTGATGGAACATCTTGGATTTCTTATATCATACATTTGTTATTATAGGCGGTTGTTGATGAACCTTTTTGTCTCTCTGGTGACTAATATGGTTCCACGCTCGTATTTAACCAGTGGGTTTGAATGTTTGTTAGAGATGATACTTCTGTTGTTTTGAATCTAGTTATATATATCTAGTCTATTGTGGGTAAATTAGTAGGCATGCCGTTGACAATGGATGAATGAAAGGTAGGCGGAGAAGATGCAGAGAGGAAAAACAAATACAACTATATATTGAATTTTTTGGTCAATATGTTATACAGAGAAGTATAAAGAATTTAGGGTTTACAGCACTTAATTTTTTTAATCAATTCAAAATAATAGACGGAAAATAAATTTTAGAAAACCCAAAATATATTACTAGTAGAAATCAAGGTCTTGGGAAATGGGAATTGAAACTCTCTCCTTTGTCGTCTTTACTCTATACCCCAAAAAAAGGAAGTAAACTTTTTTATAAAAAAATAAGTGTTTATTTTTAACTTATATTATATAATAAGCCTATAGGCAGGAGTATATGGTTAGCAAGAACCGTCTTACCTAATTAATTATCAGAAGGTAGGAATATGTGGTATGCTTAAATTTGGTATGGATGAATACCTATTTAAGCAAACCAGAAACAAAAAGAAGAATGTAACAAGAAAATTACAATGACATAATACGGGATATATATCTACATCACAATTATTAGTCCATTCTTGGGCTGAATGAGGAATTAAAATCGGTCCCAAAACAGCACTAAAAGTAGACCAAAATGTATTGATTGAGGTGCACCAATAATTTCCGCCTAGGTAATGATTTTAAAATAATTAAAAAATTGCATGTGTTTTGGGTGGGAGTTCGGGAGGTTCTTGCACCACTCTAATATATTATTATTTTAAAAGTTATATAGGTAAATTTTTAAAAATATATTAGACAAATTTAATTATGTTATACATGTTTAAACTTTTTATTTGTGGTTAAAAATATTTTTAATTGAATTACAACAGTTTGAGCAATGTTGAAGCATTCATAAGGAACACATGTTTCAAATTTAAAACTTGTTAGTTGATGTTATTATGTTAATGTCATGTATAATTTTTGAATTTTATGTATTAAATATTATTATTAACTATGTAAATTAGTTTTAGAACTGAAACTGAACTAAATAAAACCGCACCACACTATAAAATGGTGTTATGTGCGCTTTTGGAATTGTCAAATTGTATTCAAACGATTTTATGTGCGATTTAAATTTCCAACCACACCATGCTCTACACTAGTCCATCCTTTT
Source organism: Panax japonicus (assembly GCA_020205505.1). Taxonomy (NCBI): domain Eukaryota; kingdom Viridiplantae; phylum Streptophyta; class Magnoliopsida; order Apiales; family Araliaceae; genus Panax; species Panax japonicus. Next base: position 85,454,339 of record CM035110.1, on the reverse strand, counting down.
GAATCTTTTACTATTTCCAATAAATATGTTCATATTATATCATTTTTTTTGTTTTTTCACAAATTTTAGACACCGATTGTGACACCCCCAAAATTAAGTATACATCACCCATCTTGGATCGTCAGATACATGGTACATAATTCAAATACAACTTACTAATACAACTATCGTGTACAATACGACAAAATATAACTGTGAGTTTGAATACAATTATTGTCTACTAGAGATTATACAAACTCAAAAAGAGTTCTCATTACAATTATTAATACACTATTTCACAGAATAGTGAGGACTACTAATGCTATCCTCTGGACCGTCACTCCGTTCCCTGACTAGTCCCCGCTATGTTCTCATTTCCTGAAGAGAACAGTGAAAGAAATGGTGAGCTCAATTAGCCCAGTAAGAAATATTATGACTAAGATAATGCAGAATAAATTATCATTAGCCTCCAACAATGTTAAACTGATAAAATACAATAGACATCAAGTTTAACTACAGCGGAACAAACAATCCATTAAAAGAGTCAAGTAGAGAATAGAATTTACAATCTTTTATGATTTAAAAAGTATTTCATCACTTTTATCGCTGAGACTCAGCTCAATAAATAATCCACATCATTAAATCATCCCTGCACTACAGGCCAATGATATTCTTTAGTATCACGACCACGAATTATCCATGTACTACGGGCCAAAGATAATCGTGATTTCATCAACGGTCTTGATCATGCCATAAAATAATTCATCTTTGCTCCCTTGGTCGAAGAGAATCCATAGCCATAATCATACCAAAAACTGTCCATCAATGCACTACGGGCCAATGATGACTTTTAATTTTCACATTATTTGTAACATTACGGTCATGATTATACCGAATAATCCCTAGTCATAATCATACCAAGTCCATCTATGCACTATAGGCCACAGATGACTTTCAACATAACATAAACATGAGGATGATGACAATGATATAAGAATTCAATAAAACAAGTTCAAGAATTAATTTGTCCAAGAACTACTAACGTCCAAATTGTCAACATGATACTGCTTTGTAGAGTAAAATTCAAGAATGATCAGAAGAATATTTTCATGAAAAGATACTGGATGAAGCGCAAATATCAAGGATATTCTACTAATTTCATGGAGTATAGAAATCAAAACTTTAACCAACTGACTATAATAAAGAATGGAATAACAACAGAAATCACCATGCCTGCGGTACTTCGCATCGACAGGTTATTCCAACAGAATAATAATAACGGAACCAGGTCAGGCAAAATTTGCACCGACAGGATGTTCCAACAGAATAATAAAGACGGAACCAGGTCCGGTGTAAAACACACAGACAGGATGTTCCAACGGAATAATAATAAAGACGGAACCAGGTCCGGTGTAAAACACACAGACAGGATGTTCCAACGGAATAATAATAAAGACGGAACCAGGTCCGGTGTAAAACACACAGACATGATGTTCCAACGGAATAATAATAAAGACGGAATCAGGTCCGGTGTAAAACACACAGACATGATGTTCCAACAGAATAATAGAAGAATGTCACCAAGTATAGGGTAGACCGCGTATACAGGTTATTCCAACAGAATAATAAGAAATGGAATAGCAACAGTTCTCTTCATGAATAAGAAAAAATAACACCCCTTACCGTAACAGAAACTGGATATAGAAAAAGAAAAATTGAGTAGCAAAAAGCTTATCTTCTATCTTTTTATAGTTTCTTTCTCTAGAGTTCAGTGAATTCGTAAGAAAATAATGAAGGAATGAGCTTCTATTTATAGAAAAATGGAATGCATAGTAACTAATCCATGAACGGTCCAGATTGATTTACTTTAATCTTACGGTCCATATTTAAAGAAAAATCTTTTAAATAAAATATAATATATTCTATTTATATAAAAAAGATTTTTACTATGCAAAACACTATGCAACACTATGCATAATAAAATATAATATATTCTATTTATAGAATAACTTTAATAAAGTATTCTATTTTATATAAAAAGATGTTTCTATTTTATTACGTTAATAATACGAATAAAACAAAACGTCATCATCGCTATAATAATTCATATTATTAATCGACAATAATTGAATCAAACTGAGCGACTTCTCACATAAATATCAATAATCAATATCGTGTGCTACTATGCAACAACTCATATTACTGTACTTTTACTACCCAGTAGTTCAACAGTATCAACGGTAAAACTTTCGTCGTTATTTTCAATAAAATATTTTTGTCGTTTTCTCAATCCGACAATAATTCTGTTGTGGGGTCCACCAATAATTGTACCGTCGTACGAATATTTTCCGACACAAAGAATATTCCCTGATCAATCTAATATAATATAACAACTTGCATACTTTGCAAAATTTATAAATACTACCCACAACTATAATATTATCTCAAATTCACACCATAATATTAAAAAATTATTTCGAGAAAATTAATTTTTTATTCATAAAATCTGGGGTTTCACACCGATAATATCATTTTTTTTAAAAAAAAAAAGAAAAGGGAAAACTAGTCAATGGAAAAACACAGTCAAAACTCAGCTACTAAACATGAACCAATAAGGTGGTGGTAAATTTTCCAAAACGTGCCCCATTCAAGCTCCCACGTGAAATTTCAATATTTGTCGTCCTTAACGTACGGTAGAGCTAGCTTCTTCTATCACCCTCTCAACACCTACAGCGGAACAAACAATCCATTAAAAGAGTCAAGTAGAGAATAGAATTTACAATCTTTTATGATTTAAAAAGTATTTCATCACTTTTATCGCTGAGACTCAGCTCAATAAATAATCCACATCATTAAATCATCCCTGCACTACAGGCCAATGATATTCTTTAGTATCACGACCACGAATTATCCATGCACTACGGGCCAAAGATAATCGTGTTTTCATCAACGGTCTTGATCATGCCATAAAATAATTCATCTTTGCTCCCTTGGCCGAAGAGAATCCATAGCCATAATCATACCAAAAACTGTCCATCAATACACTACGGGCCAATGATGACTTTTAATTTTCACATTATTTGTAACATTACGGTCATGATTATACCGAATAATCCCTAGTCATAATCATACCAAGTCCATCTATGCACTATAGGCCACAGATGACTTTCAACATAACATAAACATGAGGATGATGACAATGATATAAGAATTCAATAAAACAAGTTCAAGAATTAATTTGTCCAAGAACTACTAACGTCCAAATTGTCAACATGATACTGCTTTGTAGAGTGAAATTCAAGAATGATCAGAAGAATATTTTCATGAAAAGATACTGGATGAAGCGCAAATATCAATGATATTCTACTAATTTCATGGAGTATAGAAGTCAAAACTTTAACCAAATGAGTATAATAAAGAATGGAATAACAACAGAAATCACCATGCCTGCGGTACTTCGCATCGACAGGTTATTCCAACAGAATAATAATAACGGAACCAGGTCAGGCAAATTTTGCACCGACAGGATGTTCCAACAGAATAATAAAGACGGAACCAGGTCCGGTGTAAAACACACAGACAGGATGTTCCAACGGAATAATAATAAAGACGGAACCAGGTCCGGTGTAAAACACACAGACAGGATGTTCCAACGGAATAATAATAAAGACGGAACCAGGTCCGGTGTAAAACACACAGACATGATGTTCCAACGGAATAATAATAAAGACGGAACCAGGTCCGGTGTAAAATACACAGACATGATGTTCCAACAGAATAATAGAAGAATGTCACCAAGTATAGGGTAGACCGCGTATACAGGTTATTCCAACAGAATAATAAGAAATGGAATAACAACAGTTCTCTTCATGAATAAGAAAAAATAACACCCCTTACCGTAACAGAAACTGGATATAGAAAAAGAAAAGTTGAGTAGCAAAAAGCTTTTCTTCTATCTCTTTATAGTTTCTCTCTCTAGAGTTCAGTGAATTCGTAAGAAAATAATGAAAGAATGAGCTTCTATTTATAGGAAAATGGAATGCATAGTAACTAATCCATGAACGGTCCAGATTGATTTACTTTAATCTTACGGTCCATATTTAAAGAAAAATCTTTTAAATAAAATATAATATATTCTATTTATATAAAAAAGATTTTTACTATGCAAAACACTATGCAACACTATGCATAATAAAATATAATATATTCTATTTATAGAATAACTTTAATAAAGTATTCTGTTTTATATAAAAAGATGTTTCTGTTTTATTACGTTAATAATACGAATAAAACAAAACGTCATCATCGCTATAATAATTCATATTATTAATCGACAATAATTGAATCAAACTGAGCGACTTCTCACATAAATATCAATAATCAATACCGTGTGCTACTATGCAACAATTCGTATTACTGTACTTTTACTACCCAGTAGTTCAACAGTATCAACGGTAAAACTTTCACCGTTATTTTCAATAAAATATTTTTGTCGTTTTCTCAATCCGACAATAATTCTGTTGTGGGGTCCACCAATAATTGTACCGTCGTACGAATATTTTCCGACACAAAGAATATTCCCTGATCAATCGAATATAATATAACAACTTGCATATTTTGCAAAATTTATAAATACTACCCACAACTATAATATTATCTCAAATTCACACCATAATATTAAAAAATTATTTCGAAAAAATTAATTTTTTATTCATAAAATCTGGAGTTTCACACCGATAATATCATTTTTTTTTAAAAAAAAGAAAAGGGAAAACTAGTCAATGGAAAAACACAGTCAAAACTCAGCTACTAAACATGAACCAATAAGATGGTGGTAAATTTTCCAAAACGTGCCCCATTCAAGCTCCCACGTGAAATTTCAATATTTGTCGTCCTTAACGTACGGTAAAGCTAGCTTCTTCTATCACCCTCTCAACACCTACATTTTCCATACTTTGAAATCCTTGTAAGGACACCTGTGCAAAAGCCATCACCTCACCAATAACACCCAGTTGCACAAAATATTTATACACCTTTTAATCCCATCATAACGTGGCCAAATAGTTACCACAGCTAGAGAGTGTTAGTGGAGAGGGAGAAAAAGTAGTAGTATCTACATAAAAAGAAATACGTTCACAAAACGCCATGTCTTCATTGTCGATTCTCTGTTTATTCCTTATCTCACTAGCCCTTTTCTCACCGTCACCTGCTGCCGGCGACGGCACGCCGACGGTGTACGAAGTGTTAGAGGAATACAATTTTCCGGTGGGTCTCCTTCCGAAGGGAGTGACCGGGTACGAGCTGGACCGAGATAGCGGAAAATTCAAGGTGTTTTTGAACGGGTCGTGCCAGTTTTATGTGGATGCCTATAAGCTCAAGTACAAGTCAACGATTTCGGGGGTAATATCGGAAAACGAGCTGAAGGACTTGAAGGGTATTAGCGTAAAAGTAGTGTTTGTGTGGCTGAACATCGGGGAGGTGAGCCGTGAGGACGACGAGCTGTATTTCACGGTGGGGATTATATCGAAAGACTTCGCGGTTGAGAATTTTGTAGCGAGTCCGCAATGTGGATGTGGGTTTGATTGTACTAAAAAAAGGGATGGGGGTGAGTGGTATTTGAATCGATTTCTATTTTCTTCTTAATACAAAATTTCTAGTATTAATAATACTGTAGTATCTGGTGAGTTAATTCAGCTTCTGGTATATAATAGCCTATGTTTGTGTTTTGAATTGAGGATAAGAAAAAACGGATGCAACTAATTTAGAAACTAGTACTAGTAAGTTTTTGCTTATGTAATTTTTAAGGATATAAATAATTTTTTTTTAATTTCCAAAAGGAGGCTTAAAATCTATTTATACATAAACCAAAATAGTCATCATCCAGAAGCAGTCAAAAAATTGTCCTATAGCCTTGAATCAAATTTCGTCGCATTTTGGATGAGTTTCAAAAGTCTGATTCAATTTCCAGCATAGGAAGATCTAGAATTCCTGCGACTGCGAGAAGCTCTATTTGAAAAATTCTCATACCCCATGCCATCCAGAGACCCGTCCTTAATGCCCACTGCCCCGCAGTGCTAATCCCACACTTGTAAGGATGTACACGGGGCCATATTTGTTTACCAAAAAACATATTTGGATTGTATTTTTTTTTTGTCTTAATTTAACATTACTTTTAATTATTTAATAATTTGAAGATGGATTATTAGTCCCTTAATGTCGGACCTATTATTAAAGGGGGTATTTGATAAAAACTGAATGGATCCTGATTCTGAATGAGTTCTATAAAAAAATTATTTGATAATTGACATGTCTTTGAATAACATATTTTTATTATTTTACCCATTTTAAAAAATTTAAAATTACTGTAAATTTATTTAATACTACTTAAAAAAATTAATAATTTAATCACTTAATTATAAAAAATAAAAAAATCGATCACCAAAATAAAAAAAATCACCAAATCAAGATAATAATTTATATTTAAACCAAATAACTAAATACTACTAATTATATCATTTGGTATGCATTTGTGTAACTATTTTGTCAAGTTGTAAGTAACAAGTTTGGTGTAGTATTTTAAGTTAAATTTTATTTCTCGCAAACACAGACCATCACGTGATCTCCTCTTTAAGTTTTTTCCGGCAACTATATCAAAAAAGTCCGCCATCTATCCACAGACTACAATAACACCAAATGATCATAATCTATACTACTTGAGGAACCCATTAATCAAATAGTACCCAAAAAAATCCTTCAAAACACAAACCAGAACTCATCAAATGTCTCCAATCATCGTTCTCATCCTCTCTCTCATCTGTTTTTCACTATGGACAATTCCACTACCAAACGTCGCCGCTGCCATAGACACCGGCGACGCTCCCACCGCCTACGATCTACTCCAATCATACGGCTTTCCGGTGGGTATCCTCCCAAAGGGCGTAAAGAGGTACGATCTCGACAGAACCAGTGGAAAGTTTAGTCTTTATTTGAATGGTTCCTGCAGTTTTTCTCTTGAAGGATCATACCAACTTAAATACAAATCGACAGTCAGTGGGCACATAGCAAAAAACAAGCTCACCAACCTCAGTGGCGTAAGCGTTAAAGTACTCTTCCTCTGGCTCAATATTGTCGAGGTTGATCGGAGCGACGACGACATTGAATTCTCCGTCGGTATCGCTTCCGCGAACTTTCCGATTGATAATTTCGAGATTTGTCCGCAGTGTGGATGTGGATTGAATTGCAATTCTAATGGCAACAATGGGCATGTAAGGAAGATGAAATCTAACCCTTTTGTTTCTTCAGTTTAGGGCTTAATTGAATTTATGCTTAAAAGGTGAAACTTGTATTTTGTTCCTTTTAATTTGGGTTTAATTGGCATTGGCGCTTACACCTTGTTTAAATGTTGACTTTTTTCTCTTTTCTCCTACTTTGAGAATCGAATAATTTTTCCATATCTTTAGTTGTATGTTAACTGTAATTGCTTTCTGGTGGCATACTGCTTGGCCTGGAATTTTTTCTCTGCTATACGTGCATACATAAAGCATATGCATGTGCACTGGACTTAAATGTTATAGTAATAATTGCAAGTGGATCAAAGTTGGTATCTAAAACTATTGTGTGGTTATTTTTTTATGGAAATTGAAAATTTGTTTAAGAGGGATTACATGATATGTTGAGTAGTTTTTAAGATGATATGTGGGGGAAAGGATTTTGGCAAGAAAATTTTGTAATACATGTGATGTGTGGAGAGGGATCTGTTATTCATGAATTAACAAGCTAGTTCTACAGAGAAGTTTGTCTGGCTTGAACTCTTTCTTAAGCTGGCCATCTGCTTTAGCTGCAACTTAAAACTTTGTTGTAAACATTTGGTTACTGTGAGTAGCGCGATAAGATGTTTATCCTTCTTATGCATGTCCTCATGGTTGAATTGTGTTTATACTGAATTTTGAGTAAAGGAGGTTGCCATACTATGTTTCTACTTCTAGTGTTTATAGTTTTAATAAGTTAAGCAGAACTAGCACTAGAGCTTATCATTATTGACCGACTGTGAAAGATCGTTGATTGTATCGACTTCTTTTATTTATTTGGCACTTCATGGTCTAGAAAGTCAGATATGGCTTAGAGAGCCGTCCAGAATTCACACTGTTTTGAAGATATAATTTCATTCATGGTAGGATTTTGAGTTGATTGGGACTTCTTAAATTGCATTCTGTTTTCTAGTTTGATATTGATTGTTGAGCAATCAGCTGACGGAACAGCTCAAGAAATTCAAATCAGGAGTTGTTGGTCATTTCAGGACCCATGTTTGACACAATTGAGCTCAGTTATCTTAAATTCAAATTTCTTAATGTAAGCACTACATTGTGTTATAAAGATGTGATCAATAAAACAAATATGTCTTTCTTTTAGTATGTATGTCCAAGATGTACACATTATAATCCTTGTTTAGATGTTTTCCCCCACTCCCACTCCCACTCCCACTCCCACTCATGGAGTGTGCATTTCTTATTTAGTGTCCATGTAATTTCAGAAGTATCCATCAATATTTTTGGTTAGGAGAGACCATCTCCTGAGTGGGTTCGAGTCTACATGAGGTACATTCCCACTGAAACTAAAAAAGCTTGTTTGCTACCTTGATATGCGTCTATTCTTCAAAATGAAGGCTATGCGAGGCTGTATTACCATTAGATTTGAGTCATTCTGCATTGCACTTCTGGTGTCACTTGTGATTATTACACACTAGATTCCTTTATTTACCTAACGGGTTAGTATCTGATATTAAGAGGACTGTATGTTCTATTGCATTATACTATTAAACTTTGATTTTAGAATAACTTAGGGTTGAATCTACATTACGCGAGCGGTAAAAGAAGATAACTAACTAGTAGTATAAGATTCAGTGAGCGGGAAAGAAGCACACTAAACTCCCCTGCTTCCAAAATTTTCTTTTTTGAGAAGTCGTGAATTGAATTGACTCTGGAAAATATAGTTATGGTAATTACATCAAGGTAAAGCTTTGATATCAAACCTTAATGCTGCTGCGTTTGGATTCAAGGACGGAATAGAATGATTTTAAGTGTATGTTTTGTTGTTTGTGATGGTGGGTGTTGTTATATAATGACAAAATTATCACGTATATTCATTCCATTTTAATGGATTTTATTCCACAAAGGGATTTCATTCTATCAAATACACTATTTTTATTTCATTCATTTGTGTATTCAGCATAAACATAGTTTGCTAGTTGTGATGCTGTTGTTGTAATCCGCCGGCTTATAGGTCATTTAGTACGTGATGAGAATAACTAATGTCTTATATTTCTCATAAAGAATTATTATACGCTAATACTACAGAGAACCGACAGTCTGCCTCGTCCTGTAAAAATACATTGCTAGCAAGGCTCGACACAGTTTATGCTAACAGCTACCCGAGCAATTAAATTTTTTGTTCTTCTTTGCAAATTCTTGGAAACTGTTGGTATGTGATCTTTTAAATTTCAATTTTTTTTTTGAGATTAAAGAAATATTAACTTCTTTACTTGACTAAATATAATACTCCATTCGTTTCAAATTATAAGATTATTGTAGACTTTTGAAAGTTAATTTAAGATATTTTCAAACTTAAAATTAAGGTGATTCATTAAAAATTATGAAATAATAAATTTAACAATGAGAATATTCATTGTATTGGTTAAAATTAAAGATAATTTTAAGTTTAAAAATATTTTAAGTTGACTTCAAAAAGTTTATAATGATCTTATATTTTAAAACGGATGGATTAAAAATTGAAAAATTATATACATGTCAATAAATATGTGATAACATTAATCGCAATTCAATTTTTGAGTATATGTTAGTATTTCACATAAATGAGAAAGTCCATAAAGCAAATAACAAAAGAAGACTTTCAAATAATTAGCGGTAATCTATTCATTCAAGTCATATATATATTTTATAGAACAACTAAAATAAAATAAAATTATGGAACTTGAATTTTTACATAATATAGTATTTTGGGCGTGATTTGGATACATATACCAAAAAATATATGTACAGTTTGCACAGACTATACAAACATGTTTTGTTATATGTATCCAAATCACACCCAAAACGCTGTATTATGTAAAAATTCAAGTTCCATAATTTTATTTTATTTTTACTTGTTTAAAAAAAAGCAAAAAAAAAGGTCCGCATTTTAAGAAAATGCGGGAGTCCGGATCCTATCCGGACTATATATATATATATATATAAGTACAATAATTTTATTGAAAATATATTACTTTAATTTATTACGGCCAAATCTTAGTAAATCATTATAAAGTCAACACAGGTCATTAATATTAGAAATTAATTTTGTTCTAAAATTCTCAACTTATTAATATACTAGCTGGGTCCCGTGCCTCCGGCACTGTATGGACAATATGATTTACCTCAAACTTTGAACAACCAAAATAATTTATTGAGTGAGCGGAAAATTTAAAGTCATTTGTATTAAATTAAATTATTATTAGATTATTAGATAGATAGATGTATTTTATTAGATAAATGTATGAACGGTGGGATTTATCCCAAACTTTGGACGGTCCAGATGATTTATTAAGTGAGCGGGAAATTCAAAATCATTTGTATTTTATTAGATAGATGGGTAAACTGAACTGCTCCCTTTGTTTCACAAATAAAAAAAAGGAAGTTATTTGTAAAAATTTTGAATATTAAGGATTCATATATAAATTTTCAAATCTACACTCCTGAAAATAATTTAATAGTGTAATTTGATAATAAAATTTTGATGATAAATTTGAGAACAATGTGTCACATTATACTATTATCACTAAAAAATTGATTTTTTTATTAAAAAAAATAATAAATAGTAAGACTTTTTTTGGGTTGGGGTGGAGTGGGGTGGGGTGGGGTGGGGTGGGGGGGGGGGAGGGAATATAGTTAAAATTTAATCAAAGATTGGGCTACTAAATTGTAACATAGTAGTCTATTATTTCCAAACATTGTTCAGTTGTGGCCCAAAGAATGTTTGTAACAATTAATTAATCTCCGCCCCATTCAGAATGACCCATTAACGCCGATGCTTCTTAAAAACGAAGAATTGGCCGCTCTAATTAACTCCAATTTCAAGCTTCTGCCCAGCTCTGAGTTTGAATCAATTTGGCTTCAACAGAGAGAGATGGCCGAATTGACTGCTGGTACCGACGTTCTGACGAATAATACTATATACATCAACAATCTCAACGAAAAGATTAAACTTGAAGGTATTGTTCATTCCTTTTTTCTCTCTATATGAATGTTTACATCTATATGTAAGGGTTTGCAGGCTGAATAATGATTTACTGCAGAGTTGAAGAAATCGCTACACGCTGTATTCACACAATTTGGGAAGATAATGGAGATATTAGCCTTCAAAACCCTAAAGCACAAAGGTCAAGCTTGGGTTGTTTTTGAGGACGTTTCTTCTGCTACCAATGCCCTTCGCCAGATGCAGGGATTCCCCTTCTACGATAAGCCCATGGTTTGATAATTACTCCCAACCTTAATTTATGTAATATTATAGTTAATTGTTGTACTACGCCTGTTCCAGAATATAAGAGTAAAATAATTTTTAGGGGGGTGTATTCAATTAAGATTTTTAAAGACTTTTTTTAAGTGACATACTTTTGTAGAATTTGTGGGATTTTAATGACTTTCAAAGACTTTAAAAACTTTTAAAATGACTTTTATAGAATCTATGAAATAAGTAATAGACTTTTATAAACTTTTTATCAAGACTGTGATAGACTTTTGTATACTTCTAATATATCTTGCAACTTATATTAATTGTTAATTAGCCCATGCGTACAACATCTCCCTCTTTTTTTATGAACTAGAGTAAATCTTATTATATTATTATGCATGAGATTTTATATATGTTGAAAGCGTTCATATTATTCTACTCATTTCATAATACATTTGGATACTCGGATACCAATAAAACTTTAGAAACTACAGACGTAATACAAAAATTAAGCTCACTTTTCATTGAACTATATATACTTTATGCATATGCGTACGCTTATTTGGAATTATTGTTTTTCATTCCGGTCTACAAAAGTTGTCATCAATACTTATTTACGTAACTAGCAATTAAAAAATTAATATAAACATTTGCAATATATATCGATTTCCATTAAAATATTTGAATATTACCCCGTCTTAGTATCAAAATTTGCAAATAAAAATAATATATACTTGTTTCATGTATATTTTAAAATAGCAAGTTATTTTTCAAATAAAAAAATATTTTTTTATTTATATTCTTTTTAATAAATTTTTAATTTAGTAATGTAACATATAATAAAATGATGATAAAAAGCTTGAAGAACTTATATATTTTATACAACTATATATCACTATAAAGTACGTACTATATAAATTATTTTCCCTCACTTTTTTTTCTTCATTTAACTCTGATTAAGTTAATTTACGAAATTATAAAATTATAAAATATTGTGCATTTATTTTTATTTTTGAAATAATAACGTGTGTTTATTATTAAATAACAAATAAATTCAAAATTTAAAAATTTTGAATTTTGTACGTTGACTACAAAAACAAAATAAATATTTTATTTTTGTGAGTACAACATAAGTATTAATTATTCTAGATTATAAAGTAATTAGAAATATTGGATTCATGTGAAGTAATTAGAAATATTGGATTCATGTGAATTGTATTTTAAATTTATCTAGCTTATTAAGATGAGATATGAAGTCTTTAGAAATCTTTAGAGATGAGGTCAAACTTTGGATATGGGTTGATAGTTATAATTCTTCTTCTAAAGTCTGTCAAACTCTACCATTTAATAGAAATCTGAAAAGTCTATGACTTTTTGAACACCAAAATACTTTTATAGACTTTGTAAAAATCTTAATTCAATACCATCTAACTTTTAAAGACATTAAAAAATCTTTAAATGTCTTGATTGAATACAACCAAACTTTTAAAATCTTTAAAAGTCTTTAAAAATCTTAATTGAATACACCCCCCTTAGTTAAAATAAATGATCAAAATGACTTTTGAAAGTATAATATGCAGTTAAGCGTTTCATTTCTTAAGAAGATAATCTACTTGTATTAAGTTGATGTTATGTTTTGGATTGAGGGAGGATTTTATTTTATGGACTAGGTAAACATAATTGTAAATTATGGCAATTCGCCAGAATTAATTTGTAAACAACAAGTCTTTCTTTATTTATGTCTATTTCTATCTTACTTTCGCCAGAGATCTCCTTTATCTTTTACAGTCTTATATATGTGAAATTATTACTTAAATCCCATAGGGTTTACTCTCCATGTAAATATTAATCTCAGCTTAAGGGGCTCTGTAGTCTGTCCTGCTTATTTTCACATGGAAATACTTGTCAGTTTTCCTTGATTATCCTTCAGCATTACACATGTAAGAAATTTCAGTCTGGTAGCCAACTAATATATGAAACTTAAGTATACACATGATTCCTTTGAGGGAATTCAAGTATAGGGTTGCATATAATTGATCAGCAATTCTTTTTCTTTTTTTTTAAACTAGAGGAATTTGCCCCCCTCCTGGACTAAGTATTCAATGCTTTATTTATAATGTTACTACAAAGGTACAAAATGTTAAGACACTTCAAACAAACCTATTAGGAACTTGAGTGCAATCATGTTTCTTTATTGTTAGTAAATTGGCTTTCAATGATTAGCAAAGGTGTTTGTTTCTTGGTTATCATGAAAACTAATAAAAATGTTTCTACCCATAATACCCAAATTCCTTCTGCTTTTTGTTTGTCATATGTTGCTAATAAATTAATCATTATTCTGTGTAATCAACACAGAGGATCCAATATGCAAAGACAAAATCAGATATCATAGCGAAAGCAGATGGTACTTTTGTGCCACGTGAAAGACGAAAGAGGCATGAGGATAAAGGTAATATATACTTTTAAGTGAATGGTTTATGTGCAATCATGCTTTTTGATGCGAGCTTCGTTAACAGTTTGGGATCTTTTGGCCTCAAGTATTGTTAGTTGATATGATTTTGTATTGTGGTATTGACAGTTTCTTATTTGATGAGTATTGAACTGATAGTAACATATCATCATTGTTTGATCATATACTTGATTGACAACAGCAGAAGAAAGATAGTAGAAACATCAACTACTTTAAAATGTGATTTGTTCAGAAGAAATATCTGTTTGATAACATTAAAAAAATGATATATCTTTTGACAAAAAAGTTGTGACTTTTGTTGCGAGCAGATACATCCACAAACTACCCATTTATGTGCTCTTATTTTACATAGTTTGCCATTTTATCTGGTCACTAACAAAATTTGCCATGTTTTGTCGTAAAATATAGCAAAACTCTTAACATCATCATAGAATATTTGTTGTATATTGTGTGCTTCTATATTGTAATGCTAACACTACTCATTACTGTCTAGGCATCTACAGAGGAAAACATATCAGAGCTTTATTTTCTTTTATTTTTATTTTTATTTTTATTTTTATTTTTAATTTTTGGAGCTAAACCAGAATGTGACACCCAGAGACTATACCTATTCCTGTAAAAAGATAAACCTGAGTTCCACTGGAAAAATGTACTCAACAACCCCAAAACTAGACACATGTAGCCTAAGAAAGGGTCCTAAAACTTGAATAAAGCTTCTTCCGAGCCTCAGCACTCAAAATATCCACCAGATGTAAACCAGAGCCTAGCCTAATGGAACCAGAAAAGAAGGTTAACAAAAATAGTGTGTTCCTCTCCTTCTACAAAGACCACATCATGCAATGGCATCCCTTTCCGTCTTCTCCCTAATGCCTTTGCATGGCAACATGAATGGTTGTATCATGTTCTTTCAGATTTATGAATTGTATCGCCAATTCGACATATGATAATCATGCTTCAGTCTTTCTATCCATTTCTGACTATTTGCTGGGTTTTGGTATCAAGACGTAACATATTGATGGATCTACTCTTCGAGTATTCGTGGACAATACATTAGGTGATATTTGTGATAAAGATGCAAGCCTATACACATCCTACATGATAAAGTCCGACTTGGCATTTTAAGGGATCTATGATTTCTATCTTTCAGTTGATTTCTAGGAACAGAATCCACCTGTTTATTTGAGAGAGTATTTTGATATTTTCTCCATGCTGTGTGTAGAACTTGAATTTCTCTATAACTGGTTAAGGATCCCAAGGAGTCATTGTGAAAATTTTAGAAAGCTGATACCTAGTTTTGTGAATCTGTAAATGAATAATTGAGGCTTTTAGTCTTCTTCTCAGTTATAGAGTTCAAACTATTTGGCTAAAGATCTCAGCAACAATATCTTTTTAATGATATAATTTAGGAAAATGTTATTTTCACAAACCCTTTTTTATATATGTATTCCCTCCATTCCAAAATATAATAGAAAGTCACTAAAAATGTCAATATTGAGGACACATACCTTATCCTGTTGAGAAATGAGATACTAACAATCTAACATGTATACTTGTGCTTCCAAAAGTCATTTTGCTCATTTATATAGAAACAAAACTAGAAGTCATTTTGCTCTAATATTTTGGAAGGAAGGAATACATGGTTTCACAAGGTTTTGTCTCATGAGATATTGGGGTGAGTCCCACTGTTCCACACTCCCACCTTCCCACCTTCTGGTGAGAGGAGGCTCTTGGAACTATTAAAAATACTTGTGGAAATAACATTCCCTTGTATAACTAAGATAAACTAAGATAGGAAGTTGCATAGTTGTCATGGCGTCACGGCGGCGAGTCATGGCGGTAATCGTCATGGCGTCTGTATAGCGACAAGTCGTTACAATGTGTAATTTATATATTATTTATTTTACTTAACAAGTATATTGACAATAAATTTTTTATACATTAAAATTCAAAATATAACACTATGGAATAACATTAAAAGCACAATTATGTAAGTACTTAGCAATAACAATCCAAAAATATAACTTTTGATATTAAAAACTAGTAAAAGAAATGAAGAATTCAACAAACACCACATAGAAAATAAAGTTGCAATCAACCATCACAAATATGTTTTCTCATTTTAAAATTAATGGTAATTTTTTACCTTAAAGTGGCAATATTTTATCATGTTCAAAATTAGATATATATTTGTAAAACAATAATTTTTTTAATATATATATATATATAATTTAAATTTACCACTTTCTCTACAATGGATTAGAATTATATATATAAAAAGAGGAAATTAGTGGTAGAATGATAAAATTGATAAAATGTTACGTACCTTATTCGTTCTATAAAAAAATTTCTTCTTAACAAATAATAAATATTAAAGATGAACTTTTTGTTTTATATTTACTCTTATTATAAAATATGAGTTGTTTATTTAGTAGTTGTAGTATGGTATTGAAATTATGATAACAAACTTAAAAATATTATTTAATTTTGTACTATTATCAATAAAAAGTGAATTATTTTTATGTAACAATTTTGTTTTATAAATTTTATCTTTTTTATGGAATGAAGGGAAGGGAGTACTATTTATCACTTGAATAAAATTTTTTTATTTTATTTTCTTTTTTGTCAAATTAATAAGAGTAAAAGTTAAATAAATTTCCCCAAACCCAATAATGTCTTTTATTGGAATCTATCTCAACTACTGAGTATATAAGAACTTGGAAAAAATATGTAAAAGCTATACGAACACTCGAACTGCAGTCGCGAACAAGAAAAACATAGCAGAGAAAGCATTCGAACTGCAGCCGCGGACAAGAAAAAGAAAAACTTGTGTGTGGTCGCCGATGGAGTCGCGAAGAAGTCTCCTTGATGTGTCTCCTTGCTGCGATGGAGTCACGAAGAAGTTGTGATGCAGTCGCGAACAAGAAAAAGAAAAACCTGTGAGTGGTCGTCGATGGAGTCGCGAAGAAGTTGCGATGCAGTCATGAAGTTGCGATGGGTCTCCTTGTTGCGAATTGATCGATCGCGATGAAGAAAAGCATTCGAACTGCGATGGGTTGAAGCCTTGAAGGAGATGTTGCGAGTCGAAGTCTACAGATAAATGTTTTCTCTCTTTCTCCTTTTTTAATTGATGGGTGATTGATGGGTCATGGAGTATTATGTCCATGGGTTAATGGGTCAGATGATGGGTACTAATTAGATGAGTTAAGCATTTAAGTCAGAGCTGCTAAGGCGTGTGCCTTGGCAGCTCTGCCCAAGTCAACCTCTCGCCTTGTCATTTTTACATTGCCTGGACGCCAAGGCGTCGCCTAGACGATGCCGTGACAATTATGGGAAGTTGCCTAAAATTTATTGTCTAGCTGAACCATAACGAGTAAACGAAGATTTATTACAAAAATTAATTTCCCAATTACTGATAGACGGAGAGGAATGAAGCAATTGTAGATAAATTTTGGGATGTAAGGTAAATTATATGCATATGTTCTTTGTTTACAGTGTACATTCTCACTTGTTCTTTATGATATTTATATTTCTCCCTTGTGCTATAGGAAGGAAGCGTAAGGAGCAACATGATGCTAATCAAGCTGCAATGGGTCTGAATCCTGCTTACACAGGTGCTTATGGTGCTATACCTCAGGTGAGTATGTCTTGTACAATTCACTTTGTCAAGTTGTATATGAAAATAATACAGTCCTGGCCATTTCTAACATTGATCTGATTCTGAAGACCATTTGATGTCAAGTATCCAAATGTTAAGGAAGTATATAATATAAAACATGGAATTGAATACATATTGAATAAACTCACTATATGTGCTTGCATTCATACTCGTATAGAAATTTGCTTTAACTATAATTTCTTACATTTACTTGTAGTTCAAGTTCCTAATAGTAAAGCACTCGGAATGGTTACTGTGGGGTTGAGTAAATTCAATCATAAAACCCTGTTGGCATTTCAGCTTTCTGCACTCTATATGGAATTCTGAGAAGCAACATATGTGCAGCTCATCTCTAAAACGGAAGCACATTATCATAAGTAGTGTATTTACTAGTATTTTATTATAAGAGTTTTTCCATCTCTTTCTCTCATCAAATGTTGCAGTTGTCACATATTCCATACGTGGGTGGTGCTAAATCTGCTGTCCCGGAGGCTCCAGCTCCACCAAATAGCATATTGTTTGTTCAGAACCTTCCCCATCAGACAACTTCGATGATGCTTCAAATGCTTTTCTGCCAGTACCCCGGATTTAAGGAAGTCAGAATGGTGGAAGCAAAACCAGGGATATCCTTTGTAGAGTAC
Source organism: Panax japonicus (assembly GCA_020205505.1). Lineage (NCBI taxonomy): Eukaryota > Viridiplantae > Streptophyta > Magnoliopsida > Apiales > Araliaceae > Panax > Panax japonicus. The sequence goes on along the minus strand of CM035110.1, from coordinate 85,436,092 downwards.
GAGAACGAGATTCAATCGACTGTAGCAATGCAGGGACTCCAAGGATTCAAGATAATACCTGAGAACCCAATGTTGATTACCTATGCAAAGAAGTAGATGGATGATAATTTGTTTCCGCTGTTTGTACTTTGTAGGGGGAGAGGGAATGAATTATGGAGCATTAACATGATTTTTATCAATCTAATGAGATGTTATATTCCTTCTTTGGCCTCACAGATGGTTTTGTAGTCCAAAAATTTACCATTTCTGCTTTATTATCTCTTTACCATTAAGTTAGCTTCAGAAACCAGATGATTCGCAGATTCAAACTCAAACCAGCTTGATGAGGTCACCACTAGTTATCTTATCTTTTTATTTTATTTTTATTTTTATTTTTTTGGGGGGGGGGGGTGGGGGGTGGGGGGGGGGCTGCAGTAGGATCATAACCATAACTAAAACCTGAACAGTAACTGGCACTTGAAATGTGATGGATAATGTTCTCTTTTCCTCTCCGAGTGATTCCATCTTTTCCCTTTACTCTTATTCCTTCAAGTCTTTCAACTGGCTTGAAGGATCCAGGGCACAGAGACTTGGTGAACATTTACAATTGATTATACAAATTACAAAATAGTGGTCTACCACGGCTTATTTACTGGGTGTTCAAGGATTTTAACTTTTAGAAGGGCAATTACCCCCTAGTATAATTTGTATTGAAGGATATAACATAACCTACTAGAATCCTCTCATGGTATAGTTGCATACTCTTCCAATATCTGGAGTTGGTTTGTATACTAAAATCCAGAAATTTCTGTACTACTGGTAGTGACACTCAGGTCTATCTACCAGCACAATCCCCAAAGGCACTCTCTAATTTTCTGAAGATACAGAAACAGAGAAATCGAAACAAAGGTGGACAGTTGTGCTAAAATGAGCAGGAAATAGGGGACTGAGAGTATATCACATAGCCAGATCACCAGGCCAAGCACGCTTGTTGTATACTTACAAAGAAGCAATTACCAAAAGTCTCGGGCTAGCATTAAATTATGTTTGCTAAGACATCTGCCATCACATAGATAATGTTGTGTTAGTACAAAAGATATCGATTACATTAATTATACCCTCTCTAACTCGGTTTTGTGCTTTTCCAATTGGTCCTGTAATTCCTTCCTCCATCCTTGGATCAGTCTTTCCTGCTTCTTGATAAGTTCAGTCTTTGTCTTCAACTCTTCTTCCATCACAGCAATATCCTATGAAGATATCATGTACAAGGCCAATGAAACATACCTGGTCAGTGCAAGGAAAAAAATATCTGAAACTGCTAAATTCATAAAATACAATCACAATTTGATCCATAGATTACCTTTTGGAGAAGTTCTACCTTGGTTGGCTGATCCTCACGTTGCAGACCTATAAAATAGAGCTGAAGCTCTTTCGCAGCCTCCATAAAGTCTCTGGCATGCCTCTCCACATCAACTGAAAGAAACAAAAAAGAAGCAATCTGATAAGCAATTATGTCAAAAGAGATAATGACTTCCTTAAATTCACTCTAGAAAACATTCAAGGGTGTAGAAGGCAGTATTTTTCTAACAGGGTCTTCAGAAAAACTATAAACTATTTTGAAGAGAATTTTCAACTCCATAATAGGGCCAGAAGAATCAGGAAGGTAATAACAAAGAAACAGCAAGCATATTCAAGTAAATCTAATAAAGGTTTTACAGAAAATCATCTATTCTGTTATATAGCGAAATATTATTAGTTACTTGTCATTTTTTAGAAAGAGAATTCCTAAGTTTGGCACAATTCTGATCTTTGGTATAGTATCAATTATGGTATATGACCTGACCCTTTGAATCTCCTTTGAACACGTGCACACTGTTTATGCATTCTGTTTTATACCCAGCGTAACTGCACTCAAGTATTTATGTAGATGGCGGTCCACTAACTATAAGAACCTAAATGTAACCTTACTCTAACTGCAAATTCTCAGTGCACACCAGGTAATATGCACACAGAGCATGTGCAAGTTTTTCTAGATTAGCTAACAAGAAATATTGAACTCCATAAAATAATCAGAAAAATCAAGCAGCATATATAAAAGTCCTTACTCATGCAGAACTCGCCTCCAAATGAAGTAATTCATGACAAAAGAATCTTAACAGAGAAACATTTCCTTTTGATAGTTAAATATTCTACTAAAAGCGGGAAAAACATGTACACCATGCCCTTTAAACTGGTATCAGTTCTTTTTTTGGTTACAAAGAAATAGAAAAAGAGCTTGCCATTAATTAGTACACAACAGTAAAAGGTAAGATATATTATACAGATATCTGTAAATAAAATGCAAACATAAGTTACTCTAATAACTGATTTCCAAAATGTGCTTATTTACTGATCCTTGAGAGGGGGCATAAGCTAAATTAGATCACAAACAAATCAAAAGTGGGTTTTTCTAATTGTCTCTCTTCTGTAATGAGTTAGTCAGTGGAAAAACCCTAAAAGCAGTGGTTAGGTACCACTCTGCGAGGAAAGTAGAAACCAACATCTTATATAAATTTGAGGGACGCTTATGCCTTAGTTAAGGGAAATAATTGAAAGCAACCCCTTGCCAGATATTTCACACTAATGGCAGATATTGAGAAAATATTTGGAATATATACAAATTTGAGGGAGGCTATTGCTCTCCTACCAGATATTTTACACTGATTGTTGATATTGAGCAAATCTTGAGAATACAGTTGTCAAGATCATTTTACCCTCCTTTCACGGAAATCCTTGGTGAACCCATCACTTCTCAAGTTGGATAAATCTTTCCACCTAGAGCTTGAAATAGGCCATAGATCCAGGATAATAAATTCATCATTTGAGGTCTCAATATCAAGCTCTTCATAACAATCATCATTCAATCAGTAAGTGTTCCAAACCAGTTTCTTTCGATCAATAATGTTTTCCGTGTTCTAGTTACTTGTGCTGAAATTACCTTAACACTTCTTTTATGAGCCTTCTCTGAAAGGAATGTATACAGTCACTAGCTCTAAATGCCACCTCTGCCTTCCTTTACGGTTATTTAATAATTTTTTTGGTTATATTATTCTTCCTGCACCACTTTGAGTAGTGATGTTCTCTTTTCAGATCAGACTTCCTCATGAGCTACAACGGGAATTAAGAAGAAATAAAGGAAACAAATAATATTAAATAGGTAAAAACTTGGATATAGTGGACTTCATATTGGGATATATGACAGATCCACTTGTCAAAGAAGCAGAAAGTTGATAATGTATAAACAAAAGGCAAAAATATAAAGGTTATAGCAATGGAGAAAGACGGTGAGCAATGAGAAGCTCATGAGCTTGTTGTCAGTTCATATTTATTTTCTTCAAGGAAACATGCATAAGGTTGCTAAAAAAATTATATTTGAAATTAGCGTGTCATGTAAGCTTCTGAATGCAAAACATATACAAGAAAAGGGCAGAGATAAATGATGCTCACTCTGATGCGAAGGGTGTGGAGAGCGGTCAATAGCTTGGAGCTCTCTCGCAGGCAAGCATGGAAGCAAAGCAGCCTCCAGCGCCATTACACAGGCAATCATATCCTCCCTCGGGGAAGGAGACTGCAGCTGTGTATCAACAGGAGACTGTTGATCCAATAGCTGTCGCTCAGCCATATTCTATAGTTTGATATTAACTAGCAAAGGTAGAGGGCCAGGTTAACAGCTCTCTTGGTTGAGTTAGTCCAAAATCCTAAAGCTGCAAGAAAAGAATCAATATGTATCACAGATGCATATGGCACACAGCAACTTGGATGCATAATACTCCCCTCCGTTCCAAAAATAATATAAATTTTGAAGGTCAATTCGAGACATTTTCAAAATAAAAAACATGTTACCAATGTCACAAGCTTAACAGAAATAGAAAATTTAATTAATTAATAGAGATGGTAAGAAGTAAACTAACATAGAATTTCCCCCTCATGGTTTTGAGCCATTTTACATCAAGATCGAATTTTTCCCTTTTAAACGAGACGTTATCACGAATTCATTATTTTATCAAATCATAATAATCAATATTAACTATATAGCTCAAAGTGTATGCGGAATTCACTAAATATAATGTTTAAAATTTTCTGATATTTATTCGATCAGAAAATACAGAATACAAATATATATGTGTCTATAAATATATAAAAGAGAGTGGCAGCGATGAGCGACTGCAAGCAAATTGGGAATATGTAGGGGCGAGTCTTACCGATATTGAAGACGGAATGTTGGCGCCAAGGGAGATCGAGTCGCCGGAGGGCTGGTACGCGTCGGTACACGGGAGATGAGTCAGCTCAGCTTACACTATAGCAGCTAAATGTAAGGGAAATGGAGACAATTACAGAAAGAGGTTTTTTCCCGGGAGCCCAAGGAGTTTTTTTTTTCTTCTTCATTTAATGAGAAGCAAAAAAATAATAGGGAAATGATATTTTCACTTATTAGTATGTAAAAATATTATTTACATGATATATTTAAGATAGATTTACGTGAAAATATTATTTTAATATATAGAAATATTAGTTTTTAAAATAATATTTTTTTTATATATTATTTGATCATTGATTTTTTAAAATTTATTTAAAAGATTTTTAAACTTAAAATTAATATAAATTCTTTTAATTTAAATTAATATAATAATAAATATTATAAATTATTAAGAAATTATTATTCATTGTAAGTTTTATTTTTTCATAATTTTTAATGAGTCATGTCAATTTAAGTTTAAAAATATCTCAAATTTATTTTCAAAAATCAATTCATATAATTTGAAACAGAGTTGGTAATTGATAACTATTTTTTGTTTTGAAAAAAGTGAAAGTAAAGTCAAATTTGAAAGTAAAAAAAGTGAAAATACAAAAAAAATATTCAATTTTAGCAACACAATGGGGTTGTTTTAACTCAAATGAGGTGCGGACATCATTTATTGTCAATAATAAAATTTCAAACTCTACTTCTTCATAAAATAGAATAAAATTAACATTTAAATATAATTATCAAATAATATTATTTAATTTTTAATTTTTAAAATAAAATGCATAAATATAGAAGTAAAAACAGTTACCAAACGAACCCTTAAACAGTGATTAAAAAAAATGAAAATCTATTAAGTTTGGAAGGATATTGCCTGTGAGTTCATTGTTTTGTTTTTAACTTCAGTAACATTTTTTGTGCTTTAAAATATGAGATTATTTTTAATTTTTAGATATAAATAAATTTACTAAGTACTTGACAAAATTTTATTTCCTTTTATTTTGTTTTTACTCACTTAAAAATTTATAGTCCAAGGATATAGTCTGAAGTCAAAACTACATATACATTCCGGGTCAAGATCAATGTAGAAGGAGCCGCTAACAGACTGTCCAGGCCCAACAGGTGTTGGGGGCCTCATTAGAGATGCCCAGGAAGAATTTATAGTTACTTGAAAAAATAAAGGGTATTTTGAGTTAAATAAATAAAATCGATTCTTGGATAAAGATTATTTTCATTTCAAATAAATAGACTCTTTATTTTAAAATATGACATCATAATACAAGGGAAAAAAATAATTTTAAATCTGAACTATAAAATGAAAGTCTCTATTTATTTAATAAAAAAAAGATCCTAATCCGTCTTTGTAAAAACATCATGGCATGCAAAGATTGGACATACCTTCATAATTGATAATATCATCTATATCTTGGTCTTAATTTTCTTCTACACGTACCTAGGCCCTAGCTAGCTACAACAAATTCAACATTTGCTTATATATATATATATATATATATATATATATATATATATATATATATATATATATATATATATAAAAGTTATTATTAATTGCTTCATGCATGTCACCCTTTCACCGGGAAATTAAATATATAAAACGAAAGAGAAAATAAAATATATTTATTTAAAGAATGCAACTCCTCTTATATTAGTTCTCACCGAACAAAGTCAATGTATGCATCAAGTATGGTGGAAAATTTTGGTACATAAGGGAATGATCATTAGGGTTTGACAACATATATTATACTGTCACCCAAAAAAGCATTTACTATGGCTATATATATATATATGAGCTATATGTATATACATAGCTGTGTATTACACAGTAAGGCTTTGGCGACAGATTTTTTAGGCTATTGCAACGGTAAATTGTCGCCATTTACCGTCGCCATAGCCCAGAATAGCTACGACGACAGGTGAAATCGTCGCTATAGCCCAAAAAACCGTCGTAATAGCCTACTGTGTAATACACAATTGTGTACATACATTTTTCCTTTTATATATATATATATATATATATAACCATCACACGCCAATATTTATGGATTTAGATTTGGTCACATCCACAATCTAGCTATTACCTCCCTCCGTCCCAAAGCATACATAAATATGAAAAATACATTTTAATTTCTTAAAATTTATTTATAAAATCTTTAAAAAAGTTTTACGAGTAATAAGTATTTTAAATAGTAAGTAATAATTTTTAGTTAATGGTATTTTCTTTTTTATTCAACAAGACTGAATTCTTGCATTTTATTTCTTGTAAATGGTAATAATTTTAATTAGTCGATTGGTTTAATTAACGGAATTCTTTCTTTATATATATATATATATATATATAAAAGAAAAGAAGAGAAGAGAAAAGAGAAGAGAGAGAGAGAGAGAGAGCTAGCTATCTAATCCTCCTCTACGTACTTTAATTAAATTGCTCTGCTTCTCTCTCAAATTAAAATGCATGGACGACTCACTCGATCAGCCATTTCATATATAGAGTATTATCATAGACCGGAGTGGAGTAGTAAATGAAACTTGCTGGCAACAACACGCAAAGGCATAACAAAAAAAACACTCCTTACGTTATTCTCAGGCAGACACCCTTTAATTAATCTGCACTTCTTCTCCGTACGTACGGTCCCACCCAGGCCACCACCATGCACCATCTTGTGATCATAATTCAAAGCTACCAGATCATTATTAAAAAAATAGTCATTTGAGATGGCAAAAATCAGTCGTAAAAAGTAAAAAAATCATCACGAAAGGTTTACGTGATGACTTTAAGTATCACAATGGCGGTCTTGTATACGCCGATCATGAAAGGTTTTACGTGATGATTTTGACAATTACGCAAACAGTTAGTGCTTTTGTGATGATTTATACAATCACATTAACACGTAATCTATTGTGATTGTCAAAGTCATCACAAAAAATAAGACTTTAGGGATCAAAGGTAAGAACGTGAATCTCTATTTAAGTATAATTTATTTCACTGTATTAATTGTATCAAGTGATATTTGTAGGATTCGAACTCTCCCCCCATTTACAAACTAAATAACGAGTATTACCACTACACCAAAGCGTAAATCATGATTATAATTTTAAAGCAAAATATAGAAGGAAACATATGTGAGTTTACTTACTAAACAAAAGTACTTTCACATAAGATTTGGTGATTATAATGGCAGTCACAAATACTCTATAATGATGGTAAAATTAGCCATCACTGAGAGCCATCATATATTTTATTATTATTTTGTGATGACTTAAAAATTCCATCACAAAATACATTTTTTTGTAATTGCAAATAAAAGTCGTCACAAAAATCTATCTTTTTTAATGATTGTCATGGCTGTCATAAAATATTGTTTTTATTATTTCTTATATTAAAATATTAGTGATGGCTTAAATGCAATCACGAAAAGTATATATCTATAAGTGATGACTTAGTGCGTCACAAAAAAAAAATTTATTTTGGGTGAAAATCTTGGTGTGATTGACATGACCAGCACAATTAAAATATATTGATGGCAAGATTAATCATCACTAAGAGCCATCATATATACTATTATTTTGTGACTGCTTAAAAAGTTTATCACAAATTACTATCTTTTGTGATTGTTTTTAAAAAACTATCACAAAGTTTCATCACATATTCTTATTTTTCTAATAGTGGATGTACAATATATATATATATATATGCTAACTTTGATCCTAATTAACATGCATGCATATAATTAAATTTGTATAGCTATAGCATCTATAATATAAAACAGAGCGGAGAGAGAAAATAGACAAACGTCACATAAAGTTTACGTCAGCTGCTCTCTCTCTCATTCCAGTTTATTCAAATTTTAAACCCTCTATCTATTCTACCACACACACAGAGCTCTCTCTCTCATTCCCCCTACATACAAATATGTGTTCTCATTATGTTTCAGATTTACAATTGTTTAATTTTGACTCACATATTTCGATAATTTTTAAATTTCAAATATTTTCAGGTATATATTGAAGGATACATGGTGTAAGCTGTAAAGTAAAGGGTCTTATACTCAACATGTTGTTTCTCTATTTTCTGCATGTATGTATTCATTGTGTTTCGTCTTTTGTAAAGTTAGCTAATTATACATGGTTATGATGATTTTGGGTATGGAATGATGGTTTTTATGGTGGTTTGGATATGTATGGATGATTGTAGTTTTGTAAACATGTTTAGATTTTTTTGGATATCTATTTTTAAAGGAAACTCTGCCGAAATTTCTTGAAATTAGTAGCGACTAGCTTGATATTTTGGTGGTTGGATGTGTTGATGATTGAGTATGTATTAATTTCTTCATATATGTATTTTTTTGTGTTTCGTATTTTGTAAATTTAACTAATTATGCATGGTTATGATTATTTTGGGTATGGAATGATGATTTTTTTGGTGGTTTGGATATGTGTGAATGATTGTAAGTTTTATAGACATGTTTATATTTGTCTGGATATCTATTTTTAAAGGAAATTCTGTCGAATTTTTTGAAATTAGTAGCGACTAGCTTGATGTTTTGGTGGTTAGATATGTGTTGATGATTGTGTGTTCCGTATTTTGTAAAGTTAACTAATTATACATGGTTATGATAATTTTGGGTATGAAATGATAATTTTTTTTGTGGTTTGGATATGTAATGATGATTGTAAGTTTTGTAGACAGGTTTAGAATTTTCTGGATATTTATTTTTAAAAGAAATTTTGCCGAAATTTCTTGAAATTAGTACCGACTAGCTCGATGTATTGGTGGTTGGATATGTATTGATGATTGAGTATGTATTAATTGTTGTGGTGCATGTGTCTTTAGATAATATAATATTTTTTAAATTTTAATTTAATTTTTCGTTACACCGTGCCTTCAGGCACGGGTTATAGCTAGTATTACTATATTTGCATATGTGACGAGGGAGGTATACTCCACTGCTAAATTGACTAATTCATTAGTAAGTTGCTTTTTTCCTAAAAAATAAATAAAGAATAATTGCAAGTTACTGAGAGAGAAAAAAAAAAGATGAGAGAGCGTGTTTGTATTTGTAATTTTCTTTACCATGCATCAAATCCCAAAAGGAGCAAAGAAACTTTTGAGAGGTAAGATCCAACAAAAACCCGCCCAGTTTGGTCTCCCATCTCTCTCTCTCTCATAAATGATGTTTGAGCCTCATATATATGGACTTGTACTCACTCAAGCCCACGCACAAGGATAATCATATCATGGCATATACATGCAAAGATTTTTACGCCACTATTAATTACTTTGGACTCCTAACAATTATGAACTCACTCTCTCCCACGCCTATAAATACAAGAGCTCATTCATCCCATCTTCTTGTCTATCTCAACCCTGATCAGCTGAATTACTGCCCCAAAAATATATAAAAGGCCTCAGACTGATAAATTTTGTGACTCATTTTCCAATGCATGGGTTAGCAACTCCTTGTTGGAGAAGCAGGGCACGTGCAAACCCTGTCGGCTTTCTTTGCCATCAACCCTTTGCACGTGCTCCCCTTCTCCAACATGGGTTCCTCACCCCCTTCCTCCATCTGGTTCAGTTGTGTTTGCTAAATTATATATATGCTTACTTCCAACTATTTTTGCTTGCTACATCTTTATTTTCTTTAATCTTAATTGTTTACTTTCTTAGCCTAATTATTAGTACTTGAGTTTGATAATTTATATTTCTTGTTTTACTCGATAAATGGTTATGTATATATGTGAGTTTACTAATACAAAGACTCGAGGACTGTTCAACTATGCAACTGTTTGCTCATTTTTTGGGGGACATTAACAAAACAAGTATTCAAAGTGTATCTTAATTAATTTCAGCTGTACCAAAGTGGAGTAGTACATATATACTATTATACTCTAATTGCTAGTTATATAGTGTCTTAATGGCGTATATGCATGAGCCATATTATCTCTTATATATATACACACACTACGTGTTCTTTCATCTAAGAAATAATTAAATCATATATTAATGACCGTTGAAAGATATAATTATGCAAAAAATGGGTATTAAGAAATAAGAAAATATGTACTATTTTTTCCTAGCTAGTAGCAAGTTTCTTTAATAAATGACAAACAAATTCCTTTGCTAGCGTTCTGTAAAACAATAATCTCGGCTGTCAGTCACCAAATAAACACACACGAGTGATCTATACTAAATATCCATTAAACGATTCATAAAGTGCAGATTAACTGCATGCAAGTCATATACAAACTGGATAATATATATACATACATGCATGCTTTATCCGAATTACACGTAAAAACAGAATAAAAAATTAGATACCTCTCGTTGCGTATGTCTTCTTTGATGCGGAATATCGTACAACACCCACGAATTCTGCGCCTCGTACACAAACGCAACTGTGAACTACAATCTTCCTAAGATGAGAACATGCACTGATGCACCTTCACGGTCTAAATTAAGTAAACAAATTAAAGTTAATCACTCCGTTCTTGGGAGCTGATCTCTTGTGGCAGTTTTTCTCTCTGTTGGAATTGCTAAACGTATTACTCAGAATACGGAAGTAATACGTGAGTTTATAATATATATACCGACATGGTAAATCTGTTATACCGACTACCCTTGATTTTCTCCAACTGGTAGTCAAACAAACCGATATTACCTCCGTTCCTAAAAAATTGTCGTTTAAGGTTTTGACACATGAATTAAAAAAGTATCATTTACCAAGTAAAATTTGTTTGAAATTCTATCACTACCCCTTATGGGAAGTTGAAAATTATTAATACAAGAGACATAATTTCTTGGGACAATGAGAGAAGGTAGGAGTAATATAGGAAAGTAAATAATTTATTCTTCTCGAAAGTTGTAAACGACAAATATTTTGGAATAAATTTTTTCTTCTAAAACGACAATCTTTTAGGAACGGAGAGAGTAATAATTTATCAACATGAAATTAATTGATCCGATCAATACTGATAACTTGTTAATTAATAACTTGTTAACCAACAATATATATGTGTGTGTATTTGAAAGGAAAGAAAATAAATCGTTTCACATGCTCTCCGATCCAATTAAAAAAAATTAGAGATATATTTTTCAAACAATAATTTATATTCTTATATTTACTCATGAGTAGTGGTAGTTAAAAGATTTAGAGTTAAAATGTTTATATATGTATGTTGTGTAGCTCATCTGTTTTGTTTTGTTGCTGTTCCTTAGGATCTACTAAAGTCAATGTAAGCATAAGTATGGTGGAATTTTGGTACAAAAGGGAATGATTGGAGTTTGAGAACATTTGAAGAGTTAGGAGTGTGTGACCAAATAAAGCATTTAATCTATGCGCCATGCATGCCCTCTCCCTCTCGATCTCTATATAATAATAATTGATAAAACATATATATATATATATATATATATATATATATATATATATGTGTGTGTGTGTGTGTGTGTGTGTGTGTGTGTCAGTGTGTGTAAGGTTCACACGCCAGTATTTATTGTTTCGATCTACATTTGGCCATGAATTCATCCAAATCTATATATGTTCTTATTCCACTGGACATACAGACATAAATCAGATTATGTGATTCCAGTATGACAACATGTACCTTCACTTTTATGTACGAACTCTTTGGTTAATTCAGCTGCATGTGTTTGACAAAAGGGTACATACTTGGGATATAAATATATATAAACACTTGCTCTGTTTTTTGGGTCAATATTAGGTCTGCTTGATCGATCATTAATTAAGCGTGTAGTTTACATATTCAACAAAGCATCCATGAATAATTTGATTGATTAATATGTTTACTCGTAATAAAATTGAATATCTTTTATATATTTGCAACACAAAATGATTAAGAATTAAAGAAATAAAAACATGTAACTTAATTAATTAATATTGGTGCTGAAAAGGCAAGTGAAATTAAAGAAAAGGGCAACATTAGCATACGCATATGGTAGCGGGCAAACACGCAAAGCAATAAAAACATCCCTTACGTACAAAATTATTCCACACATGCAGCTAGCAGGGCAGGAGCCTGCAGGAGTATGTTGGTCAGTAGGACTTTGTACGTAGTGGATTAATTTTAGTAAAGCTGTGGCTTGCTCTGCCCCGTGATTAATTTCTATGTATGCTTGATCGATCCAATTAAGGGGATTAATTAATTCATCTTGCTAAATTGGAACAAATTTGATACCTGAATGGGATAATTATACCACCTTAATTTGGTTCTTTCGGATGCATGCTAGTGTTTCTCTCCCCCTTCCCCCTTCCCCCTTCATATATGCATTAATTAATTGTCCAAGGGAACCAACTAATTAAACTACAGTAACTTTTAACAGAAAATTCAACAAATTCTCAGTAATTTTTTTTCTTATATGGAATATATCTTTTATTATATTATATGTACACACACACAACTTTTTACTAAATATGCTTAATAAGTTTCTCTGTTCTTTCATAATTATTTAAGAGGGTCAGCTATGTGCAAGATTATGCATTTATTTTTGGCGCCAAATGTAAGGAAATCACTGGTACTGTAGTCACTCTAGCTCTCACAGGTAATATGTCTGTCATTAATTCTTTCATTTTGGTAGTTCCTTAATTCCATTGTTCTTCAAAATTCCTTCTTCTGATACAATCAACAATGGTGAACTTTTAATCTTGGTAGCAATAGCTTGGTAGTTATTTTGGGGTAGTTAAATCACAACTTATGGTAAAATTATATAGTTAATATCTTTTCTGCACTACTCTAACTTTCTACTCCCACTAATTTATTTCCACTCTCTCTCTCTCTTCATTATTCCAAAATTTTCTAATTACTTATTTTTAATTATTAATATTACAAAATACTCTCTCGGTTCCATAATAACTATCTTTTTAAAAGAAAATTTTAATTTATTTGTCGTTTACAACTTTCTAGGAGAATAAATTATTTATTTTCCTATATTACCCCTAACTTTTCTCATTGTTTAATAGTTTTTAATTTCCCATGATGAAATTTTCTACAGATTTTAATTATTAAATGAGTTTCTTAATTCATGTTCATAAAGTTAAAAAGATAATTATTATGAAATGGAAGGAGTAATTGATACACATAACTACGTAAGTGGGTCTTCAAGATACGAGTAGTATACATAAAGGGGAGTTCTCCATAGTCACAGTGCTAACTTTAATTTAGTCCATGCATATATAACTGTTCAAGCGGAGGGTGGAAGTTTAATTCTAAGTAGCACTATAACTGTTTTGAGATCCAAATGTATGCACTTCAGAATTAAAGTATACACAGCTAAATCTTTAGCAAATTGTTTTGAGGTTCAAATGTATGCACTTCAGAATTAATATGTACACAGCTAAGCATTTAACAAATTGGCCCATTAGCTCAGTTGGTTAGAGCGTTGTGCTAATAACGCAAAGGTCGCAGGTTCGAAACCTGCATGGGCCATAGCTTCATTTATTTTTGGATTTAGTTTATCATATTTATAGCATCCTACTTGCATCATACACTGTCCAAGTATCCAGTTTCCCATGCAGCAAATCATTCAATACTCAAATAGCATATATTAGGAAATTCTGAATATATCTCTAACAAAAAATTATGACAGAAGTTTAATGTGCTACAAAGTAAAAGAACCATCAATTAGCATGTCGTGGAGTAAGGTCAAGAATAGCAGTCCCAGCAAAACATACATGCAGACTTTGTAATAAATTTAGAGCTCCTCGAAGCCCTCTTCATCTGCTTCTTCCTCTAACCTCAGAAATTCCCTTCTCCAGGCTTCCATCTATCCGATGCAATATCAGATTAACAAGGAAGTGTGCATGTAATTAGCCAGAAGACATAAAAAAATGCAAGGCTAATGGCGTGGTGAAATAAATAAGTAGAAGATATTAAATATGATTCAACATTTAGGAGGGGCATCATGTGCTTGTAGGTAGTTAGGAGTTAGGAGTGTGTTCCCCTAGTGCATGTTAGTAGCTTTTGTAGCATCGAGTCCTTTAGTAGTTTAACAATAGGAAGCTTGCTTTGCCTTGAAATAACCTTTTATTTGATGAAAAAAATTGCTTTATCCATTCTCTTTATCTCTATCTTGTCCTGCAAGCTCTATCAATTTCAGCCTATTTCTTCCTCCATTGCTACTGTTTATTGCGTAAAACTATCAACTAACTTCAATTCTTAGTTGAACTTGTTAATTTGGTTCCAATTCAAGTCACAATCTAGGGTTGATCCTGACAAACAAAATACCAAAAAAAATTTTCTGAAAACCAAAACTGATGCCCTGGATGTCATGTGCAACTATGTGTCCGACTACAAAGAATCTTGGTAACTAATATGCAAATACAGTAGTAGGAACAATTAGAAACACAGAAATTTCTCCTGGAATCTCAGGTATAAAGTTTTAAAATGATGATCTCACATATTTTCTCTCTGAGGTGTCTCGATACTCATGAGATGCGTATGTCATTAAGGGTCCTTTCTGACTAGGAATTTACTAATTGAAAGAAGGAAAATCAGAGAGAATCCCAGAAAAACCAGATTAAATAACAAAGAAATATGTAAAGACAATGACCTAAAAATAAACTGAGGTTAAAGTAATCATACAAAAACAAAGTAGCAAGATTGTTAAATTGCTTCATCTTAAGAGAATTAGTAATATAGTAGCTAACAAAAAATAAGTTAAAAACCAGTTTTATTTCCCCTGAATCCCCCCCCAAAAAAAGAAAAAAAAACTTTACCAATGTAATAGCTTACAGAATATAGCGTCTGGTGAATAGATAACCCACAATGAACTATCACAAAAATAGAAAGAGTTTATACTTTAAACTAAATATGGAAATGCTGACTAACCTGATCATCAGAAAACCGCAAGTGTTCTGCAACAAAAAGTAAGTTCTTGTACTCTCCTAACACTGAGTCTCTAGCGTATGTTCTTGCAACTTCATCATACCCAATCATGTTCACCCGGAAACCATAGCTCATGAAAAGATTGTCCAACCATTCCTTTTTATTGGACTATGAAAGAGACAGAAAATAAATCATTCATATAGACCAGGTCAGTTGAAGACGACATAAACGCTAACACAAAATCAACTAACCTGCATCCCAATTTCAGTTTCTGCCAACCAGGCAGGCAATTCTCCCAATAAAAGACTTCCCTTCATGGCTAAATTACTAACTAGGGATAAAATCTCCCTGAAGTTTGCCAAATTCATAATAGGAAGACCCTAGAGAATAAACAACCTTAATCATCAAACCATCGCTCATTTCTCAGTGAAAAGAGTGACAAGCGATCGATTATGGTAAGCAATAGAAAACTTTTGTTACCTCGAACATCCACATACTTGACCTATTACCAGTAAATCCTTTACCGTGCAAAATTTGTTGTATGTCAGAGGACTCCAGTGGAACATGAAGGAACAAGCAGCTTCTTGGAATTTTAGCCCCCACATCTAATAATTTCTCAAAAAAACAGTCAGGTTAGTTACACTGCTTGTCAAGACAAAATTTCAGAATTATGAGATTATATCTGTGTCGAGCATTGACAAAAAAGCTGTCTTTCTTGAGCAATTAAGAATATAGAATACATTGGTGAAACAGTACACACCTTCAAGCTTTTGAGCTGCTCTATTGAATACTCTTTCTGGAGATATATCAAAGATTATTGTTGAAGTAGGCCAACTGAGACGATATGGCCGAGTATCCATGCCATCTGTTAACAAAACAACCTGCAAGGTTTAAATAGAAAACAATAGAACTTCAAACATTACGCATTTAGTCACTTCAGCCAATATACATATTAACTCTATACCTGCTTAATTCCGTCAATGTTCGTTGTTACATCGAGCAACTTATCATCAATGAACTTAGTTACCAGGCAGTAGTGGTGCAGATGGTGTTTCATATCCATCTGAACATGAGGAGGAACAAAGCAGGCAGCATATGGGTCGACGAAGAGAGGCTCTGCAAAGTCAAGAATAATTCAAGGCTTCACTATTTTATTTATAACTTCACATTCTAAAATGTACTAAATGGATATAGGAGTGCTTAACTCATTTGGATTTATTCTTTGTTTCAACGGAAATAGTACAAAATCCATTCTACTTTTGTTCAGCTTAGAGTATTCAAATATTGGTTTATTAGTCAACTCCCTCCATCCCAAAATGAAAAAACTTTACAATGTCAATGTACTTGCAATTCAACCAGACTAGATTACGATTCCAAAAATTAAAGAAAAAGTTTGTGGACTCCATAATTTGATATGCAATCTTGAATGGAGGGGTATTAGCAGAATAAGGTGGTCTAATTTTATGTCCTCGAATTTTTGGCTAAGTTATCCATGACATTCATTTTGGAGGGGTAGTATTACTTATTAGTAGGATACCCACCGCATAGTTACTAGTCTCTAGTACGATTCAGGAAGTGAACTAGCTACTAGCATGAAGTGATAAAAGGGTAGCCAAAACCAGATTTTTACAGAGCTCAAACAACCACTAAAAAATCTTAATCTCTATAAAGGCCATGTATTAAGATTCACCGTCAACTGTTGGACGATATGCCTGAATGAAAAGTTACAAAAAGACGGGAAAAAATTAAAACCAACATGGGCAAGCAAATAGAAGTAGG
Source organism: Panax japonicus (assembly GCA_020205505.1). NCBI lineage: Eukaryota > Viridiplantae > Streptophyta > Magnoliopsida > Apiales > Araliaceae > Panax > Panax japonicus. Next base: position 85,419,192 of record CM035110.1, on the reverse strand, counting down.
AGAGATATAGAAGCATAAAAACTGGGAGTTACCCGGACAATTAGTCTCCTGGAAACGAAGAGAAGCACGGCTAATAGCGTAATGGAACAATGGGTCCTCCTCTTCGTGTTGACTGGAGTTGATTTTGGCATTCAACCTGAAAAGTTTCACCGCCTTGGAAGAGCAAGAGAGTGATGGGCGTAATTTAAAACTTCACCTCCTAAATATTATATGCTAATGAGCTTATGGTAACTTATAGTCATGTCAAGGGAATACTTTTAAATTGTCAAAATTGAATTGGGACCGGATGGAGTTGAAAATTTGCCACAGCTTTAAAACAATTTGGACCAATTCAAACAAATAGCAGGCCTTAAAGAAAAAGAAAGGTCTACCATCTTTCTTCTTGAATGAGAAAATTAGTTATTTAGATTTAGACAAGTACTGGTACTAATCTTTTCTTTTTTGCAATTCCCTTATTAATTAATGTGCCGTTCAGGACAAACTTTTATGGAGTTTTCTTATTGATTTTGATTATATTCTACTGTTGGGTCGTGATATTTCTCCTATTGGGCCGAATGGATTGGGCCTACTTATTCAGTTAGTCCATTGAGTCTTCACTATTGGGTGTTGACATTATTGGGCCTAGTCACTTTATTATCTTTGTTAAGTCCTTCTAATATCAGACCAAATCAGTGGGTCGACCCATCGGATATTTAAATATCTACATATTTGACCAGTGATGATGACAAAGATATGACTGACTGGTATCTTACATGGCATTAATGAGGATTGGACAGTTGGTCAGCGGGGACCAGAGGGGGTGAGATTAACAGGAAAGCTACCTGCAGTGGGTAAGGTCAGGAGGGTCAGTGGCACAAGGAACCGAGTCTTGTATTATAGCAAGGAAGTCTTCGTAAAACAGGTACGTTTTACATTCATATATATACACACACAACTGAGAATATCGCTCTCTCTCTCTCTCAATACACTAGACATTACATTCCTCCATTGTTAATCTTGTGAACACGTATACTGAAACAACCCGGGTCAAATCCCGAGTCCGGAACAAATCTTGGGTCAAATCCCAAGTCCGAATCGAATCAAATCCATCCAAATAAGGCCTCAAACCACTAGCCCAATAGTATCTTCTTGGGTCATCTAGCCCACCACAGGCTCCCAAAAGGTCATGACTTGAAGGTACTATTGGTAGTTACTTAATTCATTATATGCAGACAAATTTTCCCCCTATCTTTCGATGTGGGACTGGGGTGTTACAAACTCCCCCACTTAAATTTCTGACGTCCCCGTCAGAACCGATCACACACACGGCCCAAAGATCTTTGACTCTCTAGCCTTTGTGGGATAATACCGGCTGGCTTCGTGTCCCCACCTCCGGACCTTCATCTCTCCATTGTGGGATAATACCACCAGCCTTCGTGTCCCCACCTCCGGCAACCCGATCGGATGATCCGACCCGAGCTTTCGAGAGTCGGCTCTGATACCATATGAAACAACCCGGGTCAAATCCCGAGTCCGGAACAAATCTTGGGTCAAATCCCAAGTCCGAATCGAATCAAATCCATCCAAATAAGGCCTCAAACCACTAGCCCAATAGTATCTTCTTGGGTCATCTAGCCCACCACAGGCTCCCAAAAGGTCATGACTTGAAGGTACTATTGGTAGTTACTTAATTCCTTATATGCAGACAAATTTTCCCCCTATCTTTCGATGTGGGACTGGGGTGTTACATATACTGACTCTCACGCCTGAGCTATCCCCCGAAGGAACAGCCGTCAAGCTTGTGGTGTTTATCGTGTTTACTGTGCAGGATCAGGACGTCTTACGTGATTGAGACGTGACAGAAGATCCTGGCGTTAACATTGGCGCTAGAAGGAGGGCATTTTCTAGTGTTCTTGAGTTATCAATCACAATATTTTCAGTTGTTTTACATCGGAAGTTATGACACAAATCAGGGGGTTCTTGTTCGAGATCCTCCGGCGAAGCCCGAAGATAGTTAGTCTTTGCTGCTGACAAAGAGCATGATCATGGCCGAAGGCAAGTAAAAGGCATCCCGCCTAGAACTCGGCACCGAAGTGGTCAGACTGATGAAGATGGTGGACGAAGCAGATAGAGCTTTGGAGGTTCTCTTGGAGCGGAGCAAGGATGTAGCTGAGCAGAGCAAGGATATAGTTGTGCAGATTCTTCGGATTGCCAAGCTGAGGGACAAAACATTCAATTATGTCCAGTCTGAAAGATGTGGTACGCCTAAAGATGGACAACTGTGAGTTGAAAAGCAGTCTATACACTTTGAGGACATGTCTCAAGGTGATCCTCATGACCAAAGAGCCATTTTCCTGATTGATCGAAGAAGGGTACTCCGCCCTATTGGTCTTCGGGATTATGGTCGAAGCAGAGTAGATGAAGACCCAACAGCCATTTTTCTGATTGATCGAAGAAGGGTATTCCGCCCTATCGGGTACTGGGATTATGGTCGTAGCAGACGAAGAAACTGATCCAGGGAGTATGCACCTCAGAATACAAATAAGGCATTCTGCCTCGAGTATCCTCACCAGAGTGACAGAAAGTTTCACCGAAGTAGATCCAGAAATCACACTCCCGAGAGTCCATTAAGGGCACACCGCCCTGGGGGCACTTGTCTTCAGGGAAATCCATCTAAAGTTGCACCTCCAGATGGAAAGCAGCTGAGGAGTCCGACAAAGCCGTTGCAGTACTTCAGCAGAAGCAGAGCTCGTGGACATTGCATGCAGTTGGATATTCTGTTTCGGACATCAGTACAGCAGACTATCAAGGGGTCGATCACAATAACAATTCTATTGCTGATGCATTATCGAAGTTGACCACTACAGATGCTTATAACTTTGATGACAGACGACGTTTTTCCCTCGGATCAGATGCTGGCAAAGTAGTCTAAATACAAGAGTGTCAATTTTGCTCTCATTGATGAGAATCTTTATCGAAAGACCTTTTTCGTCAACATTGCTCAGACATTTGGCTCCATCCGAAGCAGAGTATGTTCTTCGGAAAGTTCACAAAGACATTTGTGCCGATTATTTGGCTTGAAGTTGTTGACCTCCAAAGCACTTCGGCAGCGATATTCTTGAAAGAACGGGGGATTCAGCACAGAAAGGCTTCGGTGGCTCATCCACATTCACTTTTTCACAATTGATCCTGGTCCTATTTGTCATATGGTCACTATGGTGTAAGGAGGTATGGTAGGACTCGTTGGCCATTCGATGGCAGCCCATTTATTGTTCTACCCCGAGTGGTAGACAAAGGATCCTATATTGATTCTACCAGGGTGGTAAATCAATGGTCACTATTAATCCTGGTCCTATTTGTCCTATGGTCACTATGGTGTAAGGAGGTATGGTAGGACTCGCTGGCCATTCGATGGCAGCCCATTTGTTGTTCTACCCCGAGTGGTAGACAAAGGATCCTATATTGATTCTACCAGGGTGGTAAATCAATGGTCACAATTGGTCCTTATATCTTGATCCTTATATCTTGGCCCTTATATAATTGTTTCACCCCGAGTGGTAAACAAATGTCCTTATATACTTGTTCTACCCCGAGTGGTAAGCAAGATTTTAATGGTGCAAGGAGGATCAGCCGAATTCACTTCACACGTGACCGATCTCACACTTCGGAAACGATAAGTATACATTACTTTATTTTGTTCAAGTGTTGAGTTCAGCTCATTCAATACTGTTTATTAAATTCTATCCATTAAATTCAGTTCACTTTATTTCATAAATTAACTGTTATACGCCTTATCTAGTTCATGTCTTAAGTTAGGTTCATACAGATTAATTGATACTGAATTATTGACAAGAAATATTCACACAGAAGTAATAAGGCATGAAGTTGATATTTCATTAAATATTAACTGTTCACATAAAGTTAGAATTTTCATAGAAAGTTCTACAGCTAAAGATAAAGAGAGGTCATCTTCAGGCTTCTTCCTTGTCATCGTCACCATCTAAAGAGTCTAGAAGAGATGGATCTATCTTGGCCCGAGCTTTTTATTGCCTTCACTTCGGCAGATTTCATATCCTTTCGCATACATATGGACGATCTTATTGTTCAGCTCGGCGGATTTTCTGTATTCTGCCTGGATATCCTTACGAAAGTCTTCGGTCAGTGGCAGACTCAAATTCTTAAGGGCCCGAAGCTCTTTGAGCTCTTCTTCGAGCTTCTGACGATGTACCAGATGCTTTGATCCTTTAGCTTGACAGATTGATATTTATATCAGCGATGACTTGATGAGTGGCCCGGGACATTTTCAAATCTTCTCTGGTTTGGGCAAGGTCTTTCTGAAGGCACTCATTGTCGTGAAGAGCAACTTTGAGACTACTTCTATCTTTCATCAAAGCAGATTTAAGCAGGGTATTCTCTCTTCGAGTAGCCTTCTCTTCAGCTTCGGTCTCTTGGTATTTGGCACGGAGGCGTCCGAAGACAATGTTTGCCTCCGGATGATCAGTGTCCATGATAGAGCTGTTGCCGAACCGGTGGTTGTCGATATTACGGACGAAGGAATTGTAGAGCTCAAGTGAGAAATTCTCTTCTGATTCTGGCTGGTGAGTGGGGGATTCCGGGTTTTCAGACCTGAAGTCCGAGGAGGTTGGTTATCTTTTCCGAGCAATTTTGGATGATCACTTCACTTGTTCTTCGGGCTCCTCGTCAGAATCAACGGTTTCAACCAGGGTGGTTGGCGGAGGATCGGTTTTTGATAGAAGTACTTGTGGTTCTTCGGAGATCGGGAAATTTGCTTGGGTTTTCCTCTTTTTGGTGCGGAGGATTCGGGTCCGTTCGTCAGAGGGAGTATCGAGGAGGCACTCAGTGTGATTTTGCGTCGGGATGTGTTTGGGATTTCGGCCAGCTTGCTTTCTTCGGCGAGGTTGGCTTCTCCCTTCGGTATTCCCTTCGGTATTCTCTTCGGCTTCTTTGTATTTGAGACGGAGGTACCCGAAGATAGTGTTTACTTTGCAGATGACCAATATTAATTGATTAGTTCAGATTGATGGTCAAATCTCAAGTTCCTTTAGTCTGGTATTTCACTCCTTCACCCATCGGTTCCATGATGGAATTATTGCCGAACCGATGATCATCGTTGTCGCCACAGCTTCGGGCCTAGATTCATAAGAAAATGGTTTTTGTGACAAAGGTCTGAATTGATCGGGAGGCGGTGAAATATTTGTTGTTATATGTTCGGCTGGAGCGGATTCTTTAAATGGACTTCTAATCTTAATTTATGTTGCTATTTGATGTTCATCAGATGGGCCTAGGTAAACTATATTTTAGGCCTTTATTGATCTTATTATAAATCCTTTTGTCCTGAACCGATGCCATTTATAGTTTCCTATTAAACCTCCTGTTTAATAAAAAACTAGGGGGCAATGTTTGGTCGTGATATTTCTCCTATTGGGCCGAATGGATTGAGCCTACTTATTCAGTTAGTCCATTTGGTCTTCACTATTGGGTGTTGACATTATTGGGCCTAGTCACTTTATTATCTTTGTTAAGTCCTTCTAATATCAGACCAAATCAGTGGGTCGACCCATCGGATATTTAAATATCTACATATTTGACCAGTGATGATGACAAATATATGACTGACTGGTATCTTACATGGCATTAATGAGGATTGGACAGTTGGTCAGCGGGGACCAGAGGGGGTGAGATTAACAGGAAAGCTACCTGCAGTGGGTAGGGTCAGTAGGGTCAGTGGCACAAGGAACCGAGTCTTGTATTATAGCAAGGAAGTCTTCGTAAAACAGGTACGTTTTACATTCATATATATACACACACAACTGAGAATATCGCTCTCTCTCTCTCTCTCTCTCTTTCAATACACTAGACATTACATTCCTCCATTGTTAATCTTGTGAACACGTATACTGACTCTCACGCCTGAGCTATCCCCCGACGGAACAGCCGTCAAGCTTGTGGTGTTTATCGTGTTTACTGTGCAGGATCAGGACGTCTTACGTGATTGAGACGTGGCAGAAGATCCTGACGTTAACATCCACCAAACACAAATATTCTAGTTTACCCTGTTACTATTTATTTGTCGTTTTAAGATAAAATATAACAATTAAAATTTTTAATTAACGCTTCAATTAATGAGTTATAATTGACTCAAAATATCAATAACACCCTTTATTTTTATTTTAGTCTATTATGTTTTGTAAACAAGTAATCGGACTATTTTATAATATTTGGAGTATTTTAAAAGAATAAGAAATTGTGTTGAATTCAGCTTAAAAATAACCACTATCTCCTTTTTATAATAATTGATTTTTTAGAAGAAAAAAATTATTTTAATTTATTTATCGTTTATAGTTTTCTGGAATTATATCACCTCTAACTTCTTTTATTATTCCAAAAAATTTTCCCTTGGATTAGTAGTTTTTAACTCTGTTTTTTGGCTAAATGATTTTCAACTTCTTATAATAGGATAGAATGAAATTTCATATAAATTTTAATTATTAAATGATAGTATTAAATAACTTTATTAATTTATGTACGTAAATTTAAAATGATCATTGTTATGGAATGGAGGTAGTAGTATTTTATTAGTTTAATTTGAAAAAATAGTTATTAATTTCTCTTAAAAATCTAAGAATGGTAGGAAAAAAAATCTTGAATATGATAATTGAACATGAGTGTTTTATAATTTTATTTTTATTTTTTATTTGGTGAAAATATAAATAGTTACCTATATTTTTTTTTCTGACCGATAATTAGGAATTGAAGGAGTAGTATAAATAAGAAGGTTGGTAAGCAAGAGATGGGTCCAGCCAGCAAAATTACGAGTGTGCTTGCACACAGTCCCACACCAAACACAAAAACTTAAAAAAACATACACAACATTAGAAACCAGAGGAGGAGAAAGAAACGACAGCTTATATCATCATCATCTTCATCTCCCACCACACTAAAAATAATGGATTCCAAATCCCACACACCAGAATACCCAGAGCTTCAAACTCAATCCGAAGACCAAAACCAACTTTCCATTGCTCCAACTGCCTCGATCTCACTCTCTCTCTCCACAATTCTGCCAACACATTTTATTCTCCCACCTAAAATCTCTTCCCTTTTCTCCTCTCATCCAAACAAAGTCAAAATCCCCACCCAAATCTCAGCTATCTATAACCTCTCGCTTTCCTCGTCTCTCACCCCGCAAAAACCATTCTTTAAGTCCACCATCTCCTCAAACCCTCTTCAAAACACTCTTGCTTTAAACCCTCGTCGCCCTTATGACCCCTCAAATGCCGCCGGACTTCGCCGAGCTTCCATCGTTTGGTTCCGAAATGATCTTCGAGTCAATGATAACGAGTGTCTCACTTCCGCCAACAATGAATCCATGTCTGTTCTTCCCGTTTACTGCTTTGATCCGAGAGATTATGGGAAATCTTCTTATGGGTTTGATAAGACAGGCCCATATCGTGCCACATTCTTGATTGAATCTGTTTCAGACTTGAGGAAGAGTCTTCAGGCAAAAGGGTCAGACCTTGTGGTGAGAATTGGTAAGCCCGAATCAGTTTTAGTCGAATTGGCGAAAGCAGTTGGGGCTGAAGCAGTTTATTCTCATAGAGAGGTTTCTCATGATGAGGTTAAGGCTGAGGAGAAAATTGAGGCGGCAATGAAAGATGAAGGCTTGGAGGTTAAGTACTTTTGGGGAAGTACTTTGTATCATGTTGATGACTTGCCCTTTAAATTGGAGGAAATGCCCACTAACTATGGTGGGTTTAGGGAGAAAGTTCAAGGTTTGGAGGTTAGGAAGACAATTGCAGCATTGGATCAGTTGAGGGGTTTGCCTGGTACAGGAGATGTGGAGCCTGGGGAGGTCCCATCTTTGGTTGATTTGGGTCTTAACCCAGCTGCGACAATGGGGCAGGTTTGATTTTGTTTGCTAAATTATATATGAGTTGATTCTTAGCTATATATGCTGTTGAGCTTTTATCTACTGATTTTTTATGGGTGTTTGTTGGTTCTGGATACTAATGTGTATTCGAGTTGATATGATCATTTAACCTCCATTTATTCATGGCAGCGTCTTTCCTTTTATTTTATAAGTTAAATAAGAAAGACAAAGTCTACTGGGCCCAAATATTGGTACCAAACCATCCACTAGTTTCAAGGGATGCAGTTGTTTAGTTCAACTATTTACAAAGTGGTAAAAGAAAATCAGTTTATGGGTCTATAGATGTTTAATTAACCAGAAAATGACTTGTGATTTCAGCTCTGTTAGTTGTTTCCCCTGAATATGTTTTCCTTGAAACATATGAAGCTTTATACTTTGATAGTTGCTATCTAGATGTTTATTAAGTAGTTTTCAGTGTGTGGTATTTCTTATTTGACCATTTCTGTGGCTGTCTAAACATGTTCCTGATGTTGTTTTGTACTTTACTTCAAAAGGAATGATACATAAGTAGTGAATTTGTATATTGCTACTTGCAACTTAAAGGATAGGGAAAAGTTTAGGGATTTATATGATCTCAAGTCTCAAAAATAAGTATCTTATCTTTGAAAAGTTTTGTGACTTAATTGATAAATATTTTTGTGAGTGTCGAATCCCCAAAATCTACTTTTTATTTCATTCCTTTAGTGTAATTCCTTCAATTGGTTATATAGAGGGAGCTTTCACAAACAAGATTACTATCAGTGATGACACTATGAATTCACCAGAAAGTTACCTTTTTGGCATTATAAAGTTGGGTAAGGCTAGAGATGTGCAAATGGGACTATAAACTGTTGGATGCGGTAAAATTTCTTTGAGGTTGTAAACCCATCTTGGTGGAGTTTTCTTTGCGTTTTTCTAACGTTGAATCGTGAATGAGTTTGTACACTTGTGTGAGAGTATCATCTCCCACTCTCTCTCTGTTTTTATGTACCTTCTCCTCCCTCTCCATACTTTTGACATCACTGCAGATTGCTACCTACAACACCACCCCACCATCACAAACCAATTACCACTCTCTCTCTCTCTCTCTCTCTCTCTCTTGTCCACTTCCAGGCTTCCACCATCTAATGTCATCATCAGCTATTTGCAAATGTACTCACAGATCAAGTCGTTTTAGGATAAGAATGGCATACACACTTATATATACCTATTTTGGGCCCAAGTGCAAATTAGGGTTCACTTGACCTAATTGAATTAAATGCACAAATTAGGGTTCACATTATGATTAAATAAAAAGACGGTAGAGCCGGATATAAAGAAGCAAGACCTGAGAGAATTGATTGAGAAATTGAATTGGTGGCTAAAAGGGCAGGACAATCTGGGTATTATCTGGTGACTAAGGATATTTTTGAAATTTTTTTTATTCCAGAAAATCCTATAAATACCCATTCCATTCCATTTGGAAGGGGGCTCTCTTGGAACTTTGGACTTGGACTCTTGGAAGATTGGAGGACTTGAACATTCTCTCAACTCGAAACACTCAAGAAGCCCTGCTACCCTGACAAGGTTTCCGGATTTTGAGAGTTCTGCTACGTGTCATTAGAGTAATTGCTCACCTGTTTTTCTCCCCTCTTCAATCAATCACAGGATTTCTCTCCTTCTCAGTCAACACGAAACCCTAACCCTAGCAATGTACAATTTCTTTGCCCACACCTATATACACACATTCAACTGAACGCACAAATGTAAAGTTTCTATGAACATGATGTTTACATGTGTGGCTGCACCAGACTGGACCCTTAATTTGCAGCTTCAATTTTGATTGGTAGCTATTTAATAGTTCATAATAAATAATATATACACACATATGAGACTGAAGCTTTAACATAATTGCTCAGTCATAAGTCATAACTGACCTTTGGTCTTACATTTGTTGGATGGATAATCTGGCCAGAAGAGTAGTCAAGCAATCACAGAGCACACCCAGACAGGAGGTTTACATAGTCCAGCTGCGAGCCTATTTAAGTATGTGAAATGAGCAAGAGAAGTTTCACCATTAAGGTGACAAATACAAGAACTCTTGCATATCCTAGGCCCTGAACATCTATATAGTGACTAGTGAGTTATCCAACTGTTTTATTCTAATATGCCCATAATATGCTGGAATCCATGATACAAGAAGAAGAACTCACTATATTACCAAAATTGATTTATCTAGATAGTTAGGTCACTTAAAGTAACTTAACCTTGGGCATGGCCCATTAAACCTTCCTGACCGGACCTAATGCAAAGTGATAGCACTGATCAGTCGGTAAGAAATGGTTAGACCAACTAACTTCATCGGCGAGAGAGCTGGGATTAGTTATTTGGAGAGGTGCAAACTGTAGCAATTTCTATTATTTTGATTTGGACTATATTAACATACCATGTATTAAATTTTTTTCTGTTTCATGTACACGCACTTATTTGCCTACGGTTGAGCATTTTGGTTTTCTGACATCATTCAACTAATTGTTGATAATATTACTAGTTTATTACTGGTTTTTTTAAAAGAACAGAAGATTTCCAACTTCAGGACACCAATATGATACAGCTGTTTGTTGATAGGATGGGAAACCAGCTTCTAATGCTTCCCTGGCGGGAGGGGAGACTGAAGCATTGCAGAGACTTAAAAAATTTGCTGCTGAATGCCAAGCACAACCTCATAAGGGAAGCAAGGATGGTAGTAATGACAGCATATATGGAGCAAACTTTTCCTGCAGAATCTCACCGTGGCTGGCTATGGGATGCCTTTCTCCACGTTCCATGTTTGGTGAGCTGAAGAAGTCTGCTTCCAGGTATCCTTAGATTTGGATTTCTCTTCCCAGTGAACAATGTTTAAAGCAGTATGGCTGTGCAAGTGTGCAACATGACCTCACCTTGGATTATAATGTGATCTACAGAACAATTTCTGCTGCCTCAAATCAGAAAGATGGTGGTAGTGGCTCATCTGATTCTGGGATGAATTGGTTGATGTATGAGCTGCTGTGGAGGGATTTCTTCAGGTAATTTGTTGAAACATACTCATCTCAGTAGGATTTTTGATCCATATATCAACCCAGATAAACATTTTTGCTAGTCTTTATTCCACATTTCCATTTTATAATTCTTTCTACCAGAAAATTTGTCTCTTGATCCTAATCTTATTAGTAGGTTCCAGTGAGTTGTGCCTTTGCCCATTATAACTGTACAGTGAGTCGTGCATATTTCATTGCAACCGCTCCATTAATAGTTTCATTTTCTGGTGTTTTAGATTCATCACTAAGAAATATAGTTCAGCGAAACAACAAAATGGTGCTCCAGTCACAGCTTGTACTGGTGCCGTTGCTTGAGGAAGGAATTTGTGTTTATGGTGAAAATACGTTGGGGGTATATTGCTTCTTTTCTCTATGATTATCCAAGCTGTAGCTGTTACTCTTTTATGTGTAGAATTTTTTAAAAGTAAGCTGTTTATTGGACAAGTACACTTCTCACTGCCAAAATAAGTGTTGAAAGTGGAAGCTCTTGAACATTTTGGTTTTAATCCGTCTTTTAGTTGTGCTTCTCTTGGATTGGTATAGAAAAATTACCAATGCTGTTTGGAGTAGTTGATTAGAAAAAATACATTCTGTGGACTCCCTTTGGTGTAATTAAGCTGAGTTTATTTTACCCCTTGTACAAACAAAGATGGTAAAATTATTGGATGTCAGTGGGTGCTCATTTTTTCTAACCTTTGGATGTCAATGGCTGTCATTTTTTTTAACCTACAGTTTAGATATTAAATCATAATAGTGAAAAGAAGTAGAGTTAACATTGATATATAAAGAGGTATGAAGAGCATGTATGTAATGTCTAAATGTGTTATTTGTACTTGTTATAAACTCTATTAATACAAAGATTTTCAAGTTAACAACCAATTCAAGGAAAAGGAACAATAAAATAAAATTAGATGCATATGTTTTGTTAATTAGATACATATTTGACTTCCCTGAAAATTTTAAATATGCTTTCATCAAGGGCCAGCCAGGGCCACAACAAATCACCGTCATCAAATAAGTGAAATTTAACCATTAACAAATAAACTGTAATAAAAATAAGAGTTAATTTCACCCTTGAAATTTAAATAAAAATCTCAAATTATTTTCTGTAACCAACTGTTGTTTTTACATTGGATTACATAATGAATATTATACATACTCCATCATACGATGGGGGCCGGGGAGGGGAATGAAGAAAGACAACTATATTAAATTATTTTTTTAGGGGAAAATGGATAGGTAAAAACCCTAGATAATGCCAGATACTTTGAGGGATGACACTACAACAAAAATAAGGGTTCTTTACACTAATATACAACATTTAGAAAGTAATTACAAAAATAAAACATACACAAAATAATTACAAAAATAAAACATAAGCAATATAACGCGCCTAAAATCACGTATATATGTCAGTTACACACTTTTCCTATTTACAACTAACCGCTCCTAAATTCAAGCAACTGAGATCCAAAATTCAAGCAACTGAGATTCAAGCGACTGAAATCCAAATCTTCTGTCACGACACACCTCTGAGATCGGAGAAGAAGAAACTTTTTGTCGCGACTGCACGCTAAGATCGCAAAATAGCATACAAAATCAACAACAACTTCAAGTTCAGTAACGAAACACAATCGAACGACAGTGAATGTTGAATACAAAATCACAGCAACTTCAATACAAATCTGAATACTGAGGTATGTGAGATTAAAATTCATATACATATAGTTACATATGCTTACTACGAATTCCTATATTGATTACATTTCTTAAGTTTTTCACACTTAAAATGGTTATTACAAATTCCTATAACGATTGGATGATTCATTGATATATTTTTTTATTGTGGTTACTAAATATATATAAATTGGTTACTGATAATTGTGCATTTGTTTGCTAAATAATGTTTATTTGATGGCTTTATAATTTTTAAATGAGTTTGGTTACCTTCATGAAATTGTTGGTTACTCTCTAATGTTGTCTTGGTTACTGAATAACATTATAATCTCTAATGTTGTCTTGGTTACTGTCTAATGCTGTCTTGGTTACTATGTAACAATATATTGGTTACTGATTAATGCTGATTCGGTTACTGTGTAACATTATAATGGTTACTGATTAATGCTAATTCGGTTACTATGTAATATTATAATGGTTACTGAATATTTTGTTACTGTCTAATGCTGTCTTGGTTACTGTGTAACATTGTCTGTCTAATGTTGTTATGTATTATACATTTTATAAAAAGATTTGATCCAGTTACAATTTGGCAATAACTGTCAAGATTAGAGTGTCGGATTTTGGCATTTTTAGAGCCTAATTTCATTGGAAACGGGTCAACGATCAAAAGTCACCAGCTTTGCTGGTGAACTGCATGGTTTTTTGGTCAAATTCTATCATTTAGGCCTTCAAAATTGCATGTAAAAAATTAGTTTATTTTCTGGTTACTAACATTATGTAATTTGGTTACTATCTAATATTGATTTGGTTACTTTACAATGTTTATTAAGTTGTCAGACAATGGAAACTGACAGTAACTAATACAACAAATTTAATTGTTTACAAGAATATATAATTGTTTACTATTAGTAACCATTAACCACATGGTTGGTAACATTTTTGATGGTGTACAATAACCAAAATTGATGTTGATTAAAAATGTGGTTTATTATTGATTTGGTTACTGTATAATGTTTATTTGGTTGTTGTATACTTTAAATAATTATTTGGTTACCCCGTGGTTACTATATACTTGTATATTGGTTACCTTTCTTAAGTTTTTCGCTTTTTGATTTGTCGCAAAGTCAGTATACTGACTATTTTGATTGTAAAAATGCATTTGAAAATGTGTTTTATATTATAGTTATTAAATATATATAATTTGGTTGTTGTTTATTATAAATTTGATTTCTGAATAATGTTTATTTGATTGCTTTATAATTTTTAAATTATTTATATTGATTTTATTATATTGATGGTTACTCATTAAATACATTATTTAACTTTCTAAAACTGCTAGTTACTGTCTGATGTTGTCTTGTTTACTGTGTAACATTGTACTGTCTAATGTTGTCTTGGTTACAGATTAATGCTGATTCGGTTACTCATTAAATGCATTGTTTAACTTCCTAAAACTGCTACTTACTGTCTGATGTTGTCTTGTTTACTGTGTAACATTGTACTGTTTAATGTTGTCTTGGTTACTGTGTAATATTATAATGGTTACTGAATATTACTGAGTTGGTTACTGTGTAAAATTATAATGGTTAGTGCATATTATTACTGAACAATGCTGACTTGGTTACTGAAAAATGATGACTTGGTTACTGACTAATGCTGGTTTGGTTACTGTTTAACATTATATTTGGTTACTGACTAATGCTGGTTTGATTGTTGTTTAATATTATATTTGTTTAGCTTCCATCGTGCCGTTAGATGACAAAGAAAACTGGGATATGCCAGAGGAAGTAAGAAACATAAGTGTAAAACCACCGAACACAAGAAAACCAATGGGAAGATCAAGAATAGGGAGGTACAAACATGAGTCTGAAATCAAAATTCAAAACAAATGTTGCAGGTGCCAAGAAAAAGGACACAACAGGAAAACATGCAATAATCCACTTATTTTAAGACCAAAAAATGCCTGATAAATTGTTGTACATTAAGAGTGTAAATACATTAATATATAATTGTTTACTATAAGTAACCATTATCCATGTGGTTGGTAACATTTTTTATTGTGTACAGTAAACAAAATTGATATTGATTAATATTTTGATTTCTGATTATACAAAATAGCTGCTATATACTGATTTTAAAAAATAATAACTAAAATCCCTAACTGATTGTACAATAATAGTAGTCAAACACCATTAAATAACAGTAAAATAAATATAATAAATAAGTAACCAAATAGTTACATAACAGTAACCATAATATGTTTTAATGTAACCAAAATATAAAATAACATGTGTATCCATCATCCTGTAATGAAGGTGATATTATTTGTTTAGGCAACCCAATTATACTATGATATGTACACTTCACATTTGATATATGTCCTGAAATAAGCTTGTAACTCTGTGGTTACTATCAAAACAATAGTTGGTTACCTTTATATACATATTTGGTTACCAACTGTACATCTCAAACAATGTAGCAAATACAACTTAAAAGAAACAATAAATAATAACTAAAATACATATGATAATAATACATCCACAAACTAATGATGCCTTAAACTTCTCCAACTGACTTGAGTTCAATTTTTTGGTAATAATGTTGGGGACTTCCATGTAACCAATATATAACTTTTCCAATGAATAAGACTTCATTTTTTACTAACAAGCTTGTAGATAAATAGGACACTCACACATGTACATTTAACAATTGATGTTTGTCCTGATACAAGCTTGTAACTATCTGGTTACTAATAACAATAACCATAATGTAACATAATAAAACAGTAACCACATAATTATATGATTGTAATCAGAACAGGTTTTAATGGTAACCAAAACAGAAATATCATGTAATGAAACCCAGTTTAGACAATCCATGTATACTAAATAATTACATATTAACCAAAATAAAAAATAAAAGTATCTAAAATTCCACATTGAGGACACAATAATAGTAGCCAAACCATAAGTAACAGTAACCAAAACATAATTAAGAAGTAACCAAATAGTTATATGAAAGTAACCAGAACATGTTTTAATGGTAACCAAAACAGAAACAACCTGTATATCCAACCAAGTTTACAAAAATAATACATCAATGTATACTAAGCAAATACATGGTTTATTATGACTTGGGTTTATTATTTACAAAAATAAAACATCCACAAACTAATGATGCCTTAAACTTCTCCAACTGACTTAGGTTCAATTTCTTGGTAATAATGCTGGAGACTTCCATGTCACACCAATATATAATTTTTCCAGTGAATTTTCTGTTGCATTCCTCATAGTAAATATCCCATAACTGCAAATAAACAAAATCAGATTTACACAGTCATTAGTAATCAGATATAAACAACATATAGTACATACCATTTTATGCAGTAAACAAATAGTTATATATAATATTAACCAAAATATAATTTAAAGGTCACCAAAACAAAAACATGAATACCAAAAAATATACTAAAGAAGTAACCAAACAGTTATATGATAGTAACCGAACCATGTTTTAATGGTAACCAACACATAAACAACATGTATATCAAACCTAGCTTACTCAACCAATGTATATTAAGCAAATACATTGGAACCAAAACAACATATAAAAGTAACCAAAATTCCAATTGAGAAAAAAAATGGTATCCAAATCATAAGTCAACAAAAAAAAATATACTAATGAAGTAACCAAACAGTTATATGTTAGTAACCAAAACATATATTAATGGTAACCAATACATAAACAACATATAGACCAAACACAGTTTAGTCAACCCATATATACTAAGCAAATACATGGTAACCAGAACAACAAAAAACCAAAATTCCAACTCAAGGAAACAAAAATAGAATCCAAATCAGAAATTAACAATAACCAAAAACATACTAAAGAAGTAACTAAATATTTATATGATAGTAACCAAAATATGTTTTAATGGTAACCAATACATAAACAACATGTACACCAAAATTAGTTTAGTCAAGTACTATGTATACTAAGCAAATACATGGTAACCATAACAACATAAAAAAGTAACCAAAATACCAAATCAAGGTAACAAAAATGGTATCCGAATCACAAGCTAACAATAACCAAAACATAATGCAGAAGTAACCAAACAATTATATGATAGTAACAATAACAAAATTTAAATTAGCAAACCTTTAAAAAAATTTGGGTTGGAAATATCTTCTGGCTATGAACTTGAGCTTCTGTCTTAACTACAGGAACATCAAAATCAGAATCCAACTGCACAAACGCAAACAAATTTCTTCAAGTCCTTAATAGAACCACCCTTTGTGATTCTTTTCTTCTTTTCATCCTTCATTGTATCAACCATTCTATACAAAACATAAAAATAACAAAAATCCAAACAATCAATACCCCGTTCTGTTAGAAACATAGTGTATATGTATGATCATATTGACAATTAATTAGTAGAATGAAAATTAACAGAAATTAGAAGCATACCTTAGAGAGAAACCAGAATCCTTTCAGTTGTGAGAGAGTTGGAGAGAGAAAAACACGTATTAGCCTGAAAACATAGCCTGAAAGCCACGTATTCAATTTTCTGTCGGAGTTGAGAGACTATGGTGTTGCGGCAGCGGCGGCGAAAGAGGACGACGACGAGTGGCTTAGAGAGGAGAGAGAGTAGTAAGGGAAAAGAGAGAGAAATAGTAAGGGCGTAGAGAGAGAGACCGAAGGAAGATGGAAACTAATTTGTTATGTCAGCCCATTAATATTAATCTCTTAATTTAAGGACTCAATATTAATCCCTTAATTTAAGGACTCTTTAATTGTATTAGTATTGTAAATATATATGATGAAGTGTCATATTTTTGTAATTATTTTATGAATGTGTGATTTTTGTAATTACTTTTAAAAATGTACTATAATATGTAATTGTTCCCAAAAATAATCCAAAGAAACATGAAATAAACACAGGTAACCCAGGCCCAAATTCTTGGTCCTCCAAGCTCAGCACCCAAAGTTAGACGCCTAAAAACCAGAACAACAATACAACCAACAGAAGTAGAAAAGAAAACAAGCAAAGAGAAACTGAGTCTATCCGCATTCTGGATCTGCAGCGGTTTCCTGTATGCTATGAAGTTGTATAATGTGTTAATGAGCCATGGAACACCAATGCCCACATAAATATTCACCGAGTTGCTGCATAAACAAAGAAAAACAAACAACACAAGGATATCAATTCATCTTTTTCACCGAGTACCTCAATACATTACAAGACCAAAACTTGTTGGTCAACCAAACTCCTATGAATTAGAATACCAAGTGCATAGTTCATAAACTTCAAATAGTGGGTTAAAACCTTTTCCTTTTTTTTGTTAGATTCAAAAATGGAAAGCAAGAATGTGAGCTGAGCGAGCGGCACAGATCACTTAGCTTCATTTGATGAGATTGAAATTTCTTGAAGGAATACCAACAACATTTAAGACTTGCAAGCTTTAACTATGAAAACAAGTGTGTGTGTATATATAATTGCTTTACTGCTTGAATGAGGCAGAGATGCAGAGTAAACATTCTTATTCTAATAGCAAGAAGTAGGGGTAAGACTTCTAACCAATGGATACACAGAAGCTTAACTAGAACAGCCATATTTGCAAGGATATTTATTCATCAAGATGCAATCAGGAAAGCTGTTCAGATGCAATTGACATAAAATTTAACAAGAGTATAATGAAAAATAATTAGAGTTGAAAGTGTTAAATTTTGGGAAGACAAAGAACATGCTTGTGTTGGATTGGATAGAGGATTTGGCCTTACTATAACTGACTGGGGAAAAATTAATTGTATACTGAACTGCATCGGTACTAGTGGGCATCTTTTGGAAATATGGATATTTAAAACTTTGAAAATCATCTATTTGTTCAAAACATAGCTTCTAAACAGACTTGTAGAATTTGAGACTTCTATTTCTTTTTTATTACTCCACATAACAGCTAGGCAGAAAATTAAAGTTGACAGCATAAATCCTTTTCTCTGCTAAGCTACAAAAATAACTGCTCAATGAGAAATCATTCAGAAACCAAAAAAAACAATGTCTAGAATATCATAATATTCAAGGCCATAATCAAGTTTGAAGTTTGTTGGTGGAACCTGCAAGTAATGTTTGCAATGGCAGAGTCCGCTGTTATTTGACGTTCTGCAGCAATCTTGCTTGCCACTAAATCTGGCCACGAAGTTCCACTTGCCAATGCAGTAAATGCGATGACATAAGCATTTATTCCTGCAGGAGAACAGAGCAAGAAAATAGAATAAATCCACTTGCCAAAGCTTTAGGTAAACTAGTAACAAAAAAGTGAAAACCAGGACTTAATTTTCAGTCGGGAAGAAAACCTGTGATGCAGCTTATTAGATCGGTAAGCTTTGTGACGATGTACGCTATCCCACTAATGAAAATTAGAGAGCAAATGAAGGCAACCCACCCATGAGCAATCTGATAGGGAGGCACAAAAGCAAATAGAAGCCTCCATGGAGCAAGAAGTGACTGCCAAAAAATTATTGAAATATGCAGGTATATGCTACTCAATTTTCTCGATGCAGTGCTTTCCAACTGTTTCAGGAAGAAAAAAGCATTAAATGCACATTTGAATTCTTCTCTTTCAAGAGAATTAAAATTAAATGTGTTCAAAAGGAGTTCCACTAGTCGTATGTAAATTTCAGATAATATTGAACCCATGAATCCACTAAATCTTGCTTCAGTGACAAAGTGCTTAAAAACTATATTTAAAACTTCATTTAATTTGAACTCCTCTTGTTGCGAAGGGCAACAAATGGTACTAAATACATATACCAGAGGTCCATCTCGGTGAGAAGGTTCCAGTTCCATGAAATTAGGAATAAAGTAATGAGGAAATCTTAACAGTTTAGTATAGTTTGCTGTTTGCATGAGCTGTACTAGATATACAATGGTTCTCAGAAAAAGAGAAGGACACAACTATCCTTATTAACTCTCACCGATAGGTTTTGTATAAAAAATACACATTCTTAATTATGTATATAAATCACTAGAAAATTCAACCATCACATGAAGAAATTTTGAGGGGTAGAACATACTAGAAGTACAAAGGACTATGAATTGAGATTGCGAAGAAAAAAGGTCTTGAATACGTAAGATGCTTCACAATGGTTCAATAGCCTCAAATCGATTTAACATCCAGAAACTTCTATTTCAAAACAGTCATTTGTATGCAACAAGATTTAAAATTATGTACACAAAGTTCAAGTTGACTACAAAGATAGTAGCATTTCACAGCAGAAACTCCACTTTAAAACACATTTACTTTTTTTTACTAAAATTATCACACAACAATTGTGTTACTCATCACATTTTTGTTTTTGTTACTCTATTTAGTGTTTTGCATGTCACTAAAGTTTGTATCCAAAAGGATCTCCAACACTGGTTTACATGTTCGTTTCAGGGATACTTTAATCAGGGAAATATACTATAACCCTGAACAAAGACTTCCCAATTTCTACTTTCTGTTGTGGTAATAAAAAAAAAATTCAACTCGAGAGGACAAGTA
The DNA here is from genome assembly GCA_020205505.1 of Panax japonicus. Taxonomy (NCBI): domain Eukaryota; kingdom Viridiplantae; phylum Streptophyta; class Magnoliopsida; order Apiales; family Araliaceae; genus Panax; species Panax japonicus. The sequence goes on along the minus strand of CM035110.1, from coordinate 85,398,997 downwards.
CACAAGTCTGTAATAATCTTTAGTCTTCTGTATTTCGTTACACTGAACTTGAAACGTGTACAAAATAAATTCCAGATCCCATATTAAAGTTGGCAAGTCTATGGTAGAACACATGGACACACACAGAAGGAGATAGATCAATAAAATAAACACTTCACTGGCAAATGTTAGAGACTAGTCATATAATATGATATACTACTCCCTTCCTCCTTCCTCGGTTCCAAAATTAGAGATACATTTTCTTTTTTGTCCATTCCATCTCTACATTTCTATTTTTAGACTATAAAGTGAAATGAAGTTCCTAACATGCAATTACTTTTAACCATGGTAGATTGAGTACCATCATGCCACCACTACTACATTTCTTGCTAATGTTAGGGATAAGTTTGGATAAAAGTCGACGTATTAAAAATGTATCTCTTATTTTAGAACGGAAGGGAGGATGATAAAATCATTCAACATAGAGAGCACAAAATGTAGTACCATAAGGGCATCCATAAATTGCTGCTTCCAAATGGAGAGAACATGCGATTCTTCAAACCTCAAATCTTTGCTACCATGTTCAAGGGAGGATTCAGCTAAATCACTTCCAAGTACCTTTTGATATACAGGACCTGCAAGTTATACTTAGCTAAAGAGATATGAAGCTCAAAACAATATTTGAGGGATAATTATTAGATATATAATGTAGCAATTTATCAAAACTGTAAGATTCTCAATCGTCCTCTATTTTTCCAAGGATTCTAAGATATTAAGAAATTATGGCATATACTACACTAGAAAATATAAAGCTTTCGAAAACTTGAGTCAAGGATCTCCATAATGAAGCAGGCTATGAATGCAAAAATAAAGTTTGGTCACTGCCTTCTAGCTCTTCAACCTGGTAAGATGATGTAGTAAATCTTTGCATCTTTACAAGTTGTGATGGGTCATATATCAAACAATTCAAATTTAGACTAACTTGGCGCGATTGTCAACCAATGTAATTTCATGTATATCTTTAGTTACATAATTTCGCCTCGCCTCACCACTCTCTGCAACAAGAAAATTAACACCTGCAAGTATTGTGGCATCATGAAGAAGGAAGAAATCCTTATGTAGTGTATCTTCATCATGTGCGAACTAGATAGTCGTTAAGGAAACACAACAGGTTTATTAACACTCAGCAGTCTTTGTAGAATTAGGGTATGATTTATATCCTTATTCTTCATAGCTTTCTATTACCTCCAAGTTAATGGTCCTAATTCTTCCTAAAAGTGCATTTCATCACCCTTCCCAAATCTTCAGTTATTCATTCTGCATTCTGGTTTTTGGGATTAAATTGTTTATATATAGTTGCTTCTTTGTACTCTGATTATGTTGCTACCAACTCAGAAGTCCTTGAAAGAAGGTGCCACTGATATGAATATACTTTTTGTCATCATTGCTCTGTTTACTTCTTCCTTTTTCCTTTTCCTATGACCTATATGTTTTTTACCGAGTCATCTTCCACCATCTCTTTTAATCTTCTCCCCCTTCTTAGTTAATCCCCTGGCCCATTCTCCTAACATCCAAAATTATTCCTGAAACACCTCATTTCGATATTTAAGGCATAGCAGAGAGTTACCTGTCCGATTTGCTGAATGGATTGAAAATATATCAACAATGCCTTGGCTTTCATCTTCATCAACTTGAAGTATTTCAGAGTACTCATCATCAACATTGTTGTTATCTTTGAATGAATTAGCCTCCTCTGGCACCCACTCCTCTGGCCTTTCTGTTCTTTCTCTGAGAAAGTACAATGTCATAAGCAAGAAGAATGTTAACTGTCCGTTTTCAACTGAAACTACACTTTTCATTTGGGAGAATTGAAACATATACACAAACAAAAAAATTTAAGATATGAAAAATGAAAAACATACAGAGGAATGGAAAAATAGGGCCAACGCTTGTCTTGCGCATAAGCATGTACCAGCAATAACCCATACTGAAGGACTGTTAACAAGGCCTCCCACAGGGTGACAACATTTGGAGTCCACACCTGAAAATTCAATAGAACCTTTTCATCACCAAGTTCTTGTTACATGCACACCAGAGTCGATGGCTAGAGGTCTGTGCTATGTCATTAATGGGATTTTATAGTTTGGAAAGGAATGATATAAGAGAAGGAAACTGCAATCTCTGAGATAAGGATACAGTGCACCCATTTGACAGGCCCATAAATGACTTTTCTATGAAGGTTCAAACTGGTAAATCTATCTTCACATCACCCTTGTAGATGCATGTTCTAGCATCAAAACATAATTAACAGCAATCAGAAGTTTTCATGTGGCCTGTTGATCACGCATTCAAGAATGTATAAAGTATTTGAAGAAATATCATGTTAAAGTTTGTCAGACCTCAGCATAGTTTTCTGAAGCAATAGATGGAATATGTAAGATTCATGTACTATCCATCATGTAATCTGTGCTTTTGAAAGCAAATGTCTTCTATACACTAGGGTCAAGGAATTATAAAGGAAGTAAACTGATTCTTATACTAATCATATATGTTATTGCATATCAAATATATGATTAGTTCCAAGTATCACATATTGCTTTGCGAATAATGGACATTTTGTAATATTTTAAGAGATATATGTAACAACAATGGCCATCAGTAAATACTACATAATGGAAGAATATAAAACCTGTGTATCAAAATTCAAAATTCAAGATATTAAAAAAAGAATAAATGTAGCATGAAAATGAAGTTTGAGTTGATGAGAAACAACCAGAAGCAAAAAAGTATATAAATAATATGTTTAATCACTCGATCAATTTACCATTTTCTGCATCATGTACGCCATGTATATCTGAATAAATTGAACTCCAAAGTTGAAATCAAAATATCAAACCGATGTATTTATCGCTAAGACTCTATCCATCTTTAGGCTATGATAACTAAATGAGTTCTTAAACCGAATTCCTATCAAATATGCATTTGACACCAAAAACTATTCTGAAATCCTATTAAACATGCAACAGATACCAAAAGAATTACAATCTATGTGAATATGAGTTGTAAAATTTAGGGGGATTTGAAGTCCAGAAAGAAAGAAAAGGTTCCATACTTATTGCCAAAACCATCTTTTCATAGTTTATATTCTACAGAAAAACATGTTCAGACCAAAGCAAATAATGATGAAACAAAAATGGCATATTACCTCTAGGATAATGTATAACCAAACATAAGCCCAGAAAGACCAAAAGAGCTCTACAAGCCAAACTCCTAAATCTGATATCTTTTTCAATTCTCCAGCTTTAGGAACCACAACACATACAGCGTGAATAGGAAATAGGTCGAACGCAGCAGAACCAACAAGTGTCCCAGGGCCCAGCCCTATTGTACAAGTAGATGTTAGAAATTTTTAAGGTTATCCAAATCAAAAAAATTAAAGCCCTGAATTCAATTTTTGAGAATTCAATGCAACCAGACTCAGTTAGAGAAAAAAAAACATCCACATGTTTCTTGATCGGAAAATAAAACTAATTGTCCAATCATAGATCAATATGAAACTATTTCATGATAACAGGATCTCGTTTTGCAGTGGGATCAGTACGAAGAAAATTTTATAAGCTAAAGAAAATGATAAGAAATCAATTTCCACATAAGCTTAGAGTTTTAGTCAATAAACCAATATGTACCATGGAGCAAACGAGATTAAAATATCTACATGCAAGCATATAGAAATTTTGAGATTTGGGGAGGAAAGAGAAGGTGTGGAAATTTTCAGTAATTTCCCAAATAAATATCTTAGTAAAAAGGTAATAAAACAGGCTCTGTATTCAAATTAGATCACAAACAAAAAGAATCAGCTAAACTAGGATTTACATCATCAACCTTCAAATTTCAATTTCAATTTCAATTTACTTATGCTAACTTGTCAAATTTCATGAAAGGTGAGAAATTCTCTCAACTGTCAAAACTTTAAAGTTTAACTTTCATCAAGAAGGAAATGTCACTCGATACTTTCTTTCTTAAAAAATGGAATATTGCTAAATCAATCTTAGTGTCTTAGGGAGAAAGCTTAAGTTTTCCATCCCCTTTTCCCCTTTACTGTCCATTTTAGAACTCCAAAACACAGTGTTAGCGAAATTGCTTTGATTAACAGAAATTGAATATCAAAGAAGAAATCTTTTCTCAATGCTCCAAATGACAATTTAGAATCTTAGATGACCTTATTCAGGAGGTACCGTATCAATAAGTTGTTCATATCCATCAGAAAACCCGACAAGTGGGTTAACACTACCCTAATAAGACGTAAACATATTCAATTATTACAAGTGTATTATTATTAAAGAAAACCACAAGTCACAAATTCATAGACAAGTAGCATGGATAAATCTGAACGTTAGAAAACTTGCGAACCTTGAGATAGAACCAAAAGCAAGGACGAATCGTGATCAATTTTAATGTGATATGAAAGGTACATATCACATATTGCATTCATAAATATATAGAAAATAGTACTCTCTTAGTGCCATTTCAAAATGACCTCTTCTTCTTGGTTATTTTCAAAATGGAATCTAACATGTGCCGAAAACACATTTATATATGTTTTATATAACTGAAATTAAAATATATAGATATACTGAGACTATCAAACAATAAACAAAATATAGTGTATATATGTTTTTTGGGCATGACTTCAAATACGCGCTAAGAAAAACCAAACAGTGGACCTCATCTAAATTAGGACGGGGAAGATGTGATGTACACAGTTTTCTAAAATAAAATAATCAATAATTACTAATTCGACAAGCTAAGCAGCAGAGTTTTCTACTATATTCATTATTTTTTAGAGAAATTATGTTAATCTCTTACACTCTTATGTTTTAGACACACAGACACAAGAGGGGAAATATGAAGCAAACCTCCAGCAGACAGGTTCCCAAGATTTCGTATCGCGTCTATAGTAGCTAGAGAGATTTGGGGAAAACTAGTCCCAAATGCCAGCAAGTTAATGTCTGCAATTGCATAATTCCACACCTTTTCATATTTCACGATTTCAGTTTTTGTGAAAGGATCTATGTTGACCACCTTTCGAGTTTGCTTAACAACATTTTCCATAGACCGGAAAAATCGACCAGTTATAGCTGACAATCCAATGAAACAGTAAGCAAGAGCAAGAAAATACACGACTGCCCTAAACCCATCTGCAAGGGCAGTTTCACCATAGAAAAGAAAGTAGGATTTGCATGTTTCACGCACTAAAATATTAGAAACTCTATGTATGATTTCGGCCGTATCATTATGCACAGATGCCATCTTAAGCAGTTGGAATCTCACAGCTCAAGCATGATACCTCCTGTGACTCTTGCGAAACAAGAACGTCCTGCAAGAAGTTAATATCTGCATCAACATCAGAGGATCAAAGATAAGTGATATATCATATTTATTAAGGCATTAACCCAAAGCGTTCCACGAAGCCTACAAATCTTTTCTATGGTATAGATTTTTTGCCTTTCCTTTTTCCTTTAATGATGGGGGTGGGAGTTGGAAAAAGAGGGGGCACAGTTATTTGCAAATGCAATTAAGTAAATGTGATTGCTTATCCATTACAATCTACACAATAAATATTGAACAGAGAGTCATTATGCCATACAGATGGAAATAAAGTTCCCTGCCTCAAGTATATATGCCCAACCACCAGATAATATATGGTACTGCATCAATCCATGCAACATATTAAAGAATGCAACCAATTCTTTTCCTAACAAGTTTAACATGCATCGCTTGTCCCAACTCCTATATCGTTTATGGTTATGAAACCACAAACTTCGAACTGCTCACAGCATGCGTACTGTAGTTATTCCACATCAGTTATATTTCATTGAAATATCAAAAGAAATGTTACACAACCAATATAAAGTTACTAGTTACACCAATGCCGCCTGCTTACGTTCCATACAACTATAAATGATGGAGTCTTTGGCGAGATAGAGCAAATGCTTACACTAAGGTGAAAAATTCAGGCTCCCTCCATCCCAAATCAAACTTCCAATTTCAAAAGTTCTTAACCTAATCAAAGCCCAAGATCATTACTTGTTTAATAAGATTTGGTAAGTTGATTTTGGGAGGGGTTCTCATCTTGAAGGTGGACTTTCCCCCACTCTCATTACAACAGTTTGACCAATGCAATTCAGAAAACCCAGCAATTGAATCTCACAACTAATATAGCACTTAACCCAAATCAAGCAAAACCCAACTACAAAGCCGTAGACTTTAAAATCACTAACAAAGACCACAGCTTTTTTTTTTACCTCAATTGCTCAAAAACAAATCGGACAACTGATATAATACAATTTGGCAACGCAACCCAAGTTTTGGAATTGGAATTGAGCGCCAAGTTTTAACTAAATATCAATTCTATGGAAGTGTAAATGTTCTTTCAATTCCAATTCCAAAATGTTGCCGAACTTATAAAAGTTTATGTAAGGAACATGATTAAGTAGATATCCATACCAGATAAGAGAGGCACGGCAATCGCCGTTTAATTGCCGGCGGCGATGTTGACGATAGTTAGAATTAATGGACATGCAAATGCTTCCAAGTCAAATTGGGCTTAAACGTTTAATTCATTATTTTGATTGGATATTTTTTAGCGTTCGACGCGGATGGCTGATATTTTAATTTATTTTTTTAAGATTAATTATTTTACTTGAATTTTTGTTCCATTAACTATGTAGTCAACACGTACGTACTCTTTTAGTAATTATGCATTTATGCTACTTTAGTAGTGCATATATTTATTTTCACATTTGCATGACTAATTTTATTGTGATAACTTATTTGATAATATTTATTAATTTCCCTAAATATAATGAGGTATATATGGTTGAGAAAATTAGTAATGTTTTCCTTTTTAAATAAAGGTAAAAGGATTAACTTTGTGATAAAATATACTTCCTCCAATCACAAAAAGAGTTTTATTTTAAATTTTTTATATAAGTTTACAAGATTTTAAATTTTTAACATTTATTTAATTAACATAAGATTTTTTTTTTAAATAATACTTTAATGTAGTTTATAATGATTACGATTGTAATAATTAAAATTAAATACTCATGTTACTAACCTTAGACCAATCAGATGAATATTAATTAAAATATGATCCATCCCATACTACTTAAAAATGACTTTCCTGGCCAGAATGCCTTTGTAGTCATAGTCCTGTTGTTTGCCCGTAGTACATCAATTTTGTATTTTAAAACCACTAATCACATCATCACAAGTCATATAATAATAACTACATACATACATTAACATTCGATAGAAGGGAGAAATAGGTCCCAACCCAACTGAAACTTGGAAACTTAATTCTTAATCACCAGTAATCACTACAAGAGCATATCCCATTAGTAAAATGGTGAAACCGATTGCAATCTCTCGAGAATATATTCTAGATATCATCTTTTATGGCAACATATATGACAATCACTGCATATGCTAAGGTTTTTCACAATGTGTATTGGTGTAGCTGCCAAATGCAATTGCCTATTTTTCACTGTGAACTGAAAGTGCCATCTCTTTTCCTTCTTCATCGATCCAAGTCGAGTAATATCGCTGACATATCCCTCCAACTTTAATCTCCTCAAGCATCATATATATTTGATATTTCCCTCGTGTCCGGGTGAGACTCGTCTCCAACAGAAAACTCATGCATCACACCATCCAGCTCTACCAAGCTGCTGGAACTTTCCTAATCCCTCTTGCGTCTCTCACATGCCTGACATCCTTGAACTAGTTGCTTTGGTATGTTATTCTTTTCGATAATTTTTGCGTCCTTCTCTTTCTTTTCCTCGTAAGAGCAGGGAAATGATTTTACGTACTTTGGTTCTTTACTTCATGAGGAATTAATTGATTATAATCAACTTTTCCATCATAGATCCTTCCGTTTCATTTATTTCCTTTGTTGAACTGCCGGACAAACTTAATTTTAACAGGTACATGCCCGCTTAACTAGCGGTCAAGCGTTATAGTGTTAGGTATGCTATTGGAACCAAAAGACATATATTTCGATTAAAAGGCTACTTACATTTAATAGGATTCACTTATTGATCAGTTTTGACTTCAAATAGCCCTAGAGAAGTAGATTGTTTAGGTGAGCAAACAACTAATTGGTGGGCCTGGCCGCCACCAAGATTTAGATTCTGGAATATGTTACTTATTATTTGTTGACATTTGCTTCTTGACAAATATATTGTATTAAAGGTTCAACCGAATCGCATCTGTGCTTCTTTAGGTTGCGGGTATGCTGTTGTGGGGATTGACTATGAAGGACACGGGTGCTCGTTGTTACATCAAAAAGTTTGAAAACATTGTCAATGACTGCAGCGACTTCTTCAAATCAATTTGTGGTAAAAGCTACCTAATGGAGTAACTGATTTCTTCTTGTGTGTTTCTTAATAAATTTATTGCAATAAGCAGGAAAGTTTTCATAACATGGTCAAGCTATATCATTATTGTTATTGTTCTATGGCAGGTGTGTGTTGTTTAATTGTAGAAAGTGTACCGACCTATGTTTTAAAATACTTGTACGTAATCCAGTTTCTAAGATTCACAACTCTGTTTTAGCTAACAACTGAACTATTGCCAAAACATTAGGCAATGGTCCCTTGTATGACTCAATTGTGTATATAATGATAGATTGATGTGATTGACACTTTATAAATTTCAACAAGCATTCTTCTCCTAACAAAACTTATTGTGTTTAGTCTGTCGGTAACAAATTACTCCCCCTGCCTCAAAGTGATTCGGTTTGACTGACACATGATTTATGGAATAAAATATTTACACACATTAAGGCTTTAGTTCCCACTGTGCAATTTGAAACAAACAAATTTGAAAATAAACAATGAGCAATACTTCCAAATTCCTAACGCAATGGCAAGGGTAAAATAGTCCAATGTGCGATGTCCACAAAATTGGGACGGATGGGATGGAGTATTTACATCTATGTATATATGTTTACCTGTTAAAACCAAGTAAATTTGTTTTCATGAACCTCAGGACGTGAGGACTACAGGAATAAGAGAAGGTTCTTGTATGGAGAGTCAATGGGAGGGGCAATGGCTCTACTTATTTCTGGCACGGTGCTCTTCTTGTCGCACCAATGTGCAAGGTAGATGATAGGATACTTATCATGGTACTATAATGTAATAGCGACAAAACTAATTATGGTTTACCAATTAATTTCCCCACTGCATCATTTATGCGTCTCAAGCTAGCAACAACTTTTGTCGGATATCTGATAAGGTGAAACCACATCCTGTGGTTATAAGTATGCTAACTACAGTTGAAGATATTATACCCAAGTGGAAAATAGTCATCACAAAGGATGTTATTGAGTCGGCCTTCAAGGACCCTGTTAAGCGCGAACAGGTAAAGATATCATTATTACATAGCCAAACCGGTGAATTCTGATAAATTATGAGCAACTTTGTGCTTATATCTCTCTCTCTCTCATAAATGTGCATATAAGAGGAAACAGACTGATTTACCAAGACAAACCCAGGCTGAAAACAGCTCTAGAAATGCTCAGAACTAGCATGAACCTTGAGAATAGCTTAAGCCAGGTTATATCAATTTTTCTGAAGTACTAGGTTTTCATATTCACAGTTGTTTTATTTCAGTTCCCTCTTTGAATACAATTTAATGCACAAGTATATATAAACATAATTTGTAGACAGGAGCCTAGACCACAGGGCCCGTCCTGGGTTTTTTAAGGCTTAGGATAAAAAATTTTAAGTATGTCCCCTTTATACAAACTAAATAAAAAATTAAAAAAATTATCAATTAATTAATTTTATTAAATTATAAGAATTTACAAAAGATAAGGAAGAACACTTTAAAATGTCATCGAAGCAAAGACTCATCACATGTACCTACAAAATAAAAATATCAATGAAATCGGTAAAACTAATGAAATACACACTGTAGTTGACAAGAAATACTGATTACACAATTGAACTTTTAATTTTTCAAATTACCTCACTAAACTAATTATTATTTTGAAATTGGGTTATTCCATTAAAAAAATAAACGGACGTTAATTTTTTATCTACAAAACTAATGAATTACTCACTGTAGTTGGCACGTTTTACTGATTATATCATTGAACTTTTAACTTTTCAGATTACCCTATTAAATTAATTTAAAAATGATTATTTAAATATTTTTTTAAATAGTTATTATTTTGAGTAAAAAATATTAGAAACTTTAATTTTTCCCATAAAATGAGTTATATTTCATAAAATATAAATTTAAAAAAATTAAAGTTTTATGAAACCTTACTAATTTAAAAAAAAATCTTTTTTTCTTTTGAAAATAAATTTTATTTTTTTAAATCTATATTTAATAAAATTTTACTCATTTTTTTAAAATATGAAGAATTTTCCAAATTTTTTCTTGAAAATAATATTTATTTATAAAAATTATTAATTTCTTTTTTGAAAAAATTGAATCAGTTTTTTTATTTATCTTTTACTATTTTTTATTTAATTTCTATTTTTAGTTTTTTAAAAAAAATTATAATATTAAGAATGGGTCATTCTTTTAAAAAAATTAAGTAGACATTAATTTAATTTAAAACCACTTTAATTTTTTTGAATCTATATTTTATGAAACTCTACTAATTTTATAAAGTAAAAAAGTTTCTAATATTTTTTACTTAAAATAATAATTATTTTTAAAAATACTTAAAATTATTATTTTTAATTAGTTTGATGGGTAATTTAAAAAATTAAAAGTTCAATGGTGTATTCAGTAAAATGTGCCAGCTACAGTGGATAATTCATTTGTTTTGTAGATAAAAAATTAACGTCCATTTATTTTTATTTTAATGGAATGACCCAATTTCAAAATAATAATTAGTTTAGCGGTGTAATTTAAAAAATTAAAAGTTCAATGGTTTTAATTAGTAAAACCTACCAACTACAGTGGGTATTTTTTTAGTTTTGCCCAATGAAATCAAAACCACAAAACATCATTTAAAATGTCTTCTTGTTACACTTTTAGATGCAAAATCATAAATTATACTATCATATTTAATGTTTTTTAACATATCATTTTCAATGTATAATATCGCTAATCGTTTTATTATTTATTTTTTTATACATATAAATACATAAATTTATAAAAACTTTTGGGGGCCCCTTCAACTTTGGGCGGTTGCTCTGTTGGCACATGCACAGGGCCCGGCTCTGATGTTTGGGTACTATACTACTCAGGTTACCTCCACAAACCAAATAAGAACTAGTTCGATATTGTTGTCTACTTAGTTTGCTGCTTTATATAGATGCCATGGAGACGTAGCTCTGCTAATTCTGAAGGTGGGATGTATTTTCGGCAGGTGACGCTACCATTCTTTGTATTGCATGGGGAAGTAGATACAGTGACTGATTCAGAAGTGAGTCTAGTCTAGCATTGTACGAGCGAGCTAGTAGTGCTGACAAGACCATGAAATTGTACCCGGGGATGTGGCATGCTTTGACATCCGGCAAGCCAGACAATAACATGGAGGCAGTATTTGCAGACATCACAACGTGGCTCGACAGGAGGTCCAAAGATGACTGTACAATCACTCTTGCTGGGGAACCAGTGCATAATTCTAGCTCAGAATTGAGAAAATCTGCACTGATACATCATCAATAATCATAACTGGACAGAAGCCGAGGAAAAAACCTTGGCATGGAAGGTATCTCTGTGGGTGGAAGGGAAGTCGAATGCACCATAACTCAGAAATGTATGGCTCTTTTTTGGCTTAAATATGATGAATCGATCGGTGCGTTTGTTTTGGTCTGCTGAATCGGAAAGTGACTAAGGGGGTGTTTGATAAAAATTGAATGAATCTGAATCTGAATCTGAATGAGCTGAATCTGAATGAAAAACACTGTTTGATAACTGACATATCTTAAAGATCTGAATGACATATTTTTAATATTTTACCTCTTTGAAAAAATTCAAAGTTGTTGTAAATTTATTTAATATTATATAATATAATAGTTAATATTTTTTTATTATTTTTATTATTATTTTTAATTTTTTTACTTCATTCAGCCAACCATTCAGCCATTCAGACCAAAAATTCGGACTTAACCATTCAGCCAACGCATCTGACCGATTCAGCCATTCAGACGATTTTTTTTCAAAACAAACGCACTTAATGATTCAGCCACTTACCGATTCAGCCATTCAGACCCATTAAGTTCTAAACAAACAGCCCCTAAGTCAAAAATTTTAAGCTGAATGACTGAATGAGCAGTTGAATGAAGTAAAAAAAATTAAAAAATTAAAAAATTAAAAAAAAAATATTAACTATTATATTAAATAATATTAAATAAATGGGAGAAGGTTCAAAAATGCCCCTGACTTTTATCGCGATGTCTACCGAGCACCCTATACTTTTTTTTGTCCAAAAATACCCCTAACGTTATATTTTTTGGATCGTCCGTGCCCCTGCCGTTAACAGAAGACAAACAGGGTTAAAAATTCGCTAACGTGACTGACGCATGGAGGCTTAAAGGGAGAAGGTTCAAAAATGTCCCTGACATATGTAAATACAATAAAACCCCTATTTAGCAATAATCTATATAAGAATAACTTCTATAATATTATAAAAAAATTTGGTCCCAATTTGGGCCAGTTATAAATAAGAATAACCTCTAAATTATAATATGTTATATATTTTTTAAGTTCCGTATTAAGAAACTATACCTCTATATAGTAATAATTTCATATATATATATATATATATATATGAGAGAGAGAGAGAGACAATATTAATTTTAAAAGACTACATTTCCTATAAAGACTACATTTTTCTATAAAAGACTACATTTTTTATAAAGAACTATATTTTTCTATAAAAGACTATATTTTCTATAAAAGACAATATTTTACTATAAAAGACTACATTTCCTATGAAAGACTACACTTTTCTAGTTTGAAAATCTAAATAATTTATGTTTTCTTTAACTTTGCATAAATATTTTTTGAATAATAATTATTAGGGAGTTCTTATTGATATTTTTGTTAAAGTGAAAATTTTTGGTTGTTCAAAAAATATTTTGTACCAATACCTCTATTTAGTAATAACCTCTCAATTAGAATACAAATAGTTTGGTCCCAAGTCTATTCCTAAAAAGAGGTTTTACTGTATGTCATTTAATCAAAACAAAAAAAATACTAAAATTCAAAATAAAAAAAGCATAACATATTTATATCATTTAATCAAAATAATAAAATTCAAATTATTTTGTTAACTAATCAAAACAACTAATTAAATAAAATAAGTTGTATAACATATTTACATCATTTAATCAAAATACTAAAATTCAAAACATAACATATTTACATCAAATACTAATTAAAAAATACTAAAATACTAATTAAGAAAATACTAAAATACTAAAATACTAATTATTTTGCTATTATTACTTATTAGGCCTCTTGTTATGCAAGAAGTCTGACATTTAAAAAATATTGTTACACGAGCACATTAATTAGTTGCACATCTATATTATAAATTGTTCAATTTTTTTTAATTATTTTTGGTGTAACTGAATCGCACCTTATAAATTACCTTATATCTTATTATTTTTATTATTAATTTCTGATCCTACATGGATTCAATGTTCTAGAGTTTGAATCATCACATCAATCTGTTCTCTTTTTATTTAATTGCCCCACGTTTCAATTTCACAGTTTTACTACTTTCCTCTTTCTTTCCTTAATTTTTTTCCATTTGTAATTTATTTGTCACATAATTTTATTTTAAGTTTGTTTTTCTTTTGCATTTTTTTTTCTCACGTGCGTAGAGACTAGTTATTAATTAAGAGATAAAAATAATAATCATCTTTTAGAAAATGTGTCAGTATTTTTTATTTTTATATTTTGTTAATTCCAAGTAGGCACATTATAGATATAGAAGGGGGGTTGAATAGATCCTTAGAATTTCAAAATATTTTTTCTCTATTAAGTTGTATTGCTCATTAAGTAACACATGACAAACTTAAGAATCGTTTCAAGCACAGCGGAATAAGTAAAAGATCCACTTCATTGATATATTCATAATCAGACATACATTGTTGGTAGAGTTAACTTAGTAGTAAGCAGTTAGAACATACATAACAGTTATAGCAGTTAAGGTACATAATGTACATGACATAAAGTAAAAGACACAAGGGGTTTTAAGTGGTTTAGAGACTCAAGCTCCTAATCCACTCTTCTGCTTTCAACTAACAGGATTTCCACTAAGAAAGGGCAGCACCCTAAATCACTAAGATTCCATCAAGGCCAGCAGTCTTGGGACTTCAGTTCACTAAGAACTCTTTAAGGCTAGCAGCCTGGGAACTTCTCTAGTTCACTAGGAACTCTTCAAGCCCAGCAGGCTTGAAATCTTCATTTAGTCCCTCTGGACAAGGACCCCTCAGGCCCTAGCTTCTTGTTATTGTAGTTGTTATTGTTGTTGGTATTGAAATGCTAAGATGTCCTTAAGCTATGAACATCTTGTGTACTTAGTAGCTTGGTGTGGTCCTCTTTGCATTCCGCTTCAGCTCTGGACCACATCTTCTTTGGTGCAGCTGATCTTTACTCTTTTCTGCTCATCTTCATCTGGTATCAGCTATCCACCATCACCATCTGGGTTTGCTAAGTCTCTGTGCTTTTAGTAGACTTTGTCTGATACTTAGCAATCCCTGAACCCTTCTTGATTACTTTGCAGACATGGTTCTATGCTTGTTCAGTTTCAGCTTTCAGTTCATGGTGATTCGTAGAGTGGCTCTCTTGATCTTCTTTGTACTCAGCCACTTTTCTGAATGTTATCTTCTTGGCCTTCTCGGCTCTTAGCTTGGCTGTCATCTTCAGTGGCATTCTCATCTTTGTTGAGTGAAGCTTCAATCTGTTTGATTCCTTCTTCAAAGCTGCTTCACTTCCACCTTGGTAGTCTCACTATCACTGAGACTTGTTCTATTGATCTTTGATGGAACTCGTAGAGTCAACAATAGCATTTACCAACTCAACGATTCTGCAACTTCACAATCATCAGTAATTCTAGATCTTTTAAGCTCTGTTGATTTATACTACTTTCCAATCTTTCCATTGGAAAGTAGCTGTTGAAAGCTATTCAAATTGCCTCGCAGATCTTGAGTTATTTGGTGCAAACTGCAGATGTGATATGACATCTTTTTCTGACTTCCTGACACTGCAGTCTGCTGTTTCACCAACCCTGTCAGATATGTCACTTTAATATCTCGAGCAGGTCGACGACTTTATTTCACCCTTCTGATTTCTCGATCAGAGGTTGTCCTTGCATCGATGCTCTTAATAAGCTCTTGTCCGAACTCTACGATTCTGATGCATATCTTCATGGACCTGATCGTAGTGTCTTGTTGACTGGTAGAGAACACTACGATCTTGAAGAGTGTTGATTGGATCTTCAATGTAGAGCACCTCTTCCTTCTCTTGTGCAGTGCTTCATCACTTCTGTTTGCCTCGACTGTTCTCAAATATTGATGGCTTGACTTCTTGCTCTGGCCCCTTCTAAATAACAAGACACTTCAGATTTGTGGCGTGTCCAGCTCGCTTTCTCCTTGTGATCTCCCGTTCACTTATCATCAATGGACTAACCCAATGCTTAATCACTTTAGCCTTGTTATTCAGAGGTTGACCATTATCTTTGAGTATACTTCATCAGTTTCTCCTTTGTCTGGCAAAAATTACAATCCTGGTTACTTCCAAGATCATTGTCATCTTTCTTCTTGACAGCCATTGCATATGCTGACTTTCCTTAGTCAGCTACTGAAGTCTTCTTATGATCATCTTGTGGAAGACTTTACCTTGAATAACTTCTCAACTCAATCTGGATGCTGATTGAGTTGATGCTTAGATCTTCTATTAACTTGCATGCCATTCGTTGAGTGCTCTCTGGCTTTCTTCAAGTGAGATGCATCTTTGCATTACCAGCCAGAGGCTTCTTTCCTTTGGATATTCAGGGAGTGCTCATTTGTTGACAATCGTATTTGTTCTACGATTCTTCTTTGGCATTGTGAGCACATATGTTCAGGTCTTAGTTATGCACTCTACGATTCAGCTTTGGATGTGCAGACACTACGACTCTGAGATCAGATCTTGACATTGCGTTTTCTGTCGTTATGATTGTTGTCTTCATCTGATCTTGCTCGACTACAATCTCTACCTTTGGTATAATTGGTAAACTCTACAACTCTGAGTGTAGTCTACGATTCTTAACTTGGCTTTGGCAGATACTCGGTCGGCTCGTAGGCAGGCTGTCTCTACGATTCTGAACATGACTTCCTCAGCAGACTACGGCCCTGAGGAAGCTTAACTCGACACACTACGATCCTTCCTCGTCTCTCCTGGCAGTCTACGAACTCCGAGATCTACTATCTTGCAGACTACGATTCTACCTTGATAGCTCTTGAGTTATCCTTGACTCTCCTGGCAGACTACGATTTCTGGTGTAGTGCTCGACGATCAGACAAACCTATCTATTGCATCATAAGATCAACCTAACATGCTTGATCTTACTATATTTATAGTCCTTGTACATCATTCTTTTTAAGGACTTTACAAAGCTGTTTTACTTATGTAGGATCAATCTAACACATTTGATCAATTCATTCTAAGTCCTTGCACATATGTTTCTATTATCTATCAAGGGACTTTACAGCTTTTCTTAATGCAAGCATACTTGCATATTCATTCATATATATATATATATATATATATATATATATCATAATCAAATCATATGTGAATAGAAATATCATTCACATGCTTATTTCTGACATATTTTATATTTTATTCTTTTATTTCTATTTTACTCTTCCGCTCTCTCATAATTTCTTTTCCTTTAACTCTTCTTTATTTTATATTTTTTTAAACACATTTAGTGTGTGTATGTCAAATTAACGAAAATACTAATGATATAATTGAAATTTTGTTGTTTTGATTAATTAACCAAATAATTTGAATTTTAGTATTTTAGTATTTTTTAATTTGATTTTTTAGTATTTTTTAATTAGTATTTTGTATTTTTAAATTTGATTTTTTTAGTATTTTTTAATATTATTTTAGTATTTTTTAATTAGTATTTGATGTAAATATGTTATGTTTTTTGTTTTAGTATTTTAATTAAATGATGCAAATATGTTATACAACTTATTTTATTTAATTAGTTGTTTTGATTAGTTAACAAAATAATTTGAATTTTAGTATTTTGATTAAATGATGTAAATGTGTTATGCTTTTTTTATTTTGAATTTTAGTTTTTTTTGTTTTGATTAAATGACATATTTACATATGTTAGGAGTATTTTTGAACCTTCTCCCTTTAAGCCTCCATATGTCAGTCACGTCAGCAAAATTTTAACCCCGTTTGTCTTCTGTTAACGACAGGGGCACGGGCGACTCAAAAAATGTAACGTTAAGGGTACTTTTGGACAAAAAAAAGTATAAGGTGCTCGATAGACATCATAGTAAAAGTCAGGGGCATTTTTGAACATTTTCCCTTAAATAAATTTACAACAATTTTGATTTTTTAAGAAGGGTAAAATAATAAATTTTGTCATTCAGATGTTTCAGACATGTCAATTATCAAACAACTTTTTTTAATTCAATTCATTCAGATTCAGAATCAGCTTATTCAGATTCAGCTCATTCAGATTCATTCAGTTTTTATCAAACACCCTCTTAGATATAATTTTTTGTATTGCTTTTGAGATTAAAATTTATAATTAATTTTTTTCTTCTATATATTTAAGTATCCTCTAAATAATTTTTTATATGTTTAAGTAAAGGTGAGAGTGGATGGGACGCTCATTTTTGAATTGAAGGAGTATTTATTAGAAATAGTTGATAAAGAGTGTTTTAATTAAGATCTTTATTTGGGAACAATACTCTATCTAACTTTCATAATAACCCTAATATAACCTTCACAATTCATTGTATGAACTACATTATTACTATTACACACTATATAAGTAGGTGCTACATTATTATAGACCAAATAGGAGCCTGTTTGGTAAATGAGCTTTTATGTTTATATTTTTGCTTTTTTAACTAGTAGAATTAAAAAAAATACAAACACTGGCTAGTAAACCATATGCTGGGGCTGGGCCATCCTTATTTATACTTACCGCCACACTTCCATCGTACTATTCTCGGCGGGGTTCAAGCAAAAATTTGAGAGAGAGGCAGCGCTCCCAATATCTGCAGGTACTAAACCCTATTCATTCTGTCATTCAGGTATCATTTTCATTCACTTCGTTTCTCAGATAGAGTATTTTCCCCCCTAAACCTTTTTTTGTTTTTAGGGTTTAACAATTGCGGGTAACCCTAATTCTGTCTCGTTTTGCAGGTTTTGTACTTTCACGTCCTGTTGAAGCTTCTTCGTTCGAGTAAAGATGAGGTACATTCAGTCTCCCCAAACTTCAGTAACTTGTTACTTGATTTTGTTTGTTTGTTCTGCATTCCATTTTGTGAAATAATGTTGGTTAGCTTTCCCTTTTTGCTATAGCAATTTTTCAAAAACATCTAGATACCTAAACCCGTTACTTCTTATTCTGGGCCTGGTCTGAATAAATAATGAATTTTTATTATTGAGTGAATAAGGGTTTTTGAAGTTTGGTTGGTAATTCATCGGGAAATCTGAATCAATTATGTTTAGGATTAAATGGTTTCTACATTTATCTTCTTTATGTGTTGTTCAAAGGCATAGAACTGAGGAATGCAGAGTTAGGTGAACTTGGAGTAGGATTGCTCAGAATTTTCAGGGGAGACTGGAGAATATAGTATGCTTTAGCAGTTTAGCTTAAAGCGGGTAGTCTTATGACGGCATTTTCAATTGGAGTAGATATCTGTCTAACATGCACACATCCATGCAGATTCCAAACGTCCACATACACACAAACAACATGATTATGCTGTGTACCCATGAGAATTGTATTCTTATTGTCACTAAAACTTTTTCCGAGTCCATTTCTCTTTTCAATGGCACAAATTCAGATTTTCTTAATTGATACAGAAGAAGTTGCAAAAATAATTTTTTATAATAAAGTAACTCATGTACGCTTACTATCAGGGGAAAACTGGCTAAAGGTGTTTGTACTATTTACTACTCTGTTCGTCTCATAATTGGAGACTGCTTCCAAAATCAAAGTTTGTAAAAAAGTACTCGTTACCCTAATTTTTTGAGAAAAATTGTGTACATGGTTTTGTTTTTTTCTCTATTATATGGCTGGAGGTTACTAATTTTATCTTCAAATATTTTTGCAGTCGCCCAATGGACGAGGATGTCCCTGTAAGTCATCTTACTATCTATTAATTAATCTGTATGACTATTTCATAATTCACAATAATGATTATCTATATTTTATTAAGTTTTATTTTGTATCCTTCACATTTTATATTGAACAATCACTTGTTAATAATAGTCTAATTGGTGAAAAGTTTGAAGTTTTAAATGGTCATATGCATACACAATGTTTATTACTTCTTTGTGATTAAAAGCTATTATGATAATATATCTTACATCTTGGTCTGATATGTACTTGTGAAAAGGGAAAAAGTGTGGTGGTTTTAGCGAAACTGATGTAAATGTATGTTTGGGGAAGTGTGTAGGTTGTACTTGTTTTGGATGTGTGTAGCAGTAGGATATACTGACATTTTTGTTTACCCATAACCCCTATAGTTTCGTATGTCATAAGAATTAATGAGGCATTTCTGTTTCCTATCTTATTTTTCTTGTCCATGCGATAATTCAGCAATTTCCTTTATCATGGGGCATTTAGGAGATCTATTATCCAGATATAATCTGCAACATCCATAACACTTGATTAAGCAGGAATGAGAAAAGGTTAATTGAATTGTATATTCAGAACTATCAAAGTTGTCTTTAAAAAAAGGATAACAATTAGGTTATTTTTAACTTGTATAACACAACCATCTGCCCTTTATATGGTTTAATTATAAAAGTGTGTTGCATTTGCATTCTCTTTTGGTACATCTTCTCTGATGGCTTGTATATTATTCGCTTTTAGCTAGTAGGCTAGCTGTTTGTGTCTTGTACTTCATTATAAGAGGCGTTTAAACTGCATATTAGACGCTTCATATAATTTACTTGTTCTTGTAGACGAAGAATGAAGAGGAGGAGTTTAACACAGGGCCACTTTCTGTGTTGATGATGAGTGTAAAAATAACACACAGGTATGGATCCTTCTATGGCATTATAATGGAGTTCTATTAGACGTTGATAACAAGATTATTCCCTAGTTTTAGCTCATTTATTCAACTTATGTTTATAGAAATGGATTGATTAATTGTTTCTGGCTACTGATGTCATTGTGTCTATTTTTGTGCCTGCTTCCAGGTTCTTATCAATTGCCGGAACAACAAAAAACTTCTGGGCCGTGTGAGAGCTTTTGATCGCCACTGCAACATGGTACTGGAAAAATGTTAGAGAGATGTGGACAGAGGTTGGTTTTCACAATGATAAAAACTTCATTATTATTGTAATGTGGTTTGTTAAATATTTTGTACACAAGATCAGGTGTTACGAATAATTTATATTTTTTCCCGCTCAGGTACCAAAGACTGGGAAAGGCAAGAAGAAAGCACTTCCGGTTAACAAAGACAGGTTTATTAGCAAGATGTTCCTTCGAGGAGATTCTGTTATCATTGTCCTTAGAAATCCCAAGTGAGAGGTATGTATCCTTTGTTTATATAATCAAAAACCCTGCTTTTGTCTCCTTTATATTGATCATTGCACTAGATTCAGTTTCAAGTTTATGAATTGTGGATGATGTGGTTCTCCATAATTGAAAAATATGCAATTTCTATGCAATGTACTTGCCAACAAAAAATGATGAAGTATAGGTTCCATTTTCTATGGTCTTTTGGCACCTATAGTAGTTTGGCCATGAAAAATTAAGTTCTAAGCTGTCATTTTGTTTGGCTGAGTCTTCTCTATGACACTCATCCTCAATGTCCGAGCCTTTGTGTGAATTAGCTGGAGGAGATCTTCCAATTATTTCGATCTGAGCCTACCCAATACTGCTGGTCTTCTCTCGTGTGAAATTTTATAGGATGATATTTAAGTTCCTTACTTGAATTAAGAATTTTAATAATGCCGGATTGTGCTGTTTACTTCATATAAGCTATTTTGAAATGGGGTTCTCCAGCCTAAATATGTGGTTTTAAGGCTTCAATTTAGTATCATATTAATAAGGTTCTTCTTTGATGCACAGATATGTAAAAGGAAATCTGGATCTACAAGTGTGCGGAAGAGTGCATCACCTGAGTTGCAATTAGCACCTTTGTTAAACTTTGTACTTAGAGATGTCGTAGGTCATAATGAAAGTTATTTCGACTTAATTCCATGGTTCACTTTTAAGGAGTTTTATATGATACGATTGAACGACGTATTGAAAGATCTCATAAAAAGTTAAGTCTCAGATAATTTTTCACGACTAAATAATTCTGCTCTTTCCGTTTTCTCGAGTTTAAATTTAATTACGCAATGAAGCTACTGAAGTGCTGTTTATGAATTTTTATGTTTTCTTGATTATGGCTTCGGTGTTTTTCTTGATTACCCAGGCATCTGGTATTTTATGAAAAAAAAAAGTAATTGGTAAAGACAAGAAACTCTATCAGTAGATATTACCGAGGTAATATATTTTTAGCCATTCTGCCTCGGAGTGTGATGGCTTGAAACCTACGGGTCTCTAGTCAAGTGCAAGTTTATGCACCAATTTGAATTAGCTTCAACCAGGCGTTTGACTCAAGTCATGAATGCTGTGCATGCTTCTGTATGGCATTCGGGATTCAGTTTTTAAGAATCCTCTTGCCTATTATAAGAATTACTCAAGTAGAATAAAAATAATTGTGGTCGACTAATAATGATCTCACCTAATAATTATAGACGAGTGGAGTAGGCAGAGCTACACTTAACCAACTCAGAACAAAAACTGAGTTTATCTTTGTTTGTTATATTGATTTAGCATCATATTCCCTCCCTTGAACCAGACAGTTTTGGCCTTTTAGTTGTAGGTGAAAGTATTTTCAGTCACAAAGCACAAATATAATTTCTCCCAACTTTATTTCTAAAAAGTACTTGCTGGGTACATCTATAATTTAGCTACAATATACTGAGAGAACAAAAATTCAGTAAATATAGAAAGCTAATAATATCAGTGTTGCTAATGCCAATGCTGATGATTGCATACAAAAGTAGAGGGAAGATATTTATGTGATTTGCAGGCTTGTAGTCTACACTAGTCTTAAAGGATGAGAGCAATTAAAATACAAATGGTGAAATATTGAAACACCCAAAAACTATGCAGACGTAAATAAGGCAGCGGCACATGTTTCCGCTGGCTGCTGCTGTACTTACAGGGAAAGGAGTCGAAATATGTATCCCTTGCATCAGTTTAAGAGTATATGCCTTCCCTAAGCTGAGGTGGTGTCACCTTCCTTCTGGTCACCGAAGACACGCTGCCTGAAGTCTGATACCATTAGTGGCAGACCCTTACGCAGAGGCACCTTTGGCTCCCAACCAAGTAGATCTTTTGCCTTTGTAATATCAGGCTTCCTCTTGTGTGGGTCGTCCTCTGTGTTTGGCCTGAATTCTATCTTTGCATTCGGGTCTATTGTTTCCTGAACCACCTGCGTCATTATAGACGTGAAGAAGCAATTTCCTCAGTTTTTCCAGAATTAGCAAAATAGTTAGTCAATCAAATGATCTATAAAATATGATTAATCCACAGCACAAGGATTACATAGTCCTTTTCTAATTGACAAAAGTTACAAATTGAAAAGAATTACTTTCCGCCATAGTATCTTTGTGCCAATATTTTCATTGTTAATGATAAGAGTCCCAAAAGTTGTATAAACATAGAGACATGCCTCAATATCGAGAGTAATCTACTCTTTCTAAAGTGAAATATAAATCAGATGCATGCATTAACATGATATACCTGAGCAAGTTCAAGCATGGTGAATTCACCAGGGTTTCCAAGATTGAAAGGTCCCACATGTTCTCCTTCCATCAGACGCATCAGACCATCCACCTATAAAATAAATTGAAATCAGACCAAGCGGTGTCTAATTTGTATTAAAATTTTCCAGTTAATATGAGTTATATGAAAATGCTATTCCCAAATACTAAAGATTGATCCAGTCAACAGAAAGCTCTACGCAATAAAAAACAAGAATTTGATTTTCGTTCATAATCATCCTAATCAATTATTATGAGTTACAACCCAGGATAAGCCTAACCTAGAAATGCAGCCCTAATCAATTATTATGAGTTACAACCCAGAATAAGCCTAACCTAGAAATGCAGCTGTAGTCACCACAGCACGCGATGCTGCATAAAAGCCATTTACCAGTCTTTTGTGCCATAAATCAATGTTTAGACTAAAATATAGTATAACTAGACTTTCTTGCCACATGTTTAGGACCATTAGGTGTTCATTTTCTTAGGACTTTGGAGGTTCTTCCAATTAAAAGATGGGATTGTTAAATCCACTCTTTTTTGTTATTTCCGCACTGTGGTCCCCACATATTTGCCAAACTTATTATGTATGTCCAATTTACCCTCCTCGAATCTATCTCCAATTGCTAAACTCAATCTCTTCCTCTCCCTTCCCTCTGCACAACTCAGTCTCCAAATATTATTCCAATCAATCCAAATTCCTTCAATCAAACAAATCAATTCAAATCCAAAACAAACAAACAAAAACCTATCTAAATCCAATCCGGTAGTTCAAACCCCATATGTATATATCATCCAAAAGGACCTGAAATAAAAACTTAAATTCATTAAATCAATCCTAAGTATCAATTCATCATAATCTACTACTACAACAAAAGAAATTGAAAGAATATATATTGCAGAGTAAAAAGACCTATGAACCCAAGTATACCTACCTCTCTCTATACACCATAACAACTAATCATTTTTTCCACACACAATATGATATATATGGTCAGGATCAGGGAAGGGATCCCTTACTTTCTTAAAATGATAGACTTTTGTTTTGGCTTTTTTTTACTTTTTTTTTAAAACTAATTTTTTTAAAATATTTTATGGAACTGAATTTTTTTCATAATACAAGTGTTTTGAGTGTGATTTGGGTACGTATAACAAAATATGTATGTATAGTCTGGGTAGACTGTACCACCACTTTTGGTATAGGTATTCAAACCACGCCCAAAACATTGTATTATGGAAAAATTTCAGTTCCATAAAATATTAAACTTTTTTTTAGTTATTTTAAAAAAAAGCAAAAAAAAAAACAAAAAAAAAAGTCCCTCATTTTAAGAAAGTAAGGGATCCCTTACTTCATCATTTCTGTATATATATATATATATATATATATATATATAAATATATATATATATATATAATAGTATATGGTATATATATATATATATGTATATGTATGTATAATACTAGTATAACTTTGATTATTAGATATGTTTCGTGTAACCCTAACCCCAGCTTACACAAATCTCAATTGGCGACGGAGCTTCCCAAAAAACCGCCTGCTGCCTCATTTCATCAAAATAAGCAACGCACTGCTCCATTTCCAAACCCCCGACTTGCTTTCTCGCGGCCTCCAACGTTTTTCCGACCGTCTTGTCGAACAATTTCTCCCAATCCGTATGAGCGTCACACAGATCAAGCGTTCCGTTGGCCAAGTTCGTTCAGCTCCAACCCCTATCCAACCTCAACATCACGTTCGTGACGTTAGGCCCGGTGCAAATTGGCGTGCACGACATGCACTTGGCGTCGCTTAGTGGGCCCTGGCTGGAAATCGCCGCCACGGGAACACCAAAACATGTCAGAGGGAAATCGTACAGGCGGTCTGTCACGATGCAGAAGTGAAAGCGTTTGACGGTGTTGGATTTAGATTGATTTGTTTGATTGAAAGAATTTGGATTGATTGAACAATATTGAGTTGTGCAGAGGGAAGGGATAGGAAGAGACTGAGTTTGGGTAATTGGGAATTGATTCAAGCAGGGTAAATTGGGCATACATAAGTTTGGCAAATATGTAGGACCATAGTGCGGAAATAACAAAAAAGAGTGGATTTAACCGTTCCCTTAAAAGATTTATAATTCGATCCATTCAAGGAAGGGATGAAGTTCTACTTGTCATTTTTCCAAGTCGATTTGGGAAGGCAGTTATGGTAGCTGGGTCCACTTCAATCAAACCATTTTTCTTTCAAACACTACATGTAGTGGAAGATTAAAATTTAAAACCTACTACATGAATAATGAAATGGCTAATGAGTGAAGAAAAGGACCTTGCTTGTAAGTGGACTTACATAATGTAGTATTGATTGACCAACACAAAACTGGGTAGAAACATTTCTGCTCTCACCAACCTCCATCCTTAATTACCACTTACACATAATAATTACCGGGCACATGGAATCAGTTACTGTTAGAAGCACCGGTAACAAATTTCACAGACTCTGACCTTATTTGTGGACCTTGGAACTTGAAATTAAGCCATATGCAATGCCTATTTGAGTTATCACCCAAAAATCCATAACCCAGATACTCGGATTATGGCAAATGAGCAATAACACTCTTGGCAAATGATCCCAATCAAACAAAATCATTATATTTGATTAATATATTTATTGGTTCAATATTTGATCAGAAAGTCACTCACCAAATCAGAAAGTCTCCTTTGTCGCTTGATTGATTTTATCCTTCTTTAAAATGCATTCCCCCTTTTGTTTCCACCATCATATAAATTTTGAAAATTGAGTTGATATTTTCATAATAAAAGTGTCATTATAGATGCATAACGACGGTAAAAACCGTTGCTATAGAATCTATAGCGACGGTTTTGTTGTGAAAGTATTTCTTTCTTAAGAAACTTGGAGTCTATTTATGGATTTAGTCTCCTGTGTGCAATAACTTGGTTCTTAATTATAGACATATATATGTAATACCCAAGAAAAAAATAATAATAAATAAATAACATTTAATTTCATATTTTAAATATTTTAATTGGGCTTTTCTTATGTTTGGGTCAAGTTTATTTAATTTATGTGGACTATAATAAATAAGAAATTATATTAATTTGGGCCTTAACTAATTAAGTCTAATTTATGTTGCGTAATTTTAAATCCTATTAAAATTTAGAGGGTTAATAAAATATATTAATTAATAATAATAAGAAAAACCTAATCTTCCTCTCATATATTTGATACAAACTGATCAAGGAAAAGAAGAAAGGCGGCAAGAGAACTGAAGAAAAGAAACAAAGCAGGTGCATTTTCTTCTTTTGTTTTCTGTATATCATTGATTATTGGGTCTTGGGTATGCCATTTCCGAACGTGTTTGATGTATGTGTAGAGAAAAACATATACTAAACAGAAAGAATTTTTATTGAATGTACTGTTTTGATATAAATGGAAGGCAAGTTAAACGGAAAGAAGTTAGTTGTTCTTTAGAAATAGATTGCCTCAATTGGGCCATATCAGTTTAATTATATATGTATGGTTACTGTTTCACTTTTGCACAATGTAAGAGATTAATATAAAGGCCATGAGGTGTTAAACAAAAAAAGAAAGAAAGAATTCGTTGACATATAAAGAAAAGCTAGCTGTTGTACTACTTTAATGAATGAATGATGTATATTATATATATATATATATAACATATTAAGGTTACTGATTTATTAAAATATAATTAAAAGAAAAAAATGATTAGAAGATAAATTATAATTTAATTTGGGTTGTCTTGTAAAATTGATGTAATTGGAAAAATTAATTTCATATTAATATAATTATAATTATTAAGTAACTTATAATTGCATTATTATTATTATTTTTATTAGATCGGACGGAGGGAATTTAAGGAGTATATTTGGAATATAAATTTGGATATTGCATTATCGATTCCAGGTACAGATTTCGTACTCTTTCAGCGAGATTCTTCTGACTTTAGTTTGTTCGTTTGCTATTTATTTCGAAATTTAATATTGCCTCTGATAATTATTCCTTGTCAATTTATTATGATAGTTTATCTTGGCGTCGATGTTGGAACTCCTATTTGTATTTGTACTCTTTAGACTAGTACATTATGTATAGAATTTAATTTGATGATTGTAGTAATGTACATGTTAGTATATATTTTTGGAGACCTTATTTTGATGATTCGTTTCAATTTAACATGTACATATTAGAACCCATTTGTGTTGATATTTTATCGCATGTGTTGTGACATTATATTTTTTCAGAATATACCGTAGGGTATACCTGACCTATAACCCACCTGTGGGGTACCACAGGCATGTCCTCTTGCCACCAAGGCATGACACCTTCCGTGGCGGTGTCATCAGCCCACGACGCCTACGTTTTGTGCTCCGGTGGGACTTGGTCATTTGGTAATTTGTTGTGGGAAGCGTATAGGTCGACCCTACTTTTTTGTTTTGTTCTGCGGATTGGTGATTTTTGTGTCAAACACGTCTTCCGATTTTGTATACATATGGATTGCACAGTCCGATGTGTGATTGCATGTGTGGCATTATTTGACTTGCCTATATGGCAATGTATATTTCTGTTTTGTTTTGAGCTCAGTATGAAATAACACCCAACCATTTAATTCAGTCTATTATTTCGTTGTGTTAGTTTTGTTCATTTCCGTTCAGTTCATTAAATTGAGTTGGTTATTTTAGTTCATTATTTGTATTCTATATCCATACTGTGCATTTGGCTTAAACTGTGTTTTTCTTCCGACTGGTAATCAGGGAGATCAAGGAAAAGTGTGATGAAAGCTCCCTTCTTTCCAATGGTTTAGATATTCTGTTTAGGTTTTGATATATCAGTTTATTTGGAGGTTTAATAATTATTTTATATTGTAGTTTGAGCCAGTGTGACATTTAATATGGTTTGTCTTGTGACATTATTTTGTTATGAGACCATTCTTTTGTAGCATAGAGCTTTTATTTTATTTCGTTATGTTTCGTGTATAACCTCTCTTTCTATTTCCGAAAGGGGGTGTTACATATAATCACATTCAATTTCTAACCATAAGACAGAAAACACAACTATATTATAATCAGTGTTCTAAAAATTTCCACCTAGGTGCTAAGCCCTCCCTTGGCGCCTCGCTTAGGCGCTAGGCTCCATTGACGCCTCACCTAGGCTTAAGACGGCAAAAAAATTCCACCAGAAAATTAAGTGGGGCCTAAGCGGGGGTCTAGGAGGAGAGATTTTTTTATTTTAATAGCTACCCAAACTAAATCTTGATATATTTATTTTTCTAATGAATTACCATATTCATAATACATGTTGTAGTATATCAAATCACAAAAAGAAGTAAACAATATTAAGTCAAAATAGATAGTTTTATTACAGTTGTAATTTTTTGAACTTGTATCAACTTCAAATTATATAAATGATGATGATGATACATTTGTAATATTTAGTTTAATTAAATATAATTCTTAAATTTATGTTTAGTTTCTTAAGTTTTAATATTGAATTAAATTTTTAAAATTTAAAATTTTATTATTTAATAGTAATATTGTTTATGAATAAAACTAATACGTTAAAAATATGTTTGAACTTTGAACAATTGCATATTTGTGTTTGAACTTTGACATTAACAATATGAATATGTGTTTGAACTTTAAGCAAATGTTTTTATTATCTTTATTATAAATTGTTTTGTTTTATATTATTGTTTTGTTTTGATAAATGTAAGACAAAATATTAAAATTGGTTTAAAATAAAAAATTCCGCCCAGGCCCCCCTAGGCACTAGGCCCCCTCCCGCCTAACATTTTAGAACATTAATTATAATTAACAGGAGAGGACAAAAATCATAAAGCTGCAAGTTAGGGAAACAATTCAATATATTTATTGGTTCAATATTTGATCAAAAGTCACTCACCAAATCAGAAACATATTGGAAACTTCTTGTTTGCTTCCCATCACCATAAACCGTCAATGGCTCCTTCCTCAATGCCTGCCATTTATTAAATAATTATTATCATTGTCAACTCGATATAGGTTAATGTCTTACAGTTGTACAAAGTAATTAGAAGACTTATATTGCTATTCTCTTGCAATAACAAATATCAAACAAAAACAGCTGAGATACAATGAATTGGAAAAGTATTTGAAGAAAGTAGGTACCTGGGCAACAAAATTACTGACCACACGGCCATCATCAATGCACATCCTTGGCCCATATGTGTTGAAGATCCTGGCAATCCTCACCTATAACAGGATGCAAAACATAAATTAAAACTATGTATATTATGATCCAACATTTAACTACAAAATTCAAATTAAAAAAGAAGCTCGAATCTGAGAGATTATTCTATCAGAATAAAGTCATAGTAGTATGCAGATTAAAAATACAAACCTCAACTCCAGCACCTCTGTGGTAGTCCATGGTCAACGTTTCTGCAGTACGTTTTCCCTCGTCGTAACAACTTCGTACACCTGTCCCTCACCACAACCATGTTTTCTATCAGTAACTTCTGTCTTGTCATACAGTACTCAGGTTAAATTAATTAATTCCTTAAAATCTCACTACGTTACAAAACCACCATCCTTCCTCGGGTCTTATAGTCGCTCTTCCTAACATGGAGGGAATATTTTATTAACGAAAATATTAGTTCAAAAAGACTGCAGGACTAGGACTTATTTATATCATACTAATTATTACACCCATTCACAAAAAGAGGAGAAATGATTATATTTAGACAAATCTATACAATGTTTAATTGTCATTAGCGGACTCTAAAATAAAAGAATCTTATTAATTGATTTGAGTAGGTTAACTAATATAAATCATACATAATTATTGTAAACAATGTAAAAGTTGATATCAAATTATAAAATCAGATATTTATGAAAAAATAAAATTTTAAAATAATTAAAATTGACTTCATAAAACCAAAATGGGACCAACTTACAAGAAGGGATATTAAAAATTGTTTCTTAAATTATGATCATATATATATATATATATATATATATATAAACAAATAAATTTCATAAGTTACTTAATTGATATATGGCTATGAAATTCAATCAAAAATGAAAGCTAGTGCCCACTGCCCAGTAGTATAAAATTACAGAAAGCAACTCCCAAAATAAAAAAGAAAACTCATCAGAATCATCATATTACTATTAACCACACCATAATCATTTCCTCCAGTACCAGAGACCGGAAACAAGTGCTAAAAGAAAGGACGAGAGAGAGAGATTGAAACGTACCGATAGGATTTACATTTCCCCAATAAGTCTCGACTTGTGGGTGTTGCAGAGGATCACCGTACACCTCACTGGTGCTCGTTAGCAAGAACCGCGCTACCGATCCTCTTTGCCAGACCTAGCATGTTTAGCGTACCCACCACATTTGTCTTGTGAGATATGGCCCAAAATCCAAAATTAAGGATTCCAAAACAAACAATAAATCATTCTTAATCCCCACAAAAACACAAATTTAATCAAAATAAATCAGACTCGTGATTAAAAAAGAAAAAGGATATAATAGTCTTCACGGGATTATGCTTGTAATGAACCGGAGAAGCCGGGCAAGCAAGATGATATATCTGATCGACTTCCAATAGTAACGGCTCAACGACGTCGTGTCGGATCAGCTCAAACCTAGGATTTCCAAAATGATGCATCACATTTTTCTTCCTGCCCGTGAAAAAATTGTCCACCACGATCACGCTATCTCCTCTCGCCATCAGCCGATCCACTAGATGACTACCAACAAACCCGGCCCACCAGTAAACAACGATCCTCAACCCCTTGCTTTTCAGCCCCAAAGGAATCTTCCCGCCCGAACTGAATGCTCTCAATCCGGCAGCCCGGTTCTGGTACGTGGCCAGGTGAGGATACTGGGTTGACAAGTAGGAGTCGGAGATCGCGTTTGGTCCGCTGCCGGCGGCGGCATAAGGGCTGTTAGAGGAGGATGGAAGGATGGAGAACACGAGGGTGGCGATAGCAATGCCGCCAGAACGAAAATAGGCGTTGCTCGCGAAGCATGTAGCGAATCGGACGAATCACGAAGAGCCATGGCTTGTTTGGCTTCGGCGAATACTCATCCGCCATGGGCTGGGACTCGTGGCCCCTGTAGATCAACTCCGATCCCATTTCTCAATTTGTTTTGCCTTCGCTGTGTATATTTATAGGGTTTATAATATATAGATATGTATATGTGATGGTTGAATTAAATAGGACTGTAGACAGAAAGAAATTGAAAGGAAAAAGAAGAAGAGGGAGAATTTGTGTGAATGTCTAGGGGAGGTAAAAAGGGTCGGGTGGTAAAGGCTTGAACTAGCCGGCACGTGAGTGAATCACGCCGGGAATTCGCTCACTCTCTTGCCGGCGCGTGGATTTCGTGATACTACTTGAGTTTGCGTGTGATGGGTTTAAATAGTAGCTGCTTCTGCTTGTGTTGGATTCCAGTATTTACTAATTTGACCTACGACTCGGTTGACAAGTATTTACTAAAATGTAGAAATTTGTTTTTTTTTTTAATTAAAACACACATCCTCACACCAGAAAAGATAACTTTCGGCAGGAAACTTTGAGTGGTTAGGACGCGAGAAGTCAAGATCTGCATCCACTGACGTTGTAAAATAAATATATAAATATTTCGGGTTCAATTTATACTCATTCGATTAAAAATTCGATTCAAACTTTATTCAAAAATAAATGAGTTAAATATAAATAAATTTTAAATTCGATAAATTACTAGTACTTTCTTAAATTATAATTTTCTATTGGTATTCGGATCATATTCGTTCGAAAAATTTAAATTGTTCGGACTCGATTCGAGATCGTGCTCGACTCGATAACTAAACGAATCTCGATTAAATTTTATTTTATATTCAATAAATTTTGTGAATCAAATCTGAATAACTCAATACTCGAATCGACTTAGTTGATTTAGACCCTTAGCATTCACCCACACCATCTATTCATTTGAACTCAATACTCGAATCGACTTAGTTGATTTATTCTTCTGTTTTTTTTCCGTATGCACCGTAAAAAAAAAAAGAACAAGTGGCGTGAAGGCCCACTGCTCACTTTAATTTTTCTGTTTTTATAATACATTCGGAGAAAAGTGTGTAAATTTGATGCAAGTATTTAATTATTACAGGCTTGGCAATCTCATTTTGGATTTTTAAATTAACTTTTCATCCGCAATTGCTGAGTCATATAAAAAATAAAATAAAAACCCTTAGAATACTGAATTAAAAACAGTTCGATATTTGCTGTATTATATTGTGATAATGGTAATTGATTTAGGAGAGTGTTGTAGGTGACCAGACAAACTGACAATTATTAAGATCTTAGTGAAACAAAGGAGATAGGGCCTACCTCTAGCTGTGGCTACTTTGTTTGGACGTCGATGTGCATTCGTTGCCAATCGAACTCGAGTGCATGCCAACACGTGCTCTTTAACAATAGAATAATAATAATAATAATTATTATAATATTTATGTTAATTTTTTTAATTATATTAATAATAATAATTTTTTAAAAAATATACTCCCTCAGTCCCAAATTAATTGCTTAATTTTAATTTTTTAAATTAAATTGACCATTTTTAAAACTAATTTTTTTACTATTTTTGCTAAAATATAGGTGAAGAGATTAAACCAAAAATATATATACTCCCTCCGACCCAAATTAATTACTCAGTTTTGACTTTTTAAAATTAAATTG
This sequence comes from Panax japonicus, assembly GCA_020205505.1. Classification (NCBI taxonomy): domain Eukaryota; kingdom Viridiplantae; phylum Streptophyta; class Magnoliopsida; order Apiales; family Araliaceae; genus Panax; species Panax japonicus. Next base: position 85,366,228 of record CM035110.1, on the reverse strand, counting down.
ATCATTTTTAAAATTAATCTTTTTATTATTTTGCTAAAATATAGGTAAAGATATAACCAAAAGAAAGTATATACAATTTATTACTAACCCCGATTTTTATAATTTTAGAAATATATTATATATGCTTAATTATTAATTCTTAAAATAATCAATTTGACTTAAAAAATAAAAACTGAGCAATTAATTTGAAACGGAGAGAGTACAATTTATTACTAACCTTTTATAATTTTAGAAATATATTTATATATGCTTAATTATTAATTTTAAAAAGAGTCAAATTAACTTAAAAAATCAAATTGAACAATTAATTTGGGACGGAGAGAATATGTATAAGTAGAGTTGGCCTATAATTTTTATCAAATATGCTAGTCACGGAAATTAAGTGTTGGGCACTGAATTCAATGGATGGGGCTCATTAAAATATACTAATTTTTAAATGTATTTGATCTCACTGAAATATTATTTAATTACTACTATCTCCATCCCTAATTATTTGACGTTTTAAAAGTGGATACAAGAATTAAGATAATGATTGGAAAATATTAAATATATTACTCAATTATCCATAATACCCTTAAATCATCATTTATCATAGTTATTCATACCATCTCTTACACATTTTTTTTAATTATCTCCTAAAAAAACTCTCATGCCTCATTACCTTGGTCTCTATCCCTCTATC